>VXAY01005422.1:175233-220847 GCA_013399855.1 Oxyruncus cristatus
GGGTCCGGCGGAGCCGCGCCACGCCCCCTGCCGGGCGGGAGGGGTGCTCGTGGGAGAGGGGGCGTGGCCTGAGGGGAAAGGGGCGTGGCCAGGGCTGCACGTGTGTCCTCGGGGCAGGGGGGACAGGGAGCCCTTGGGGGGCTCCATGGGGGCACAGGGACTTTATATGGGGTTCTGTGCCGGGGGTGGGGAGGGGTCGAGAACCCCACAGGGGGGCTCTGCTGAAAGGGGGACACGAGTCCTCAGACTCAGACTCGCACCCGTCCTCCTGCGCTTGCAAAACATTAATTACAAAAACAGGCAACAGAGAATCAAGAGATTCATCACCGTTAATTACTCTTTTTCCAGCTCCCGTTAAGGGGGAGATCACAATTTCCTTCTGGAAACTGAGGATTTGGAAAAGTAACAGGACAAATGATAAGGTAAGAAGGGAAAAAGGTTGGGGCTGGTAATTAATCAGCTGAAGAATGAATGAAACAAAGTGTTCTCCCTGCATGGGAGGACTTTCATCTGGGCAGTCCGTATAGATCAGTTAAACCAGCTGCATTTCCATGCTTTATCCACTCCATTCCCAAAAATGTAACAAATTTAACAACCCTTAACAAAGAAACCCCAGTGGATACCAAGAGTTTAAAGTTGTGAGTTTATTGCATATGTAACAAAAATGAACATGACCTCCTGGGTCCAGCCTACTATACAATCACTGTTTATTCCAGCTGGTTCCATAACCACATTAAATAGAACTAGTATTTCTTTAAATACTTTGATTTAGACATAAAATGAAACATTAGTGTACAACTTTCACAAAATAAATCTGCAATAAAAACAGTGGGAAGAATAACAAGGATAGCAGCAATACTTAAAACATGACATTACAAAATAATAATAAATTAAAAAAATACATTATAAAGTGGTTGAGGAACGACGACAACAACAACAAAAAAAAATTAACAAATTAAAATCAGATCCATACTGTGTTTCTGGGAACTTGCTGTACCACATGGCCCTGAACCTGGGCACTGGCTCCAGAGGGCCCGGTGGCTGGATCAGTAATTTACGGAATCTGCTGGATTTTAGAACCGCCTCGACTTGAAGTGAGGACAAACTGCTGAGCAAGCGCCGGTCGCACCGTCTGGAGCCTGGAGCAGCCTTTGTGGAGCAGGGTCTCCTCTGACGTAATGCCCAAGTGAACACTCACACCCATCCAACAGTCTCGTTTCTTCCCGGCTGGAAACACGAGCAGAGTGGTGGTTTTCCTACATCCCTGAGCGTAGAGTAAAGGCTGAGGAGCAGGATCAGGGCACGGCAGGGCGGTGCCGACGGACCAGCTGCTGGGTTTGCCGTGAGGACAGGAACGACAGACACGCTGTACCTTGTATTCCCTTCGGGTCAGATCCAAGAGTATCCGCGCACAAGGTGGGACGTGGAATGACAAAATGGACACCGGACTCGATGTTATTCTTTGGGCAAGTTTGAGAAGTTTACAACCAGTTCAAGTGCTGGCAGACCGAGTGGGAATGGACACACCAATTCAGACAGCTGAGGTTATCCGAGACCTCCGGGAGCCACTGGCTCAAGCCACACAAACTCCTGTTTGCACTCTCTCCTTCCCTGGCCTTGGAACTGGCCACAGGAAGAACAAGCCATGGCTCCACACCCTCTCTGCCTCGCTTCTCGCTGCTCCTCCATCCACCCAACCAGCTTTAAGGCCTGCCTCAAACGCACGTACAGAACAAGACAGAAAATGTCTTCGTCGTCACTGAAGTGGCACGAAATTGCAAAGACAACACGATGGGAGAGGTGGTGAAGCTGTTGGAAAGAGAACTGAAATAATTAAAAAGACAGTGCCCCATTCTCGTCACCGTCAGCACGGAGGAGGTACCTCGACAAGGGCTTTAAAATACAGCAAAAAACAGACGGACTTTTCGGAACAACGATCCTTGCCTAATCTTATTTTGTGCATTCAATAAAACACTGACCTAGCAAAGACATTAGGAACTATCATATGTCAACTGTGTCGTTGACATAAAGCTACTTGACCTACAGATCTCCAAATCAAGGGCCTTTCCCTTCACCTCTGAGCCAGTTGTGCTGCAGGTAGAGCTTGTGTAATAGGATTTTTGTTAGGGCTGGCCTTTAGTATATGGGTTTGGGGTCTTTCTTTTTTTTTTAAACTCTTTAGGTGAAAAATCCACATGAGACTGCATGCAAAGCTTTTGGGCAATAATCCGTTTTGCATTTTTCCTATCTGACTGGTTTATTGCACATTCAAACGTACTGAAAGGATTAAATACACTCTATGAACAGGTCTGGCTTCGAAGCCATTTGGAAAAGCCTGGGCTGTGGGGACTCTGCTGCTCAACCCGAGACCACACAGGTGCTCTCTGCCACAGCTGCATTTCCTCTCTTCTCTGCAAGAGTTGTGCAGTTTCATTTACATCCCAGCAACCAGAACTGCAGAAACTGGTCCCCAAGTGCCAAAAGATCCCTACAGAACATGGGTCTGAACAGGCCTCTCCTGTAGAGTCTTGCAGGATGAGCATCTTCAGCCACCCCCTGCAAATCTCACCGTATGGTACAAATTTCACACCTCCGTTGCAACCCTTACTCCCAACAGCAAATCACAAGAATTATGGTCAATGGCAAAAAGAAAACCACAAACAAACAAAACAGAGAAAGATGCCAGGGTTTTCACACGTGTCTACTTTCTGTCCTATCACAGTTTAAAGCTATTATCAAATTCAATTAAAAAAAAGACAAAATAGAAGTATTCCAGTAGACGTCTCCTAAGAACGATCTCTTACCCACAGCTGAATTTCAATGCACTATTCCATAAACTTAACATCTGTTAAATGTTTCAGTAATGAATCTCTCTAAATATCAGGCTTGCCAAAGAAAAAAAATCCTATACAAGCAAGTCTGCTTGACTTAGGTTTAGACATGTTTGACAGATAACTGGGTCTCTCTGAAGCCGTGTTATTTGTTAAAATACTGTCTCATCTCGGTGTGCAAAGTGGAAAAAAATGTTAGTGATTCCGGTATTTGATTTGCTTTTGTTTCCCCCGTGTTAGAGAACAAACCTTTTAATATTAGTTTCAGATATTTGAAAAAATAGCCTTATATGGCTCTCTGGAGAAATTTTCGTCCCTACAGAACTGAAGTCATAAATTCTTCCAATAGCTTTCCATAACATTTAAAATGTACTCACTATATAGTTCCCCTTTTACCTCAACCTCCAAATAAACCTTTCCCAAGGCCAAAAAATTTGAAGCAGAAGTTTGCTCTGTTAACTTGGCTTTTAGTGATTTCCATGTGAGTCTCAGAATTTAAAGTCACGCAAACGCATCTCGGGTAAAACAGTGGCACAGAAATCACAGCTTTGGGACTGAGCGGATCTTCATCCTCTGTCTCCTCCTCACCAGGCTTCTCTGCAAGGTACTTACATCTGAACAAACTATGGAAAGTAATTCTGCAGGAGGAAATAATTGTTTTCATGTGCAAAACAATGAGATTTCAGCCAAGACAACCAAAAAGAAACCATTCAATACCATTTAAGCTGTCTCAGATTCCTTCACTTTTCTCAAGGTGAGCCACAGCTTCTACTGGGAGCTTCCTGCTAAGGCAGAACTTGGATTTCTTTACCTTTCAATTAAGTGTTCATACGGAGGTATTTTCTGCTAGAAGTTTTACATTTTCAACAGGTGTTTAAAATGTGCAATGCAAATTCTGGTGCCAGTCAGACACTCTGCACCTGCTGGACTCCACAAAGGCTCAAGTTTGATTTAAGACAAACTAACCAGGTGCACCTACCGGTTGCAAGTTCTCAGCAAATTAAGCTCATTCCTAATTACACTTTGATTCTCCTTTTAAAAAAACCCCACAGGTCGCTCACCCTATCACAATATGTGTTACAAATCTAGCAGAATATCCTGTGTAACCAAAGCCAAATGCTGAACTTGGCTGCATTTCGTTTAGGTGGGTGGGGGGGATGGAAGAAGAGGGAAGAGGTTATTGTAACAAAGGGGAGAAAATAGAGTTGGGAACCACCAACAAAAGCCCCGACCCCCCACCCCTCATCCACCAGCGGCGGAAGGGAAACAGCCCCATCTCTAAGTTGTCAGAGTTCTGATGCTTCAGACAGCTTAGCAGGAAGTTCACAGCAAGCTTCTTCTAGCTTTTGATTTGGTGGTCCATGAGCTAGCATCTGTTTCCTTTGGTTGCTTTTTCACTCCACAGCAAACCCACATGTCTCTTCCACAGCTGTCAACAGCTTCTCATAAAGCTTCTCATACGACTCATAAGGCGGAATGTCGATCCGGTTAAAGCTGGAGGGGAAATAACAACGCATTGGTGAATCTGAAATATTTATTGGGAGGGGGGGGGAAAATGCTGGAGCAGCTACATTTAGACAGAACTTGTGAAAAGTCCCAAGAAAGCCTCAGCCGCTTCAGTGGCCAGGGGAGACAAGATGACAAACAACTATTTCTGCAGCAGGAATGCACAGCTTAATAGGGCAGCATTTGGGAGGAGGAGGAAAAGGAGGAGGCTGATGCAGGAGACTTGCAAATAAAGCAAGAAATGAGGCAGGCCCGCTCCCTGCCCTGCCTGCAGACAGTCTGTGCTGCTGCTGAAACCATTTCCTGCCTCTGATGGAGTGAGATTTCCGTGCAAGGGCTCAGGCTGTGCCTATACTGCACCAACAGCAGGAGCTCCTGACGTCTGACATCTGACAACTCAGCTTTGTAATAAAGAAATAAACTTACAAGTGTCTCACTATCCAGAATAATCAACTCTGGGATAAATGAAAACCACAGAGAGTAAAGAAGAGAAATCAAGCTTTAAGAAAAGAAAATTATTTTGCTGGCTGCAGAGTACAGATATTTCCAAGCTAACAGAGCACACCTGGAGTCATCCATGTATATCCCATGGCTAATCCATACCCAGTACAAATAGAGATGACTCCTTTAAATCAAGACAAAAGGAGAGCAAGCACTGCTGTGCAGAGTGTTTCCATCTTACCAAGTGTGGGCTTTTGGAAGGTTGTCTGTGTTTGCATCTATTAAATGGATGGTAAACAGTCTGGGTCCTGCAGCGCCTGTAGAACCTTAGACAGACATTCTAGTTAATGCACTTCAACAAAACATCATTCACTCACACAAATTTTGCTAGTTATAAAAAGGCAAGAGAGGAAATTACAGTTCCAGCTGCAAACCTAAGTATGTCCCAGGCTAAATCTGCAGAGATATTTGCAGCTGATGAAGGGATGGGAGATGCAATAGGGCTGCCCAAGACAATCAGTTTGCAGACTGGTATTTTGGAAAGCTGCTAAATCTGGTATTAACAAAGCTGCACCTTGGAAAATAAAAAGACTAAAGTGCAAGAAGGTTTTCCTTGTAAACCAGAACTACATATTTTAATTTTGAACATCAAGTTACTATCAGCCAAACGGAATGTGATCAGGAGACCACAACAGCCAAGGGCACTGCCACCTTTTCAATGACAAAACCTGTGACTTGCAGAAACTTGCTTTAAAGTCCAGTGTTTCATTGTCAAACTAAGAAGGGAGTGCAATTCTCACATGAAAAAGTCGTTCAGTCAGCTCTATCTTCACATGGACGTTTGCATGCAATGATTTTAACATCAGTGCACAGAGCTGTAGGACGCAGAGGAGCCAGTATTAACACCAGCCAAGGCACTGCATGGTAACAGATTTACCAGCTTCCCTCCCGCAATGCCTGCAGAGCTGCTGACAAATGTAACTCTGCTCTCAGGCCCTGAAGTCTGCAAGTGCTTGAGTTATCCAGCGTTGCTCTGATACTTTACAAGGGGCTGGTAAAATACCACACTGCTTTTATCTCCTTCCCCCACCACACATTAGCTCGGCCTCCACATCAGTCACCTTGTAAAGCCTTGAAACCTTGAAGTGGGACACGCGTCGACCCCGTCACGAACTGCAGCAGCCTGGCCCTCCTTTCCTCATCAAAGGTTTCCACCGCCTGCCAGAACCACTTCACGATGTTGCTGTCTGCCATGCAGTGCTTTAGGCGGGTGTTGGACTTCCAGTCGTTCAGGTCTATCTTATCCAGCCCTCCTATGATGAGCTGTTGAAAGATTAGAAAGTACTTTAACACTTGGAGTCACTGCAGGTTTGCAGCCGTAAAAACACACATCCAACCACGTCACGTGAGGCCTGGAATTGTTCAGGTGCTTCAAGCAGCTTTCTGGTGTGAGGTTACACTCCAAGCCAGGACAGGATAGGCAGTAAATCTTTCAGTTTAACTGCAGTGAATTACCAGCACTAGAACTTTTCAC
Organism: Oxyruncus cristatus; assembly: GCA_013399855.1. Lineage (NCBI taxonomy): Eukaryota > Metazoa > Chordata > Aves > Passeriformes > Cotingidae > Oxyruncus > Oxyruncus cristatus. Next base: position 181,546 of record VXAY01005422.1, read on the forward strand.
AAGGAACCAGAGCCAGAGGGCCATTCAAGACCTGCTTTATTAAATCTATGCTACCTGAAAGGTAGAGCCTCTCTTTATGAGGGTACAGCACAAATCTGGAAGAAGTCAAACCACCTGCTGCCTGACACAACATCACTGATGCAGGATTGTCCTAGAGGTGCCAATAACAGCATCCTGCTCGGTTTACGGGAACATCTGAGCTGCTTTGATATTCCACAACAAACTACAGAAACTTTTCATCTTGTTTTCTGATGCCGTTTGTGAGAAGCTCTGACACAGACCAGACACATCACTTCAATCTCTTTTCCAGATAATACCAGGCTGCAAAAACACCCCCCGAAATCTAACCACCTCCCCAGCAACAAAAATAAAAGGCAGAGAGAAAACTTCATCCCTCAAAACAAGACGTGTCATATTCTAAATTTCCCATACTACTCCATGCCGAGGATTACATTTCTGAGAGCTGCCATGTAGCAGCTGCCTTGTTGTGCCACCAAGGCAGCACCCACTTACACTTGTGCACGTTATCAGGACAGTTGTGACCGTTCTGACATGGACAGTACTGAAATATTTAATGGATTTCTAATCTGCCTTTTCAGGCAAATGGAATGCAATAACTGTGGGATTAATCAAAATGAATGACTGGCTAGCACAAAGCTCCAATACCACAAAGGCTTGCTATTACACAGCTTGCCTTGTTTTTTTAAAAAGGCAAAACCAAAGAAAACTTGCTGTAACAGGTATTACTTTAAGAGCCTTCTTCATCTCATGATTTAATAATAAGACAAATTATTTTCTCTTGTATATGCTCTACCCTTCTATTTTAGTTCCTGTAAACCCTGTCCTGTGTGCATATAGAAACAGCCATGCATGAAAAGTTACTGGACAAAGCAAGTTCTGGGGTAGGTAACATGTCAGGTCTTGCCAGCAATTCCTCAAACTTGCAGTGCTCCCTCCCTGCTCAGACCACCTGCCTTGAGCATTAGTCCTTGCACAGACACCATGGTGTATTTGTCTTTCCCTGTTTAAGTAGCCCTCTTAATAATATTAATCCAAAGAATGTCTAAAATAAACCACAAAGGGTTTGGTTAAACAAATACCCCGATTTCTGGTATGTAAATTAGAATAAGTTTTGAGGGTTGAGGTTTTTTTTTCCCTTGGTTGGTTTGCCTTTTTTTAATCAGTGCTTGACTCTGGATCAAACAAATTACAAAACAATACTCCATGTGGATAAAACATACCTCAAGTTCCTTCTGGTCGAAAGGCTTAAGGAGATGTTGAGGAATAAGTTCATTAAAACCTTTCTGCAGAGCCAGGAACTGTGCCTCTATTCCTCTCATAAACCGCCAGTTCACATACAACCTGTGGAGGGGGGGAAAGAAAAGGTCAGAGGTGATGAGCTGGATGGGACTGGGATATTTGTAGCAGAGCTGGGAAATGCTCATTTTACAGAGGAACTTGTTTTAATACACACATTTTGTGTTATGAAAGAAGTGCTTATCAGTTCCTTGCACCATCAACAATTATTGCCCCATCAACAGAAAAACCAGTGTACAGTTCACAGCTTCATCCTCCCAGATATTACAATAGTGCATTGTGTGAAAACATTCATGTCGTTTATGACTCAGGTATTTCCACCCAAAATACTTGTTTCACTAGTCTCACTATATACAAGAAATTAATCCGTTTACTACCTCCTTTCCATTACACATTGGCAGGATACCTTTCTGTTCTGCAATACCTGACATATTCTTTCTTGTTCTCTTCTGTCACTGGAATGTTCCTGCCGTTCGGTTTGAGTTCATGCTGTAAAATCCTCCCGAAAGCGTTGTGTTCCACACAGAACGTGTGGTCCAGCACGGGGGTGATGTCATTCTCTCTGGCAACGGACAGACAGAGGGTAAACCTACCATTTTTGATATTTTGGTAAGTCTCAGTGGTGATGCTGACAGTTATTTGAATACTTAGGTAGTCTTGAAGCTAAACCTGCAAACTACCCACCTGCACTTCACACACTAGAGGAATATTGCCACAATCACCTATTTCTGTATAGTTTAGAGCATGTTAAGAGCCTGATCAGATATGGGACATCCATCCAACTCTAGCAGAACTCAGGATAATGAATAAAACCAGATATACAGAACTGTGCATCTGATCTGCTGTCACATACCAGTGCAAAGCATGGAAGAGATCACATGCCGTGAACTCAACATCATCAGTAACTTTAAACACAAAATTCAAACAGCATTTAGGAAAAGAAACTGAGGGAATGCAAAGCAGTGCTGAAGAGTCCCAAACCTACACTGAGCGTTGGATTTTGTTCTGAGCTGTAAGCATACAGAAGCCTGAATTACTTCCATTTCTTTTAATTTTAATCAAAGTTGGTTTTCTTTTGAAGGCAGTGCTGCTTCCCCTCAGAGCTCTGTCCCACGTTTGGATTTTGCTACTGTGATATTCTACCACACCCGTGTAATGTTTAATGATTTAGTATCTACTTTACTTCAAGGAGAGTGAACATAGTTTGCAATGAGACCTTTTCCTCAAAGTACCTTGAGCTTTATGATATAGAAGCAGTAGTGTAATGATTTTGTACAGATCTCCACCATTACAGATATTTGCAAATATTTTCTGTAAAGTGTTATCTCACTATTGCCAACAAACTCTACCCCATTTTCTCCACAGTGAGGCTGTTGACAAATGCAGTACTTACAAGATCCAGACTAAGCTTTTGTGTAATTCTGGGTCAACAGACTCCAGGTCAGAGAGCTGGATGGGCTTCCCCAGAAGCTGTTTGTAAAAGGGCACTGTGAACCCCCCGTTGATATAGTGTCCATGGAACACAGCCAGACCCATTATCCGACCCACAAAATGGAAATAAGACAAATGGTCCTGTAGGGAGACAGGAGAGATCGGAGAGAGAGAGAGGAAAGGGAATCAGGCTTTGGGAAGACACTGACATCTTGTGGCTCCACCTGCGCCCTCGGTGGAACGTTCAGGACATCCTGCAACCCTCCGGGCAAGAGGAAACAATGTTTTCCCTCATAAAACCAAAGCCTTTAATTATTAAATACCTCAAACAAGTCTCTGTGCATTAGTTAATTAATAAATGGGATTCAAGTCCTCTAGACTTCTCAAAGGGCAAAACTTGGAAAAAGAAAACCCCTGTAAAACAACCCCAGAATCCAAGAAGATATGACAATTCCAAAGAAATTAGTTTATTCTTTGTTTAACCATCAAAATGTATTTGCCCTTGAGGAAGCAGGCCACGAGCTTGTTTCCTTCATTCCTTTCATGTTCCTTTTAAACTGACTTTTGAAAACTGAGGTGTAAGTCCTGTGGTTGACATTCTTCCAATCTCCCTCATCTTCCAGTGCAAATGTCAGGAAATGTCACGTCAGGAAGAATTCCCTGTACTAATACAGAACTGCTGCTCCTTTTAGGGTCTGCATCAATATAAATCCTCCAGTAAGAAAAAAAGCAAGCAGAGGAGTGCAGTGAGAAAGGGCAAGCAAGGGATACATCCCTAAAAGTCACGGGGTGGGCACTGCTGGGAATGCAATGCTGTGTGCACAACCAGCTGCTCACAGTGAAGATGAATTTCATCCGTGTCTTGTCTTCTCAGAATCACTGGGCATCCCACTCAGCACTTGGGGAGTCTCAAAGAAATCAGGTACTTATCAAAGGACACCTCCTCTATCGAATTTTTAATCTCTGAACAAAACCCCTCTGCTCCATTCTGTATCAATATAAAACATGAACACCACCTTATTCTGCTTCACCCTCCAGTTTAGACTCTTCTCGTGGCAGAACAGCTATAAAACACTGCAGCTACAAAGCATCTGTTAAAGCAGGAATGTCACTCAGAAATTACTACTTACAGGATTGATAGAAGAGTCTGGATTGATTTGCAGCATGTAAATATTATCTGTGGAGTACTGGAAGAGTCCATAATAGGGATTCAACATTTCATGGCACAGTAAATACAACCACTCTCTGCCCAAAAAAATAATAATAAAAAAAAAAAATTTAGAAGGGTGCAACTTAAGTTCCAGATAACACAATTATTGTGAATTATCAGTTGTGAAATGCTTATTTCAAAATCAGATCATTTTGTGCTGCCCTCCATTTGCAGACCAAAAAGGTATGATTAAAACCCCACAGTGTCCTGTTCCCCTCACAGGCAGACTTGGTTTAGTTTAGAAGCACTGAAGGGATTATCATCAATTAGAGAAGCTACAGCAAGCTGTCAGACAATGCCATCAACTAATTGAGTCCGAACAACACAGGCTTCCAAAACAACCCTGACTGCACAGAGTTCGGCTATTTGCAGCCTACACGATCTGCTCCTCTGCAACCTGTCCAGGATAAAGAAGTATTCCAAAAATCTGTTGTTTAGAATCAGTTCAATCACTGGTGATCTTTAGAAAAGCTGTTTTCCCTCCAGCCTGGTGACTAAAGAATCTCTGCTTTCAGCAGAGGCCAGAAGGGACAGAGACCAAACGCAGTAAGAGGAGGGAGGGGTTGGGTAAATTCTCTCAGTAACACACAAGGACCAGAATGGAACTAAAGCTATTTCTGACCTCCCAGCTCACCCTGACAAATACCCCTTTGTTGTTAAATTTGGACACTCATCCCAGGTCCAAAATATTCTGAGAGAAATATCAATTTTAATGCTTGGAAGTGGAGCTGTACTGACCTGAAAGAGTCAGTTTGCAACTAATGAGCAATTATGAAAGACATCAGGGCAACAGGATGTCAACACTGGAGACACCCAAGGTTGCCTCGGGTAAGGCAGCTCAGAATGTTCCAGGTTCTTCCCTTTGTCCAGGGCTTGATTACTGAAAGACACCTAAGTGGGCAATGCAGCCTTTGTGGATTTGAGAAATTTCTCAGTGAATTTACACAAAGCGCTTCAGCCACCACAAAGGTGAGGGTTTTACTGATGCTACAATCAGCTCCAAACCTCAGATCTGAGGCGACCCACAGGGAATTATTGTTATTTTTAAGAGGGAGGCAAGTCCTCACTAAAATTTTAGCCTTTGTTTGGGATTAGTTCATCTCCACTGCTGCTCCAACAGATTAGAAGGCTCTCCTGAATGTTCCCTGGAAATCAGAAAGGTGTGTTTAACAAAACAGTTTCTGTGACCCAGATCTGACTTCAGAGTCTGGACACCTCCTGAGAGACCTCACAATCTGAGCTGATCACACTTCCCAGTTCCACGACTTTCAGTGGGACCACTATTAAATCACAAGCTTGCACTTTTCCAATCTACCATGATACAAAGACCGAAGCTACAACCTCTGCCTGTAAAATACACCACAAATAATTTACACACACCATTACCAGCTAACTCAAAAGGGAATGGTATCAGCCACGGGGAACTTAAAGGACAATTTTAAGGTTAATAAGTGTCAGACAAGCCCCCAAATCTCACCTTGCTACTCCTCCATAGTCTAGGCCTTCCTCTCCTCGGAATTTCACCATAAGCCTCTTTTTCAAGTCCTTTGGCCTCATCTTCATTATCTGACGGTAGGATTCCTGTGGGGGTATTTGTACAATTAGATATTTTATTTCCTCACTGTAATTAGGTCTATTAAGATTTCTGTAATACTGCAATTAAAATGTCTGCATTTCTGTAATACATAGATTGTTACTCAACAGCAGAAGACATGATTGTGCTTTAGTGCCAGTCTGAAGCAAATTCCAATGACAGGTCTGTACCACGTGGGGAATGGGGTTCACTCCCTCTCTCACGAGAAAACTTGCTCTAACCAACAATCAGCTTTACTTAATTCTTGAGTGACAAAACCTGCTCTTAGTAGTAAAACAAATGAAATACCTCAAATATTTCCTCTCTGGATACTTCAATCCGACAGTGACCAGCCTGAGGTTGCTGAAGAGAGAGCTCATGTCTAAGGACTTTCAACTTTTGTACCAAGTCCCTCTCATATCTCTGTGCAGGCAACTCCTCCCCCTCTTCCAGAGACCCCTCATTTGGAGCTGGCAGAGGCTGCTGGCTGGGCTCTTTTAGCTGGCATTGATGGCTTTGAAAGGAAAGGAAAATGTTTATTCTGTAAGCATAACAATAAGGGATATGTAAAACAATGATGGAAGAACTGATTAAGCTTCCTTAAGAGGAACCTGGAGTGAAGGTGTATTCAGGTGAATTTTTTAATTTTCTAATTTTTTTTTTTGTGTGTGTAGCATCATTACCCAACATTCAGGGATGTAAGGAATGCAGGTGTTTAAAATAAAGTTTCAGCATTTTTGAGCTCCATTTTTACATGGCAAATACACTGTGGAAGGTTGTGGAGCTCGATAACTGAATGCTGACTAAATTTGTGTGGCATTCTCCCATATGGAGACAACTTTCAAGAGTGTAACACGACAAGAGATCTCTAATGGAACAAACAACAGCTTTATAAATGGAACTGTCTAACAACTGCAACTAATTTTATTCCAGCTCCATGCAAAACGAGGCTGGGGATTCCAACACAGTAAAAATACTGCATCTATGGGTGTCAAAAGAGAAAGATGTACTTGTCCCAAATAGCTGCAGCTTCATACATTCAACTATCCTTATCCATCAGTGCTTTATTTGGGTTGTGAAGCAATTGTTTTTTCAGATACAGAGATTCCCCAGCTGGCTTCAAGCACAGGCAACTCTCAGATCCAGGAAAAGTCTGATCTTGGGCACAAGCAGCACTGCCAGGCTGCTTCCAGGGTCAGGTCCACAATAGTTCAGCTGCCTTTGCATGATGCAGAGCTTGATCTTACTAAATCCTGCTAAACCCCAGCTGGCTGTGCACAGCACCAGTTGACCACATTCCAGCTGGCTTCATATTCCTGCTGTCTGGAGCTCCAGGGAACACGGAGCCAGTCCAGGTCCAGCACAATCAGCACAGAGCTAGAACTGCTCATCCAGACAGGCACGAACTGAGTGATGGGGAACCCCTGGCAGACCACTGACCCCACATCCCAGCAATTCCAGGACTGTGCATTTGCTCCAGCACTGCTTGGGGAAGTTTGGTCAAACCAGCTTGAAAAGATTAGGGTTGTGCCAAAATAAGCAAGGTCCCCCTTAAACCTGAGGACTGTACTCTGGGCAGAGTAAAAACCTTTCTGAAGAGTCTCTGCAAAAAACTGAGATAAAACCAGCACTGAGGACCAATGCTCAGACCCTGAGTACAGAACTGGTTGCATCTGTTCCCCAACATCATCATCATTCAGGTTTTCAGCCCCCCCATGACTCTCAAACTGTAGCTAAAACTGGACAAAAATTCAAGGTTTAAGAATGCAAACTTGACATGAATTATTATCAGGCAAGGCCCTTACTTCATGATGTGATGTAGTCTTGGATCTGTGAATTGTGTGGTTCTGTTGTTGTGATCTACAAAATATATTCTTCCTGAAACTGTACTTCTGACTTCCCAGCCTGGGGGCAGAGGTCCCAGTTCATCACAATTCACACTGTTAAGGTCTCTAAAGAGAAAAGCAAACAAGATGTTAATGCACATCTGAAGTTAAGATTTACACAGAGGGGGCAGGAGGAACGAATTTGGTGCTCAGCGACTGAGGCCATGGAAGTCTTGGGAAGGACAGAAGACATTTAGGTGCTGACAGGGATTCTGAGGGCTGTAAAAGGAGGAAAAGACGACTTTTTTTTTTTTTCCACAGCAAAAATTTCACAGAAAAATTCCCATTAACACTAATGAGATCCATGTGCAGAAAACCATTAACAATTAAACCAAGGCCTCCAAGCACCCCATCAGTTAGAGGCTAAGGCAGCCAAATACTAAGGTGACTTAAAAAAGATAAAAGTCACCTCCTAAGTTATACATAAGAAGAACAAGAGTCCTAACGACTTGACTGATAAATCATTTAGAGTAAGGCTTTACCAACACATTCACCCCTTTCACCCTATATAAATTTCAGGTATCACTTCAAGATAGTGTTTGAACTCAGTATGTAGGATGTTTTTACACCTAAGAAATTGAAAATTAGGCTCCCTAAGAGAGGAAAACACTAATAGTGGCAAGAAAAGGGAGGAAGGAAACCTGAGGATTATTTTTAGGCACAAAAACTATTGTTAAGTAAAGCATTCTCTAGACAGCTGGCATGGGTTCAGGGTTGAAGGCACCACTTAATGTATTTCCTTACCTAAATCTAACCGTGCAACTTCTGTAAAAGAGAGTTCACTGAGAGGCTTTAGAAAGGCAGAAATGCTTTGTACACCGGAGGTTCCTTGGTGTCACAGTGAGTGCAAGCCAAGGGGACACACAGGCAGACAGACAAGCCCTTGTTAGGTTCCTTAAAGAAGATTATGGTTGGAACCATTTGCTGTGATCAGCTGTGCATCTGAAAGTACTGCAGAGATGTGACTGCTGCAAGTTTTAACCCACACCTCTGCTGAATGCCAGGGTTAGGTTTGTGCAGCATAGGCTGGTAGAGGGAGTCACCTTTAACTAAACTAAGTGTGAGCTGTGACTCACAAGACACTGCTGTGTCCACTTATACTGCTGGTCCTGAAACCCTGGCTCTGGGATTTGGGCAGAGAGGCAGCAGAACCTTTCATTAGGCTGATCAGCATCACTTGAGGAAGAGACAAGGCTTTGGGCACACAAGCCTGACACGAGTGACACAAAGGAACAAGCACTGTCATTTCTTCTTCCAACCATACCAGCTAATCTAACATCAGCTATTTTCTGCCTCTCTCTCAACTTTATTTTTCATTTCCTTCTATACACTGTGCTTTTATCAACACTTCTGCCTGCACTACTTTATATCATTTCTCTAATATCCTGTATCACACTCCTGTATTATCCAGGCAGTGCAGCAGCTGAGAGGTACAAACTTCATCTTTCACTCTTGAATCTGGTGTGCAGGTGGTCCACGAAACAGCCCAGATCCAGAGCTCCTCCAGGAAGAGCACCAGACCTTGCTTACAAAGACCTGGATTAACTGCAGGTTAAGGTTTAAAGAGGCTTTGCTAAATTAATCATGTGAAGGATTCAATTTTCTGGCTGCAGATCACTGGCCTAAAGCATAAAAACCCCTCAACTCCATTTCAAGTTTAAATATAACAATCTCTGCTTCAGTTACACATAAGTGAGCAATAATAAAGGAAAAGTTGCACGTTCAATACTCAAGAAACAATTATTTTAAGAAAGTAGTCAGTTTTTTCTTCAATTTGCAGTCTAAAATGTTTTCATTCAAAAAAGCAGGTTAAGATTCACCAAAAACCACAGTCACATTGCCATTTTAGGAAGAATTTTTCAAACAGGAATTCCTGAAGGGCTACATATTTTCCCCCTTTTGTTTTACATGATTTAAAAGCAGATAATTCTTTCTTTCAAAAAGAGTAAGCCCTAATGTTTGGTGAAAACGTAATTAGAAAGATGCAAAATTATTCTTCTGCTGGGAGCTCCCCCTTTAAATTCAGACAGGCCATTTCATAGATCTTTGCTCTTAAAGATCCAGCATCCTGTCACACCCACCCCAAAACCCCCTGGCTTTTAACTATAAATACATACCTTGGTATCCTTGGGTCATGCCATGTGCTAACTCCAGTCTGTGTGTGCAAAAAATAAACCTGTCCCTGTACCGTTGTTCTTTGCTCTATTAAAAAAAAAAAAAAGGAAGAAAGATTATTCTACACTACAAATCTTGGGAAAAAAAAAATCTGAATAAACAGTTTAAAGCCATTAGAATATTTTATTTGTCAGATGTAGGAGAAAGTGCTGGAGCCACCCCCCTGATCTCTGGCAGAATGGACTGGTTTGTCCTTCTAAAATTTGCTCTGGCTACACATTTCAACATTCTTTTGAAACTCACAGATCCATGCACCAACATGTTTTAGCTGGTATTTTTATTTTTAGATTTTGAGACAACCCAAACCCCCAAACTAGATTTCTTTACTCCTAGATTTGCCGCGCTCTTTACTGAGATTTAGACTCTCCTTAATCCCATCCTCCCTAATCTTCTGTACTGCTGGCTGCTTTGTTGCTTTTGTATTTTCCTGATCTCTTCTCAAATGTGGGCTCAAACCTACACAACACGCCAAGGGGGGAAGGAAAAAATAGCATTACTGCTCCAGTTTGAGGAGCTCTTTACATTCGCTCTCCCCAGATACACAGCCAAGATTAGCAGTGAATCCTCTGCACCAGCATCATCCCACAACCTCATGTCTCATTTACCACCAACCCCTCCGTGTACCCTGGCGTAGCCAGCTAATGAGCCAATCTCAGACTCCCATCTGTGCTGCTCAGCCCCTTTTCCAAAGCACAGTCCACGTGGACGCTGCTTGTTTCAACAGGGAACCCCCTCCCGTGTATTAAAACGGGAGACGATTTTGTTTGTTCGTTTGCTTGTTTGTTTAAAAACTAAAGAGGTGTCACAGTGCTACAGCTGTGGGACGTTCCTACCGTAGCCTTCGGGCAGCTCGGGCGACTGGTGCCCGTGGGGCCTGTTCTGAGGCGTCTGGACGTGAGCTCTGACTTCGGGGGTGCGCAGCCGCTGTGCCTGCAGCCGCTGGTCCTGGCTGGGGGACTCCACGAAGCGACAGTTGCCTCCTCCGGCCGCCCCCGTCGTGTCCGTGTACGGGGCCGGTTCCTCCATGAAACAGCTCAGCGGCCTTCCCGGTCCGGAATCTTCATAAACCGTTCTGAAAACGGGGAAACTTCGAGAGTTTCCATCACGAGAGAAGTGAAGGCAGAAATAACTGGTTTCTCTCTCGCCGTTGCTTCAAGCGCTGCGGCTTTTAACCCAATTTATGCCACTTTCCTCATGTTTTAATACCCAAATTTCTCACGGAAGTGCCACAAGCACTGGTAACAAAAAACCACAAGTCTTACCCAGCTAAGCTTATTTTCTTCAAGTAATTATCCAGCTATAACCTTACTTTCTACATAGCTGATAGCAGATAGTGGATACATATTCCCAGGCACACATATTTAATATTTCTAATGTTAATTGTAGTCTTTCCACATATAAACCATTTTTCTAATTAACTGTAAAGAAAACAATCCTTACCCTTCATTCTCCAAAAGTCCTCTGCAGTCTACTACAGAACCTCCTGTGCCTATTCTGTCCCGTGTCTGTAAACTGACTGAAATAAAAAAAAACCCAAAAAGCTCAGGTTAATAAAAGGACTGTTTCCTTAAAAACAACAAAAAGCTAAACAATCCACATTTATACAGTGGAAAATATTAAGGAAAACTCTCTCCTACACAAGAGAGCACATCACTTACCAGAACTCCTTTTATAATCTTAAAGCATTACTGATTTTTTTAAAAAGGAGAAGAGAAACCAGAAGATCATCCCCTCAAAACTTGAGTTTATTTCTGTAAATAGCAAACATGTCAAGTTCTACATCTGGGTTTCATGAGGATCCAGGAAGGGAAGCTGGAAAAAAATCGTTCACCACTAGATGTCATCATTAGGGTGAGAATTTGGGGTTTGGCAAATACAATTATGGATCACTGAAAAGCTTGGCTTGGGTGGGGGCAGAAAACGTGGGGGGAAATAGCTGTAAAACTAGCACTGCCTTGCTGAAATTTGGAAATGGGTTACGTGAGTCAAAGGTATTACACCAGAAATTTATAAAATTTCTTCTAGCTTCTCCAGATCCTTTCTTCCACCTGAGGTTCCCTCTGCCTGCCACCTTGGCCCAGGGCATGAGTTTCACAGTGGCATTTACCCTCCCAGAGCTGCTGCTGCAGCCTTGCCAGACGCATTCCCTCTTTTTAATGTTGTTTCCCACTATCAATTGAGAGGCAACAAACTCCTGCATGACAGTACAACGAAAATTTTCAGGTTATGTAATTTAAACCCACTAAAATCAGAAAAGGCACAGAAGCAACGACAGAGGTTTCTTTTTTAACACAACCTTTGTCCCTGTGGGGATTTACCAAGCTGGTGAAATGCAGCTGAGACAATTCTTACCCACTATTTGGCCTCGGACAGCATCGGTGTCTGTGGGGTTGAGTTTGCATAGATCCAAACGCTGGTCTGCAAAGGAGAACCAGGAGAGATCAGTCCTGGGAAGGGGTGGGTGGGAACACTATTCACTACTCAGGTACAAGGCATGGAGGGTTCTTGATCCCCCCAGGTAGGAATTGCTCTTACATCCAGTATCTTTTAGCCTGCTGATGGCATTGGAGAGGAGTCGGACACACCCCAGGAAGCCAGCTCCCTGTTTCTTATGGATTTTTTTATGGTTCCATACACTGATGGTTATGGAATCTGTTTTCCCAACATATCTAGAAAAATACATATTAAAAGAGTAATTTTAGAAATAATAAGCTCTTTTTACTCCACAGAATCGATGCTGTAATTGGTACAAATTCTGACACATTTTGGTACATGCCTCTTTATTATAAATACACAAGTGCTTACGCCCGAAATGCTGTTATTAATGAATTACTGCACAATGATTTCACACAGCATGGGAAATTGATATTGCTGCAGCATGAATTTAACTACAGCCAGCCTCATTAAAAGCTAAACAAGTCAATTAACAGACAAAATTTTAGAATTTATGGTTCTAATAATTTGAAGGAAATAAATCATTAACAACAAGGACAGTCTCTTGTAAAAGCTGGATGGCACTGCTCCAGCAGAGCTCACTCTAAGCACTTGTGCTGTGTACCTGACACACAAATATTTCTGAATTGAAACACCAAAAAGCAAAGTACCAATCCTTTGCTAACAGGTGATTTCTTGCTGAAAAAAATCAGTACTCTGAGAGGGCAGGGTTAGATGAGATATTAAGAAGAAATTCTCCCCTGTGAGGGTGGGGAGGCCCTGGCACAGGTTGCCCAGAGAAGCTGTGGCTGCCCCGTCCGTGGCAATGTCCAAGGCCAGGTTGGACAAGGCTTGGAGCAACGTGGGCTAGTGGAAGGTGGCCCTGCCCATGGAAGGGGGTGGGACTGGACGAGCTTTAAGGTCCCTTCCAACTCAAACCATTCTGTGATTCTAAGAAATGTGAACAACTCTTGCTATCGCGAAATAAAATTGCAGTGCCAACCCTTGCAGTCTAGACAAAACTCTGGAATACTCTTTACTTATGACCTTACAACCAACTCACAGGTCGTAATGCTGGTTCCATTTGGGGTCCAATGTGTTCTTCACAGTGTCGGTGGAATGGCACTGACCTGACCCATCCACGACTATTTTTGCAAATGGGTCAGGAAGTCCTGTGGAAGGGAAAAGGTGCTATTAAACACAGCCCTTTGTCTTGGTTATTCCCAAGATAATGCCAGCACGAGCTTCTGCTCCCCCCTCCAAGAAAGGGAAGCTGCCATTGTCCCAAAACTATTTTAGTGAATCCTGTCTTTGGCATGCATGCTCTTGGTACCCCCAACACAGAGCTGTGAGCAGCAGACTGACTGTGGTGATCAGAATTTGGGAGCCCCCAGCCTTTTCACCCCTAAATTCTACACAACCTACAACTCAGAGTAACAGGTACTCGTGTAGTAATGCAGTGCTCCTGCAAGAAGGGCACCACAGAGCCAATGACACACCACAGTAATGCACCATCTACAAACAAACCTGATTAATCCAGAGCAGAAAGCTACACAATTAGGACATACTTACTGAAGAAATCTTTCTTTGCAAGATTCTTGGCACATAATACTGCAAAACAAAACAGCAGATAAAGAAATCTTAAGACTGTAAAACAAAGCTTTCTGGTAATCACATCAGTTAAAATAATACCTGCTCATAATTCATAAAAAACACCTAAATATTAAACGTGAGCATTGTTTTCTTTATCTGTGATTGGAATTTGGATTTACATAAAAATTCCTTTGCTGCTGTAGTTCTATTGTTACAACACACAGAAGATTTAATGAATGTCCCTTTGCATTAAAACCTCCTAATTTTCTATACTTAATGCTTACACAAATGCCAAACCGGATTTTTGTTGCTGTTTCAGAATCCACCCAGTTTAGAACAAGGATTACATGGTTTCTGAACCAAGAAAATTTAATTCCCATGTTCTGGGATTCCTGGAAGAGACCTCTATGCTAAGTCCCATCAAATGCAGTGCAACCTCCTGCACCTTGCACGCCAAAGGGACAGGATACACGGTGAAACAAGACATGAGAGGAATCCTACAACAGCAAAAACAATTTGTGAACACAGCCAGGTTTGGGGGTCAGCATGAGAGGACCTCGCTCAGAACAAAAATAAACATCCTGGCAAAAAAAAATCTGCATCAAGAAGTTTTCCTTACAAAGAGCTACAAATGCGACACTGATTCCCTCTCTCCAATTCTACTCACCAGCATAGTGGTTTAAGAAAAAAATTAGATCAGGAAACTCACATCAGTCTCCATTTCTACCAGGTCTATTAGCAGCTACAAGGCTAATTTTACTTTTCCATAAGGACTGCTCAGTACGATCTCAGCAATCCGAGTTGTTTGGCATCCATAAAAGACAACTCCGGAGCCAAAGACGAAAATATTAGAGCTTTAACTTATCTCAAACTGGGATCCAAGAGAGGAAGGTAACCATAAAAAACCTAATTACTTCTGAGGGAATCTCCTTCCTTCAGTGGGGAAAAAGATCTTTCAGGATGAGAATGAAGGCTCAGAAGATACTCAGTTCCTCTTGTATAGGCCTTTCCTCCCTCTCATCTCCATCTTCCCTTGTTCCTGATTTACCCTCAGCCTCACTGTAATTCTATATTGTGGAGAGGGAAGATGCAAAGGAACAAATACTTTATTTATTTATTTTTTATATACTTCTACTAGAATTCCACCTCTCAGCACTCCCTACCTAACACAGCCAGCAGAATAAAAACTGCCTCACCTCACGTGTCAAGTAAACAGGGCAAAGAAATCCACCATTTGACCCAGAAGCTCATGGAAAAAAAATACACAAATCCTCTGTCTTAGCAATAATTAAAGCAGCCACACAGGAAACTATTTTTAGAATGGATTAAAAATTACTTATTTCTTACACTGGCAAACTGTACAATCAGAGAAAGCTTCTCTTGTGTTTTGGTTTTTTTTTTCTTTAACCAACTGACCAAAAAAAAAAATCTGAAGGACTATGGCAATTCAATGGGAAACAAAACGGGATTACAGAATCACCATCCACTGCTCTGTGGAAGCACGACAGAGCAACCTTTAACTTCCTCTTCCTGCTGTGAGCCCTTCAGAGGAAAAAATACCCCAAAACCGTGGACTAAGTACAGGTAAAATCAGAACTTTTGCGTGCTGGTACCAGCCACAAGGAATTTTAAAGTTCCTGCGAGATTTTTGAAACCCAGCAACTCGTTCCAATTCGCCATCCCCAATTTTCAGAATAATTTATGGAGCTGGAGAAGTACGACAACTGTAACTTTGTGCACATGGTCTGTCTATATAATTATTACCTTTCTTCTGTATTTCAGGTGTGCTTTCTAGAGCTAAACAGCGACATAAATTTCTGAAGTTCTTACTGAAGAATTATATTTTTCGTTTAACTCTTTTCCCTCTGCCACAGCCTTTCAGTCTAGAGCAGATGAGCTCAGCTGCCAATTTTCCACTCGCAGCCTGTGAAACCCTCAATTTTCAGTCGCAAAAATCATTACCCTTTCTTGTAAGAAAAATATTGGCACAGCAGCTAATAGCTGAAATAAACCTTTATGGAGCAATCTCCAGGATCAGGAGGCCCGAGATGGACCATTGGCTCTGTTCCACTATTTGCATATTAAACCCACTAGAGCAAAAAATATTTTCAAGAGCTCCATCACTTGAAAGCCATAGATTTCTAAATTCCGGTAAAGAAACAGGTGACAAGGGTCAGCAGAGGGAGACTTGGACGTGAAACCATGCCAGCAGTGGAGCAGACAGCCCCTCCCTGCTCTGCAAAGCTGGGAACGCACCAGATTTCCTTCTTTAACGCATCGTCTCCAAGAGGAGAGACCTGTTGGCTTCTACTCGAAGCCTGAAATCCATGAACTCAGGTAGGTTTAGCTACAAGGGCTTAAAAAGTTATTAATTTTATCCCTGGTTCAGAGGTGGTTTCGGACAATGGGATGGATCCTTAACTGGAAACCAGGCGCCCTTTGCCCAGGCCTTGCCCAAACCCAGTCTTTGCCCGTTTCCCAAAGTGCTTTTTCTTTTAGCTTTTCTTTCTCTTAAACAAGGAAGGTTTCGGGCTTGTCAGCAGCAACCATCTCCCTGCATTTGTTGCAATGTTACAAAAGGTACTAATTCCCCTGACTTGGGCATTTACATTCTGCCTCCTCCAAGTCAACCGACTTGTTTGAGCCTGACACAGGATTTGTTTATGCTCTGCTCTGGATTGCTGCACAGCACGGCACAACTTCTGCTTTTAATACAACAGATCCCAAACACCACCGAAACAATGTCTGTACATCTTGATTATAATATTTATAAAGGGATGGGAATGTTTTTTTAAGTGCCTGACATTATTGAGATAATTTCAAAGGCCAAATTAGCCAGCCGGGTGAAGTATTAGTGTGAAAGCATATTTGGCAGGAGGTGAAGAAAGGACGAGCCTTAGACAAAGTCAGTATCCACCCTGGGGATGTAACTTGAGTGAGCTGAGAGGTTCCTCTGCCAGCCCCTGGTTGTCCACCCTGCTCCCAAACAGAAATGAATCATCTGCTGTGGTTCAGGAGGTGCCGCAGGAGCAGGACGGGTGTAGTAAGGAGAGCCCAGAGTGGCACCAAGGTCTGAACAACCCAGCTGAGAATTGCATCAGAAAGCTGCTGCTTCACCATCCCTGCAGCAGGAGCAGCACTTTCAGGAAGGAGGCACAGTCTGGGTGAGGACAGACCCAGCCTAGAAAAATCAAAGCCTTGGTGTGCAAGTTCTCCTCCTGAGTTGTCAGCGCTCAAAGGATGGATGTTGGTCTGTGAGAGAGTTCTCACACCACTGACTCTGCATCAGCACTGGATTTATTCACGCACACCATAAGGATCACCAAGTCCAACTCCCATCCCAGAGCACTCTGCTAAGGAGTTACAACTGTTTCCAGCTGCCCAGTGTACCAACGAGGCAGTTGTGTTTTGAGACCTGCGGGGAAAAAGTAAAATAAATAAGGTAAGAGATGAAAATATTCCGTAGGTTCCAGCCCGTACCAATGCAAAACAGCAGGCAAATCTGCACCTGGGCCTGCATTCATTCCCACTTTGCAAGTTAAAGGGACAAGCCTCCTTAGTCAAATGAAGGGCCTTTACATGTGGATATGATCTGAGCTACCAGGGCCTTCAATTTAGTACCTGAGTTAATTCTGGAGACAAGACAAACCAGCAAGTATGTCCACATGTCCCTTAGGGAAGGTGTGGGGGGAAGGTTATAGTGAGAGATCCTGGCAAATACACCTTTCAGCCATCTCTGGCCTTCCCCTGGATATTCCAGGTTAATAATTTATGCTTGTACAAACAGGCAGCCAGATTCCAGGATACACTGGTTTTACTTTCTGACAGAAGATAAACACAGGCCAGCAGGCTGATGACATAGAGAGGATTTCACTTAGTATTTCCTTCTTTTTCTTAATCACAGAGATATGCAGCATAATCATTACAAGCATCACAGGTTGGTTGGTTTGTTTTAAGACAGAGGCCTAAAAGAACAATGAGGCTTTGGAAGAGAAAGTAATAAAAGATCTTGACATAAAATTAAACTAGAGTTACTGCACACTACTGAAAAATGAAAAAGGCCACAAAGCAGGTCAAATTTGATGCATTCAAGATATGGAAACATCTAAAAGTCTGCCCAGCTTTTGACTTGTGAAGCTGGTAGCCTGAGTTGGAGGTGTCTACTGTCCAATAGCAGGACACCAGCTCACAGCAAAAATCCCACCACTCTGAAAAACAGTTTTTGGAAGGCTCAATGGCAAAAATAATGTGCCTGAAGTGGGGAAAAAAGCCTCCAAAAAAAGGTGAAAAAAGCAAACATCAGCTATTCACCACAAGCTGCTCTAATGCCCCAAAGCTCATGGGCCAACAATTAAAATCTTTGCTGAATCTGTTCTGTGAAATCACGTCTCATCCAAATGGTTCCGTGTATTTTGTGGAAAATACTCTGAATACCACAGGCTACCCCTTGTGAACTGCCTTTAGAAATGACTCTGCTTATTCTTCTGTTCCTGCACATAACCTTAAACGAGACTTCTCTACAGATAAACGTCTGGGTTTAGTTCTACTACCAGGCAACCCTGGCAGTAGAAACACAAAGGTTTTTACGTGTCTGGTTTTTTTAAGGGTGACAATCATTTATATGTGGCAGGGCACAAAAAAGTGGGGTTTATGGGAAAGATGGCTGAAGGCAGCAAGTGTGTAAAACTGCAGTTTCTTTACAGCTCCCACATCACTGAAATGAAATCTACCACTTTATTCACAAATTGCAGTTTAAATTGTCACCGCAAAGGCCAACGTTTCTATTCTAGTCCCCTTTTTTGTTTGTTTTAGGAATACTTTTGGTCTTTCTCTTCGCCTGCTCGAGACTGAAATGCAGGAATCCACAGACGGCTTTAACTTCTCAGTAACCGAACCCGAACCGCTGCAGCGCCTGCGAGCAGAGAGAGAAACAAACCCACAGCCAAATAAACCAATTAGCTGTATGGAGCTAATTTCATACTGCCATGTACCCTGAGTGGCCTTCACTAATGATCTCAGCATCACAGTGCCAACGAGATTTGCAACCTGAGACATAAGCCCAGCAGAAAAACCTCCAAGACCCCTCTGACGTCAGGCCCTGCATTCATGCCCTGACATCGGAAGACTCACCCTGAACTCGTGTTAAACCAGACCTTGACTACCAGATTAAAGCAGTGCTTCATTACAACCCCGCAGTTCTCAAAGAGTCGCTGGGGTTGATACACGAAGCCTTTTTGTGGCCCTTTTGTGGAGGCTGCAGCAAAAATCAAAGCCTCTTTTCAAGGCATGATCTCCTCGTGGGTTGGAACTTGGCTTTGTGCAGCCAGTTGCAAACACTAGACAACTTTGAAGAGATCTTCAAAAAACCACACACCCAGAAAAAGCCATTTTTATTAGTCCATTAACATGTCATTAAAGTATGTACTTAGCCAGGAATCAAAATTCCATCCTACCTAAGCAGAAACTAGTCACGAAATGAAAGGCAGTTCTCGTAGTGCAAACAAAACCAACTTGACAAAACACAAGAGTTTTCATCTCCAGGATTCCTAGGAATTACTCAAACTGAAAAACTCTCCCGGGCACTGACCAACCATAAGTCTTCATGTCCTCACCAGCAAGGGCTGATTTAGCTCTCAGTAACATAAATCATTGAAAAACCCAGCACAGGGCTATTGGAAGAACAGCTCATTAAATTCCCAGTTAACTGAGACTGCAACACAAGACCAGTAAAGCAAGTTTAAGAGTGAACTGACCAAGATGTAAAACTTGGAGAAACACTTAAGAGTTATGGAATCAGCTGAGGAACTTTGCAGGGATAAAAAAGGGAGATCAATAGGAAGCTGAATTAACGCTGATGTACAGAACCAAAGAAAGATGCACAAATCAAAGGCGGAAATAAGCTTATCAATTATCCCTCACACCAACTCTTCTTTCTCTTCTTCCCCCTCTGCTTACCCATAACAAATGCCTGAGATAAAGGTTACTTCTCAGATTAAATCTTTCATTGAATCCCAGCTATTGCATCTATTTCCTTATGACTTTGCTACACCTTCCTGTAATCCAGGCCAAGAACCTTGTCATATGCTCCACAGAGTTCCCAGTTTCCTAGATAGGCATAAACCCCAAATATCCCTGAGTGCTTAAGTCTTACAGACCTGCCCCACGGGATTTATCTGTCCCATGTACCACAGGGCAATTTCCAGCCACATAAAGTTCCTGTTTCTCAAGCAAATTGTACTTCCAATGGCTTTCTTTTTCTTTAATATTGATTTTTTTAGGGCAAACCTTTCATAAACTGCTGTTTCACCACCTTTAGCTAATTATTGGCCCTACAGTGGCTGCTCAGCTGTAAGAAATACAGCCCACTGTATGGCTTTTGAAACTCAGTTCTCTAGCCCCACCAGTACATCTGTCAAAACACACCCAAGGGGGATAATGATGTTGTGAGGAGAGATTTCCCAAATTCAGTCAAGTTTTTGCTTTGTCAAAGAGTCCACAAATGGTCTCCCAACTCCCTGAAAACAAAGGACACGCTCAGGCTTCAGCTACAGCATCAGCTTCTGCACACACCAGTGAGATACAGAAATATCTGTAAAGAACTCAAAAATTTGGTTAAAACCACATGGAATAATATCCTGTTCTCAGGGCAAATACAACCTCTTAGCTGAGAACTAAACAAAAACAATTTCAATGACAAAATTCCTCCTGGAAATACAAAATGGCCTTTTATATTTCCTCCACGCTCCCCTGCGCAAGTTGTAGTTACTGGGATCTACAGAGCTCTGGAATTCTTCCCTTATTCAATCTCTTGCATCTCCCACCACGTGCACTTGCATTGAATAATTCATATTTCCAAGCAAGTGGTGTCTATCAGGACAGGCTTCTCTGCAAGGCTTGCACATTCCTGTGCTCACACTTCGGATCAGACACCAACGTGCGCTGTGCGGCATCGTCACCATAACCAAGTTAAAAACACACCAGGAAACTATGTGGCTCGATTTTCTTAAACTGCATTAAAACTAAGGAATAAGTCCGTGCTGAAGGCTCAATACTTTGGTTCTACAGTTACTCAAGAGCTGCTAAAGCATCTGGAAAAAAAATTCCTAAAGCATGAAAAACACGTTCCTCCACCCACATGCACTCATAGCTCGGATTCCAAACTGAGTTTTACTAAGATTGCCAATATTTTGTGCTTTTAACACTTGGGAGTTTTCAAAGCATCTTTTTCAACCCCCTACAAAATGTCAGTACCTAATGGGACCATAAACTCATCCCAGCGTTGCTCACAATGGGTTCCAGGCAGAGCAGGGGACTGAGCTCAAAACCAGCCCTACTCCCAGAGCCCCAATAACAAAAAGGTCCTTTCTAGAAATACTGTCCAAATCTTCAGGTGTATGGATTTGTTCCTCTGGAAAATGTGAGAGGAACAACCGTGAATTAACAATCAAACACAGAAAAGAAACCCTGAACACTCCAGATATTACTTGGGCAGAAATTAAGTACTACTTGACACTCCCGTAGCGGAGAACGAGAGCCCCTGTGCTCAGTCAGCATTTCAGGGAGGTGTGTTTCATTGAAGGTGCCTCTGATCTCCACTTTCCCAAGTTAAATGTGTAAAGCCTTGGATGCCTTGTTTTCATTACCAAAAAGAAGCCTGGAAGGAACTCTCTCATGCAGCTGATCATTTGCTTACTAATTCAGTACATAAAAAGCTTCTCCAATAAATATTATGTTCGCTATAAAACACAGAAATTTAGATTCCCCTTCTTCCCAGATATTCTCTGTGGGGGCACCCAGGCCGCTACTACAGCTCTGTGTTTTATAACCAGTTTGTGAGACTCAAGTTACAAGTATGTTCCTTTACTCACAGCAGCTCTCCCCCCCGCCTCAAAACACCATCCAATTAATGGACTTATTAATAATTATGAGAGGAAAACCTGCACAGCTGCTCTCTGCCGCTTTATAACTGAGAAAAAGTGCAGAACTAGAGACCAGAACCAGAAGCTGCACATTTGCGGGTGCTTACAGTTAGTGGAAAGCCCAAGCACTCACACCAGTTAAAGGAGCTCCAGCCTTGGGGTCCTGTCCACGGAGCAAAACAATCTTGAAATGTCAGGAACACCACACACAACTTCTGTACTTTCTAACCCAGTATTACCTCCAGCTCTGCTCATATTTATATATTGTCTTGCCTCAAAATAGCTGCTTGTTATGCAGGAAGCAGAAAGGAGTCTGATCTGCTGCTGTGCAACACGTGAAACCTGTGAAAGTAGAAACCTTGGTACTGAAAATCTTGGCAAAGTTTGACCAGATACAGCCAAGCAACAGTTCAATAGCAACATTGAATTCCTGTCAAACAGCAAAATGTCTACAGCTTCCATGCTAAAACGAAGTAGATTTTTCATTTTAAAACCTAAAACATATGTTTTGTATCTCCAAAGAGTGGCTGGTATTTACACCCCTTCACATACAGGTAGTGTCAGTATTTCAACAAGGCAATTTGAATGTTAAACACTATTGTAAAGGAGAAAAAAAAAAAAAAAGGCAATTTAACACATTCTCAACTTAAAACTGAGATTTGTTTCTCCAGACAAAACCAGTATTTAGCTTCTTTGATATCTTACTGCAATTAAACAAGGTACGAAACCAACTTTACAGGAACAAAAGTTTCCAATTGGGGTATTTTAATAAACAGTACAAAGTTAATGTCTGGTTTTCATCAAGCACTAAGTAGGTTGCTCAAAAGTAAGAACGCTGTTATTCAAAAAATGAATGGTGTTATGTGTAAGTTGTAAACTATGTAAACTATTAGTTCATCCCATGAGGGCTGAAATGTATCAGCAGAAGAGTTATAGTTAAACAATCCACATGGAACCTTGCCTTAATGCTCAATATTCAGGTTTGGCTCTGGGCTGAGTGTGTTAAACTAAAACTGCCTTGAGAACCAAGAACAGGAAGCTGGCAGTGGAATTGCTTAGGTGACCCAGGATGCTGCTGATCCTGAGATTAACTAACTGCCAGCAAAATGAAGAGGGAAAAAACCCTCCCATTTTAAAAGCACTGAGAATACGAAACAACAAATTCTGGCAGAGAAGTTTTTAGAAGTCATGAATAAAAGTATAAAACACTGCTGGCCACCATGGTCACGATATTCACATTTCTTCATTCACACTGAAGCCCTTGAGTGCAGAATCTCCACTGCAAGAAATCCCACAGAAAAAGGAATTTAGCCTATATGCTATTAGGTATAAGAAAAGAAGAAAGCTCAGGGAAAAGCAGTGCATTGGGCTTAACTGTTTCAAGTATAACCTCCAACCTTATAACAAGCAGTTGCAAGAAATCTACTGCAAAGGATAACACTTACCCAGCACCTCTTCTATAGCACTACTAACTTCTGCAACTGCTACCAGAACAAATTCCAGCAGGTACTGGACGACTTTTCAAGAGGCACAGTCAACACCCCAAATTTTTCTGCAGGTAAATGAAAAGCATTCCTTCTTTCAAGTAAGGCATCAGCACCGTATCGCTGCTGTAACACCACATACCTCAGGTTAGCAAACGCCTCAGAAACTTTCCCTCATTTCCAGCACACCTCCCTGTTTGCCAGGCTGGGATTTTAACCGAGGTATGCCGAGTGCTTTTTGGCACGCTTGGAGAGAAACATGAAAGGCCTCAAGTCTTGTCATGTAAAGCTTTTCAAAGCCATGGGGGCCTTGCTGCCAGAGAAACTTTTTTGTGCTCTTACAGCTTTTGCTTTCCTTTCTCTCAAATCTGCTCTTTGCTTTGTGGTGAGGATGAGAACAAACGGATGAGACCGGGCAGTTCTTTCTGAAGTGACCCAGAGCAGGCTTGGAGTTAAAACTCAGGGCAGTGAAAGTCCATATTCAGTGAAGAGTTAAGAGAATACAAAAGCCTAGAGCCATGAGTTCATTTTGTTCTAGGCTACTTAGTGAGTGACCAGCCAGAAACGGAACCAGCTGGAATTCATTCAGAAGTACTTCTTTCTTCCCACAGCTCCCTGGGCTGTCGTTATCAACCTGAGGATAACAAACACATGGATCATCAAGAGGGAGTTGGTGCTGGAAAGAAGTGGCAGAGCCTAATGGCCCATATATAATAGCCCATAATAAATAAATGAAGTTTTGATCCCAACTTGGATCTTAGAACTGAGGTATAAATGCTTTTAATATCTTAGGGGGAAAACTGCCTACACTGGATGGAATTAAACATTCCACTGACTTCTCTTCTTGTTGGTTTCCTTGTTACCAGCTCCTGCACGCATATATTTTTGTCTTCATTACCATTCCATATTCAAATTATATCCATCAGGTTCCAGACTATTCAAGAGGCACATGTAAAAAACTGGGAAAAAATCACACCTTGACCATCCAGGTAAAATTAAAAAAAAATAAAAAAATTCAGGCTGATTAAGTGCTGAGCTACAAAAGGGAAAAATTACTTTAATTTCCTACACAAAAGCTAAAATAGAGGTGCAAAGTTTAAAATCAGGAAGAGGGAAGAAAAACTGTGCTTGCCCAAATTAAATTCTTGGCATCACTTCCCTTCTTGAATAAGGTACATCAACTGCTTTACAAGATTGTTTTTAATTCCTGGAAATTTTTTTCAATCTCCAGTAGTTTGTCTTGTGATTATTCAGCCTGTTATAATCCCTTTCAACATCCGCCCAAGAGGCTGCAAATCGCTCTCTGCTGTCTTCAGTCTCTCTTCTCCTCTGTTTGTTCAGAGAACTGGGCTCAAACCCTCCTTGTTTACAAATGAAAAAAACCAAGGGAGCCCCAAACACACCCGTGTTGTCTGTGAAGGGCACCGACGGTACAAGGTGAGCAGCCACCTGGAGAGCGGCCAGGGAATCAGCTCGTCTGGGCTTTATCAGCACGGGCCTTGTGCCAGAACTCACGGCGGGGAGAGGGAGGGGACGGAGGTGGCACCGGGGAAGGAGGGGGCTGCAAGTGGATGTGCGGGAATAAGGAAGCTGTGGCAGAGGAGAAGGAGAATGGGACAGAAACGAGGGTTGTTCCAAAAAAAGACTGCAATTACAGAGATATCAATAGTTTTGTGAAGCCAAATTTTCATCATTCATTCACCTCCTTTTGTTCGTCTGTTAACATCAGCAGAGAATCATTGTTTCCTTCCATAGGACGTTTGTCCATCTGTCGCAGGAAAAACGTCCCTACGTAACAAACTTTCCAAGGAATTAGTATGAAAGCTTTTATGTGGAGGAAAAAAGTCTGATTCAATAACCAGTCCCATTTAAAAGCGACAATGAGAGAATGACGCATAAGAGACGTTTTTGGTGCTGCCATTGTTACAGGGTAAGCCCTGTCTACAAGAAGCACGTAGACAAACTCCCTCCAATCCACCAAATCACCTATTAGTCACCCAAGTGGTAAATCCCTACAAGCACTTTGGCTGGGGCCGTGCGAACGCTGGGTGAACCGAGTGACATCAGTTCCCATCTGATTTCCTGGCAGTGGGGTGCACGTGACGGCCGCTGTGCCCGAGGAAATGTGGGTCAATCCGTGTGCGTCGCGGTGCTGGATGTGCAGGCTCTCGAGGGACACGCACCGTGACTCAGGAGCAGCCCTGGCACCGGGGTTATCGCTGCTCCGGGCCGGGCTGGGCCGTTCACATGGCGCTGCCCGACCTCTGGAGCAGATCTCAGAGCAGCCTGGAGCTCGCACAGCGGGATGTGCCACGTGTCTCCCGGCCACGCTGCATCCACAGCGTTACAATGGTGGAGAAGGCTGACAGGCACGTGGCACGATGGCAGCCACCAAAAGGAAACGTCTTCCTTCAGAAGTCATTAATCACCCGTTGTGTCTGGGTGTAAACACCCAGATTTAACAGTCGCGTGTTCCTCCCTGCAGCAGTGAGACGGACAATCCAAAACTGCTGCTGCTTTGGAGCTGGGAGTAGCACTGTGCCAGCCTGGAGCGGGATTTCTCCCAGGCCATGTCCTAGCTGGATGTGGTTAACCAATAACCTCAGGGCAGCACCCCCTTCTTCCAAACAGGATTTGCGATTCGTATCAAAGTTCAGCAGATCCACATTACACCCGTGCTGTCGCTCTCTTACACAAGCAAAGCCATCCTCTTCACTTCAGGTAATTCAAGCAAAACCCCTCATTCTTGCGTGACCTAAGGGAGGCACAGAACTGAGAGCTGAATGGCACCAAACAAGATTCCATGAAAAGAAGGCTTTTATTCCGAATAAAGCTGTATCAGCCTATGTGTTACTCCCTTGTTCTAATCATATAGGCCAGCATCTATTTAAACTGCCAAGTTAATGACTTCAAATCTGATCAATAGTCTCTGTTTATTCAGCCCAGCGCTACTGACAGTCACCAGGGCTGAACAACAAAACAAACACCCTGGTCGGGGCCAATCTATGGCCGAGGAAGAAAATCCAGTCCACAACAGCAAATCCCCTTGGATGGAGTCGGAGGGTGAGGAGGGAGGTCTGTCCCTATGGACACGGACACAGCCCCTGCCCTTTGTGCCCACTACACATTTATCCACATCATTCTGCTCACAGCCACCTCATGAGGTGAGTGAGCTCAAGCAGAACTAACATCACAGATCCAGGGTGACTCCAACTCTTCTCCTGTGCCATCAGGCTATGCTAAAATACTTCCATTTGTTTTCAGATGAAGCCTGGTAGGACATGACAACAGCAAGGGGATGTCACTAAGCCTTTGGACCATAAGCAGTGATTTCCCTCGCTGCCACCATATCCACTACAGAAGGAAATTTCCTTTGGAGAAGCTTCAAGAAAGGCTGCAATCATCTTCTTGAAAGCAGGATGAAAACGTCCTTGACTGAATCTCCAGCCAAAAGATGCTAGGAATGTTTTAGTTACAGACTGGATGCAGAGAGCAAAATAAAAATAGAGTTTAGAATGAAAACAGATAAGTAGAGCATGCCTGTAGCATTCTAGCACAGATTTTTAAAGAATAAACATTTTCACTGCAAAGGCAGTCTCTCAACAGTGGCTTAACAACAGTGTATGTGGACCTTCCTCCCTTGGGCAATTTTTATTAACAACTTGCAAGCTACTCACTAATGACAACTCCCTTTCCAATCCCAAGTGAATCCACAAAGACTGGGATCTTGGTGAAAACGCTGTAGTGCATTATTCTGACCAGGATGTTTAGTCACAATTTTCTCAACATTAGACATTCATCACTTTGCCTGCAACAGCACCCGTTTGCTGTTTTCCTTGTACAAAATGTCAGTGTCCATCACATCAATAAATTCTAATCCCACTACAGCTCCGAGATGCCTCGATCAAAGGTGCTGCATAAATAAACTGGAGCCTGAAGGAAAATACAACCTTAATATCTGTGTTTCATATTCAGACACAGGATTTTATGCAAGTGACTGACCACTTGGCTGCAGGGCCCTGCAACAAAAAACACGAAGGAAGTTCTCTTAAACAAAAAGTTCTTTATCGAACTCACTATATTAACACATCCAAAGTCCCAAATTTAATATCTAAAAAACCAATACATGAGGACAGCTGCTTCAGTCAAAGCCTAAGACGTTTGCTTTCCACTTTAAATTGATTAAATAGATTCAATGCACTGCATTTCGCATGGATGGTTAACAGTGCTAATATTGCAGATAAAATGAAATGCTGTATGAGGAAAATTCTCACCAGGACTACCTCCCCCTGGATATATTCCTTGCTCTCACAGTAATTTAGTATAACGGAGGCCTAACAATTTCACTGAACAGGATTACAAAAACCAGTTCTTCACAGTTCATGACACAGAAGCTCCCAGAAATATCTATTTCTTCACTACCTTCTCCACAGAGGGAATGCACTTGAAAAACAGGCTGATGCTGCTTTGTGGGAAGCATAAAATAATATGTTTGCCTGTTGTTTTGTTTTGATTAAGAAGGTGATTCTTGTTTATCAAATAGTCAAGATATTAAAAGTCAGCCTTTTGTTTGCATTCATATCACTAAGAGCACACCTCAGAATCAGATATTGTCCAAGCACTGAATGACAAACTCTAGATAAAACCTAAAGAGAGCGAATTTTAATAAAAAATTTTCACGAGAGGAAAACCTTTAAACACCATTTCACTCCTTACTCCAGTAAGCTATGTGGCACTAATTTGAAGTGATAGTGCTGTTCTTTTAATTAAAAAATGCCAGTAGGAGGTTGATGCAGTGGCTGATGCTGGAAGCGACGTGCTCACGGGGCACAGCTGAGGCTTTGTGTAAGGAATTAACACACAATTTCAGCTGGGTTAAGAGGCAAAACAAAACCCTTAAGTCAAAACAAACATATAGGGAGTGTCATTCCAGGTGCTTGATAAAGTCATCTGGATGTTTGCCTCAGTGCTGTTAAATTCTGGAGGAAAAAAATAAACCAACAAAAAAACCCAGAACATTCTCCCAGTGGTTGTGCAATCTGTGAATCTTGGTTTTCCCTACAGGTGTGGGGGACTTAAATCATGTATGTCCCTCCCCCTCCTACCTCAGAGCTCCTCTCCCACATTGTTCCTTCCACATCTCCTGTCCACAGGGCTGGGACCAGGACCTGGCACCCCTCCTTGCCTCCTCTGTCAGACCATGGGAGGGTGGATTTGCTCTACCAAGCTACTCATCCCCATGAGTCTTGGAGCCCTGGTATGCTTAACATCTCTGCCTTTATCAAATTTGACTGAAATCAGATGAAGAGCCAAAAATTAGTCCAAAGGAGAATGACAGGTGAGATCCCTTTTCAGCCTGGTAATTTTTTACTCCGGAAAGAAGATTAAGCTTGCCCCTAAGTTTATCCTCTGTAGACAGCTTCCACGTGCCAGGCTTCACTGCTGATCTGTGAAACACCAAAAGCCTAGAAAACTGATTAATCTAGAAGAAATCCGCCCCCCACAATATTTGCTTGATCATTTTTCCCCTCAGTCTTGCAACGTTTTTAACTCCACCAGCCCAGAGGAGGCTGGCAGCCACAACCAGGACATAAAAGAAGAGCTGTACATTGGCATCTGGGAGCACAACAATCCTTAAAACTGGCAGCTGCTCCTCCTGATACAGCCTCCCTGGGGAAGGAACATCCCAGAAACAAGCAGGACATTCTGCCTTTACTTGGCATATGGATTGGCAAAGAGAAGCCAGCTTATCCAAAGGCTTCTCGTCTATTTACTCACCACTCCTACAATGACTATTTCAATCACGTTTACACTACCAGCATCACCTCAGACATCACAGAGAAATCTGTTTTCTTCGGCTGTTTCAAAGTCTGTTTTCTCCCTGCACACTTGTAGGATTTACATCCTAAGGCAACGAGAAAAAAAAACCTGTTACTACTTTCCAACTGGGCTTTATTTTCTTTTTTTTTTTTTCCCCCCCTTTCTATCAAAAATAGCTCTCATCTACGTTCTAGTTCAATTTGGAAGTAGTGCATGCAGACTTGATAAGCATCCTGCGAAGGAAATGCCTTGAATTGCAGACTACTTACAGCACATTTTCCCAAGCAACTTTTTATAAATCCCATTTGATGGCTGGTTTGCTAATTTCTATTGAAGTTTATCAAAGCATTATTCGTAGACAAGCCCAATTACTTCTCTGATTGCACAAATAAAAAATTATACAAGAAACGACTGTGGCTGGAAGTCCAAGCCAAGCTGCTGGGTTACACTGGAGTGTTATTTATCCTGTTAGCAGACAGACATTTGACTGCAAGGAGGTATTTAATACTAAACTGAAGAACACAATGCAGAAAAGCACCTATTTACATGTTTCTTTTGTCTGACAAAGTCTCCTTCTAGACCACGTAAAAGCACTGCTAAGAGTTGGTGACAGCCCAATTATTGGAGCTGATTCCATTACCCTAAGCAGATCTAGGGGTTGCAAGCTGGTGTCAGGCTGCCTGGCTGCCTCTCATAGCTGTGCTCATTGATTGTGCTGGAACAGACACATTGAACAATATCTATTAACATTCAATTCCTTAAAAACCTTGGAAAGAAGGAATAAAAGACGTAGGTGCTCCTATCAGGGCATATTAGCTGTAAATGTAACACACCATATTTTAGTCAGTTATTGCCCGATAGGCAGAAGTCAGTCTTAGAAAGAGCCACACACTTATTCCTACAGCCTGTGCTTTTTACAGGATGTTGGATTATTGAATGAGTGACAGGATCTCTGGGAAAAGGGGCAGAGAGGGAAATCCGAGTCTGGTTATATCACACAACTTGGTTACATCACACAATTACCAAGTTGTATAAAGTCATTAAAGCCCGACTTCACCACCAAAGCCCTTCTCTGAGTCCAGAACATCCACGGGATGTTCTGATGGACCACACCACGGTTCAAACACGGCACCTCTCATCTCCCTAACTTCACTCCTGCCTTTTAACCTCATCCCACCTTATTTCAGCACTCACCTGTGCAAGGGTCGGGGGGGGGGTCTCAGCAGAAGTATTTTCACCCTGGTTAGAAACAATCTCAGGGGTGGGCTCAGCGCATCAGCCGATCACGGCGTAAAAACGCCGCACATAAGAAATGGCTGGGAAATGGCTCTGAAAAATCAGATGCACAGGAGTTCTCTGCAAATCCCAAAAGCCACAGCCTTTCAGGCATTGTTTTTTTTCCCCACCAAGCCATTTCTGCTCCCTCAGATCTGTTCAGTTGGGTGTTTACAGACATTGAGATACAGATGTGCCCGCTGCAGTGCTCAGCCTGACTGTTCCCTGTCTGCAGATGGTTTTAAGAAAGAGATACGAGGGACACTGCTTGGAATTCCTAGGAATATAGAGCTCTGAAGTAAACAGCTTTTCTACAGCCAAGAAAATTCACCCTATTTCTCTTTCAGAGGCTGACATCAGACCCTTGGCTTACATTCACACACTCCATTCTGAACTCAAAATTAACAGATTCTCTTCCCGTTAACATTAAAGAAATCCCTTTCAACAACGAGGTGTCTGCTAATTAGACTTAAAATTGTAGGATATGACACCTCTGCAGTTTAAACCAGAGTTTAAAGTGAAGTTCCCCCATGCTTACAAAAATGTCTGCACATGGGAGAAGAACCAACACACATCAGCTGCAAGGATGAAGAACAAGGATTCCCCTGGAAGTGCATCAATCACTGCAAGTAAGAATCAAACTGAAATTCCTCGTTTTTCTAAACTCTGCACTCGTGTAGTGAAAAAATTATGTGAAGGCACCAGCACAATACATACGCTCAGTTCATTTTCAATCTGCAGTTTTGGTGTGTGGTTTGTTTTTTTTATCCTTTTGCTCTCCAGGAAAACGGAGCACATGCATTTCAAAAGATGTTTCCTTTCCAACAAACTTTGTGGGTCAAACACCCCGTGTACTAAAGGATGTAAAAACACTGACCACAGGGACTGAACTTTCTGCTGTAATGTCCGGTTGGCTCAGGGGATGCAACATAGAACCACATCCGGGTGTGAAGAAAGGGCAGGACCACGAAAAAGAGAGTTCAGGCCGGTGTTAGGAGCTGCCAAAGTAAAGAAATTACTTTTCAATATGAATAAGAAGGCAGTTGTCTTCAGTGGGGTTTTAACTGTTATTTTCAGGAGAAAAATACTAAGGAGGGCTTTTAATATAGAGTTCTGGACACACCAGGGAGATTAATTAGAAAGGCGGCTTTGAATACATGCAAATTTAATTTGCTATTTTGTGAAGTAAACAAGATATGGAAACTTTAAATTAATAAGAACTTATGCATTTTACTTTAGTCCAATTATTAGAGGAAATAGGCAGATTTTTAAGGAAGACAAAAACGTATACATACGAAAAGGTCAAAGAAAACGCCGTTTTTCCCAATTCACTCATCCAAAGATGCCATTTTACTCCTAATAATGAAATGTACCTAGAAAGACCTCATCAACTTCAGGAAAAAAGACTGAATCCTATCAAAAATATTTCTTTACCTACCACTGGTCACCTACGAAAGCAAAAACTACTGCAAGAGAAGGATAATACCAGGTTACCTACGAAGGGAAAAGAAACACATTTTATTTTCTTCAGCAGGGCTTCCTCGTAATGGGCTGGGAGAGAAACATCCACCATTCAGAAAAACCAATCACGGGTATAACTGTACATTAGTGAGGACATTCAGGGACACACAATACTGCTGATCAATAATACTTGGGAGTTAACAGCGTGGTTTAACACCGCCTCCATCCCTAAACGCGCTGCTGGACAGCCCTGGGAGAAGAAGCAGGACCCGGCGTGTCAAACGGGAGGCTGTCACAAACGCCCCATTCTGCGGGATTTCCCATCGTTTCCTACGGTTTAGGATTATGAGCTTTAACCCGTTTGAACCGCTCCACCACACCAGAGGCACCGGTGCTCGCCGGCACCGGCGGGGCCGGAGCCGCTGCCCCGCCAAGGACAATCCCCCTCCAGCTGTGCCGAGGTGAGCGCAGCTGGAACAGCTGCCTGCGGCACCCGCCGCTCACCGCGGCGATTGTGCATTATTCCTGCCTCGCTCCCCAACAATAATGGATTGTTTTACCCGCAAAACAGACGAACAAACCTCCCATTTAAATACTTTCTGTTAAATTGTATTAGTATGCGGAATAGTGCCCATACCCTCAAAACAAAAAAAAAAAAAACAGGGAAGAGGATTTTTTTTTTCGTGGGGGGGGGGAAGACGAGTAAAGCAGGCCCTGCCAGCTTTATCTATCTATGCTGTGAATTGGGTAGCCTTGGGGATTTTTGCCTGCTGTGCTTAGTGTCCTTGACAACAAGCCAGTTTGAATTTTGGCCTTTAACTTGACAAAAATGACTTACTGAAGAAGAAGGCATCAAGCTATTACAGCCCTGTGGAGAGATTCTTTCTAAAACAGCATGGATGCTTACTCTGCCAATTCAACTCAAGCATCCTCAGATTTATCATCCAGCTCCTACACCCCCAAATATTCACCACGTTCGTAAGAGAATATGTGAAAGAAAAACTTTCAGCATTTTTGCTTTGTCTCCCCTTCGCATTTTACGACTTTCACAAAGAGATAGAAAACACTAAAATATCCCGAGGGATCCCCTCTCACAAATTACTGAATTTCCCTTTAAAGGGATGTGAAGCAAAGTTGAAAAACATGTAGCATCTTAAGCTGTTATGGACCTCCCGACTCCCTTTTAGCAAATATCCATTGCAGTTTTCTTCTACTACTACATGAATACTTAATATTTTTAGATGGATACATACACACTTCCTGCATGGTTTAAGAAATCACTGCTGTCTCCGTTTTTCAGTCCCAAAAACTCGCCGTACATGCACACACCTCAGCTTTTCGCTGTTCAGCATCTTAGTGTGAATCCTTGAGCTGGACTTACAGGGGGAAGCTGAATCTGCACTGAAGCAGCTGAAGTGTGACCACAGGTTTTCTTCCGCCAGTTTTCTCGCGGCAGGTGACAAATTTTTGGCAGTGAGGGTCAGCAGACCAGCAAGGAGATAACATCTTGAGTTACTGCAGCGGCATTGCAGGAACTCATTGGTAAGCACCTGAAACATCACAACCTGAGAGCAGCAGCTTCCTCCCCACCAGCCAAATGCTCCATGTCAACTACCCGCAGGCTTAGCTCCAGGTTTTCCAACAGACGTGCCAGAGAAGGTGAGACGGTATCAAGGTAGAAAGAGCTGGAAGTGGATCAACTGTAGTGCTGTCCTCACTGCCAAAAGAGGAGGCATCCTGGGATGGCAAAGCATCAAGGGCTATTGTGAGACCTCGACAGAGACATTCCCTACAACCTCAACAGATCCCCAGCATGGTGGTTGTCAACAAGTACTTCCAGACTCAAGATGTCCCCAACTCCTCTGACCCCTGGCAACTGTCGGTAGAGGAAAGAACAAAGCATTTTCAGTAAGTTCATTTTACTCTGGGAGAACAGATCAGCACCTGTTTTCATTAGAAATATCTGAGCCCTAATACAGGTAGAAGCTTTCAATTATATTCCAGATTTCAGTCCTTCTCAGAGTAATATTTTGACTATTTCCTGAGTAATCACAATGGAAAACCAAAAAAGGTTCAATTCCTAACTTAGGGAAAAAGATGACAGATGGAACATCTCTTCTAGACTTTTTTTTTTTTTTAAATATTCTCTTCACTCAGGTCTTAATTGAGTTGCTCTGCTGTGCTCATACCTAAACTTTGCACCCAGCAGACCAATTTCATCGCATCTTCTCCAAACCACTCTGCCCTGTCACTCTGCCTCCACCAAGAGAGCCCAAACCAACCCGGCAGCCGAGTGAGTAGTTAACTGGAGAACCAGAAATAGCAGCAAGTAATCCAACCAGAGTAATCCAACTCTAAGCATTTCTGCTGGACTTGCTTCAAGTTGGGCAGCGACCCAGGTAAACCTCCAAAACACACACAGGGATGGTGTTTCCACACAGTACTCCTTCACTCTGTGACCCACCACGCAAACCTCCAGCCAGCTCAGGAGCATCCGAGGGGTTCTCGTGGGTCTTTATTTACAGGGGCACTTTGAGCAGCCCCAGAGTTGCTGTCGGTAAAGTTCCGCTACCGGCACAGAGAACACTGTGGTGTAAAATCAACTTCCTCCCTGAGAAATCAAACACTGCCTGTGTTATTACCCCAGAACTGATAATTAATTTTGAAACACAAAGAGAAAGGATGATGCTACAAACGTTTAGAAATGTGATAAAGCTGTTCCAGGAAATGGATGAGAAAACTGTTCTTAGACTGGTGGGTATTACGGAATAAAAAAGAAACCATGAGCTGCACAACCACATCCCAAATTGCATTTCTTTATATGAAGACATTCAATTTGACAAAAGAAAGTTTCAAGTTAGGAATAGAGTAGTTATTGTTTCTACTTTCCCTGCCTGAGGGGGATATTCAAACAAACCCCCTTTTGGTGATTTAATTTACTTCCACCAGGACAATGGTGCTGGCACAGCTTTGACTTACTGGGAGAAACAAAAAAGGAGACTCGCTCCCCATAGCCTGCCCAGAGGAAAAGGCTGCTCTTTGGATTCCCACTCTGGCAGCCCCAAAATGCCAGCTGGCCGGCTGCAAAGGCTGTGCTCTCCACTTCCTCCCAGGAAAGCAACATTTCATTTTATTTTTCTGAAAGTCCCCGTAGCTACATGACCTGAGCCTCTTTGCCATCTCTATCCATGGGGCTCTGAACAGCCACGAATTTACCTTCAGGACAAAGCTCCCGCCTCCCAAGGCAAAAGGGGAAGGGAGGCAGAGGCAGATTAAGCTCCTTGCTCAGCATCACACAGGAAATCTGTGGCCAAGCTCCGTGTCGAGCTCCAGCCTCGCGCTCCAATCACAGGCGGGCCCCGCTCCCCGCAGACGCAGGGCACGGAAAATCCTTCGGAGCACAGAATAACGAGCCGTGGATTTCGATGCGCTCCCGGGTCACCATGCAAAAAAAGGAATAAATTTGGAGCTACTCAACCGCCGCTTCCCACCGTGTTCCCCACGGCACCAAACGGGCTCGATATTCAGTTTCAGCTGCCAGGGAAGCTGGGATGAGCAGAGAGCTGCCCCTGCCTTCCTGCCCCAGTGCTCTTCACCTGGAACCTGTGGTCTCTCTGAGGTCCAACCCTGAAACTACAGCGACCCTATGGTGTATTTGCCATGTCTGACAGAGGGATGCTCACAGAGATATTCATTGTTCCTGACCGCTGGACATGGAAGTGTCCAGGTCACCAATATCAGTGTTGCCATTGATCAGTCAGTCAGCTCTGCTGCACTGATCAATGCATTAGCCATGAAAGGGAAGCAAGGCATCCTGACATTTGGGGCACATTTTAGCCTAGGCTTCTGTAACAACCCTAAGTGAACAGTGCTCCTAGGGAAATGCAGTGTTTTATCTTCTGCTCAAAATCACTGCATTCCTTTATGGATTCCTTAAATTACAAATGCAGAAAGTCCCAAAGCCACCCATTTACCAGCTACCAACTGGTCAGGCTGTGTGGCTGGGGCTTCCCTAAACTGGGCTGACTACAGTGAACTGGAAGTGTGTGCAGGGTACTCCTCTGTGTCACTTCTTTCCTCTTCCCTTTCCTAGCTGCTGCCAAGCACCACCACCTTCCCTACAGGAGTCACTTACAAATCCCCTCTGGCTCTTCCCCTCACCTCACCCGCTTCATCATCATCCTCCTCACTCCTCCCTGATGCTTCTGACACCACACCTGGGAGGATTCTCACCTACACCCTCCTCCCAAAACTGCCACCACCAGCAGCACAGCACCTTCCCAGGCCAGGTTTTCCAAGGAGGAAAGTGTTTTCACACCCTTGAGGACTCTGAACTGCAGCTGAGGGAGGTGCTTGGAGATGATTATTTGTATTCTCTTGTTACACAGACTGTGGCTTCTCTGTTAAGGAAACTGTTTTGCCATCAGTCCTTGACATGGCCATCTATACAGGAGAGCTAGGCAGTGATCCAGAAAGTTTAAACTAATGCCTTTTCCTTCCCAATCTTGTCTCAGTTCCACGATGGCCCCAGAAGCCAGGCAGCTTTTAACACCTCAGCTGAACCCCTGCTGAAGAAGCCAGAACCGATGAAGCCACAACACAACTTGCAGCCGGTTTTGGTAGAAAAGTCCCATGTTTAGCCCATTTCTTCATGGTCTTTCCAATTCCATCTGCCACCTTTGCCTGCAGTCTGCCTGGGATAGGCGCGTCTGCGATAACCCAGCACAGCAAGACTGAAGGTTCCACCAGTACTTGTGGGTGACAGAGGAGTGTGAGCAAGACAAGTGTGAGCCTTGGGGATGATGAACCCTTCGGAACTTCCCCAGGGAGCAGCGACTGCAGCAGCAGACAAAGGTTTCGGGGAAGCACACGGGTAAAAAGTGAAGGATCCCGAGCTGACTTGGCGAGCACAAGCACTCACAGCGTCACTTGATTCTTTCTATCCTGGTGTTGGAAAATCTGCCACTGCTGTGCTGCCCTGATGACAGCAAGGACGGGAAGAGACCACAGGCTTAAGAGGAAGTTTTACCTTACTTTGCCTAGATCTGCTCCAAGGGGCAAGAGGCAAGGCCATGAGTGGCTCCTACGTCACCAGCAGTGGTGAAGGGTTCAGAGGAAATAAGAGGAACAGGCTTTTGGAGGAACTGAGATACGACAGGAGACGAGCATGTTTGAGATCCACAGGACACAAAGTCATTTTAACCTCCATCCAATTCACTGCTGATGTTGTTTTTTCAATATTTCCACACAGGATGCATTATTTGCCATTTTACTTGGCTGTGATTTGCATCAAGCTAAGACTGACACTGAGAGCTGGGACATCAATTCTGAAGATCATCAGAGGATCCAGAACTTTTAGATATATTCACACAAATAACCTTAATGTGCTGCTGACACAAATACCTGTCCAATGGATGAGGGGAAAAAATGATGCCTTAAAAAAGCCATGAGAGATTCAACCACTGCTCCCTTCCCATTCACACAGTGATGCTCCCAGGAATCCCCAGCCTAAGTGGTGTTTACCCAGCTATTTTCAGTACTGCAGAACTTAAACGGTTTCCAGTCACAGGAAACACAATGCAGGCAATAAATCATAACAAAAGAGGTCCTCTGTCTTGATTTAAATCTGCTCAAACCTCCCAATAGCCAAAGAGATGAGAAAACAACAGTCAAGTTGGCTGCAGCCATTTGAAACAGGTAAGTCAGCACCCAGTCCCAGCCAAGCCAAGAACTCTCAGATTGCCCAACAATTCCAAAGCTAAACCTCTCCCAGAGCAATTTATTTGTTGATTAAATACAGCAATTTTTGTCACACCACCCAGATTTCCTGCTTGTAAAAACAGAAGATGTGTTTGAGCAAGCAGGAGATTTCTTCAATACAGTTAAAAAATGGAGAGTAATAAAAAATAAATCCACCAAGTTGCTCAATAAACTGAAACTTCAGTCTCTTCCAGGAAACGTTCCCAGCTCGGAGAGAAGACTAGTGCATGCTAAAATTTAAAAAGCATTTTGCTGCAGCATTCAGCCTTTAAAATTAAACCCAACAGCTTCTCTCTGTTATTTAAATGATCTCCTCCAGCTCAGAAGGGCTATGACCACGGCCTAAGTTACTTAACTCACATTTCTATTGACTGACTTGCATAAAAATAAGCCACATTAATGACTGAGCTGACATTTGGTATACATCACCACAAAACTCATTTCAGATCAAACATCACCCATACAACCTAAAAATATTTCCAGCCTTCTCGTGTCCAAGAAAAGGATTTTCAGATTTACATTATCCTCACAAACTTTGGTCTTCCGAAGCACCAGCGGTGCAGAATCAAAGGATTAAAAGAACACCAAGATTTTTATTTTATTTTGCCTCTGACTGAGCGTGTTATGTGCCAGGAGCAAGTTAACCTGTAACTGCAGTTTAACCAGCACCGTTTTCTCGTTATCAGCCAAGGATTTATGCGCCCACAGACACGGGATTCCTCTCTAGGGATCGACACCAGTCACCCAGAGCAGCACCACGGCTCCTCCAGCCCAAGACATCTCCAAGCATCCACTTGTTGCCTTTGAAAGACTGGACTGGACCTTATTTTTTTAATAATTCACACAGCAGCCTCAACAAGCAGGAACTGTGTCTCTTCCCGTTAAAGGAGCAGGCTCGGCAGCGACAGGAGCAGCTTCCAAAAGGCTTAATCCAGATCTTCCAAGGTACAATACAAATTGGTTTATCCATCCGTGCACCCTCCAGAGGCCTCCCGGGGAGGCAGGACACACACAGACACACACACACAGAGCCCTGGGTGTCACCTCCTGAACAGGGAAGGAACTTCCAAAGTTGAACGAACAATTTGCCAGGTGAGAGAGTAAGTCGGGGGAAGGAGAGAAAATAATAAAACACACACACACACAAAGAAAAGCAAAAGCAACTAAATGAGTGTTTTCTCGTTAGGGACTGAGTTCTCCTCCTCGGCACCCGGGAGGCTGGGGGGTTGTTAATTAAAGTGAAGTAAGGCAAATTATGAAAGGCTTTGCTGAAAGCCAGTCTGTGGGAGAGGTGGCCCCGGGAATTGCTCCTGGGAAAGGTGCAGAGGAGACCCCAGGAAGGGACAGGGTGGTGTGGCTGGAAGAAGGGGGGGACACGGGGACACCCCCATGGGGGAAGGTGCAGAAAAGCCCCTAGGAAGGAGCAGGGTGCCCTGCTCTGCTATGGGGGGGTGCAGAAGAGACCCCAGGAAAGGGCTGGGAGGGGGCAAAGGGTGTCACAGGGACCCCCCACACACAGGGAGGGTGCAGAGGAGACCCCGTGGAGGAGCAGAGTGCAAAGGGGTATCACAGAGACCCCCCCCAAGTGGGGAACAGAACAGAAGAGACCCCAATGAAGGGTCGGGGTGTGTGTGGGGGGGTGAACGGCATCTTCCACGGGGGAGGGTGCAGAAAAGACCCCAGGAGGGAGCAGGGTGCCCTGACCTGCTGGAAAACGAGGGGGAGACAGTGACAAACCCCCCCGTCCCCCAAATTTACGTCACCCAAGGGGGGGGCTCAAACACCCCGCGGAGGAGTTGGGGGGGCAGGGAAAGAATATAAACAAATGATAACGAAGAGGAGGTTCCGAGGGGCCACGGAGGTGGAAGCGGAACCGAAAAGCCTTGGATAAAAGTTAAGCAGTGCTGGGAGCTCGGGCCCGGCCGCCCCTCCCCTCCCGGCCAGGCCAGGGAGGGGGCGAGGGGA
>VXAY01005422.1:221334-270935 GCA_013399855.1 Oxyruncus cristatus
TCGGGGGGGGAATAGGGGTTCTCAGGGGTGGAGGGGGGGGTGTGAGGTGCCTGGGGTTGGCACAGGGGTGAATAAGGGCTCTCAGGGGTGGCACGGAGGGTGGTCAAACACTGGCCTAGGCTGCCCAGGGCAATAGTGGAGTCACCGTCACTGGGAATGTTCCAAGAATGAGCAGATGTGACATTTAGGATTTGATGGGCTGGGGGTGTTCAACTGAGGGTTGGACTTGACGATCTTGGAGGTCTTTTCCAGCCTTTGTGATTCTCTGACTCCAAATGCTCCCCTGGGGCCAGGACACTGGAGGCTTTCATTAGAAAAATTACCTTTTTTCACACATCTCTAGAGGGAGGTTGGGCTGCCCTGAGGAAGCACTGGGGACGCAGCACAGCAGCATCACCCTCCCTGCTCCCCATGGATGCCCCATCCCATCCCACCCGGATGAAGCAGGTGCCTCCAGTCCCCCAGAGCGGAGCACTAAAGCCAGAACTGCCTGTGCCCCAGGCAGGAGAGCTGGGGCCAGAGCAGGGCAGCTCCAGTGAGCCAGACAAGCAGCTGCCTGCAGGTCCCACACCCACACCACAGCAGCCTTGGTAAGCAGTCAGGCACTGGCCCCAGCCCTCCAGCTGCCAGGGCAGACAGCAGGCACATCCCAGCACTCTTCAGCAAAGGGATGTGCTTTCCTCTCCATTGGAGCCAGGCCTGCAGGGACAATGTTGTAACTTGGGGCCACAGCAGTGGGAAGGTCCCAGGGCTCTGTGCAAGACCATCTGTCACAGGTTCATGTCCAGCACGTGCAGGAAAAAAGGCAAAGAAATCTGCCATTTCTCTTTCAGGCACCAGAGCAGCAGCAAAGAGCAGCTGTGAGGGACAGGCCTGCCTGGCCATGGGAAAAGCCACCTGGGATGCTCCACACAATCCAAAGTCAGGGTGTCACACAGACCTCGGCTCCGGTCTGTGTCTCCACTTACACTGAGGAAGCACCTTCCTCAGATTCATTTTACCCAGTGAAATGTGACCATTCCCAGGTGCCACATCAGCCCTGTCAGCAGTGGGAGGGCACGCACAGCCCAGCCCCCACCCTCAGCATCAATCCCCAAGTACAGAGGGTTTCAGTTGCACCTTTGGGCATTGCTTTAGCGTGTTTTTAAGGCCAAAAGGTGTCCGATCCAAGAAGCACTTTGCATTTCAGATCCTGGCATTTTAACATTAAAGAAGTGATACCCAGCTCTGGCACCCACAGCTGGGGCCGCACAGCTCCTCCCAGGGCACGGAGCACAGACTTTACTACCCACCTCCCTCTTCCCTGCGTGGCCTGCAGGAGAAATGCATAAATTCTCTGATGAGCAGAGCCAGGGAGGAAGAAGAGTCTCTGCTTCCTGAAGAGGAGATTTTCCCTTCAGATTAAGCTGCCTGCCACATCACCTCCCAATGCAGCTGAGGGAGCAAAGCCCTGAGCCCACCCCCAGGGTCCTTTTGAAGAGCCAAACCCCACAAAGCAGGGAGGGGAAAATGCCCCCTCCTCTCACACTGAGCAAAGCCTTGGAGATGCTCCAAGCCCCGTCCACCGACACCGCAGGGATGGAGCAGTGTCCAGCAGCTTGTTGTAAACCCACAGCACAGAACCTTTGGACTCAAGAGCCACATCAGCTCCACCCTCAGCTTCTGCTCACAGCCGACAGCTGGAGGGCTTGGAGAGAGGAAGGACAAGAGGCACTGAATGCAATGGAAACCTGAGATATGGGGTCCCAGAATTGAAGGGCAGCTCCAGATCTGTGGTCTCCCGGCTGGTGGATGGCACCAGGGGAGCTGCACCAGAGGGGAATTGTTCCTGCTGCACCATCTGCCTCTGAGAGCTTTCCTTCCAAAGGACCAGCATTTACTCAGCAGCTCCCACATCCAGACTCCAGTGCTTCCATGGGCAAGTGAAGCAACACACAGCAAGGACAGTGACCCACCTTCCCCTGGCTGAGCTCCTTCTCTGCCAGAAGGATCTCCTCCTATAGAGAGGCTGGTGCCTGCAGAAGGGTGAAAAACCCTTCTCAGAGCTATTTCAGCTACTCCCTGTCAAGCCTAGAAGTTTCAGGACAAGGATTTGGTGGCAAAATGCTGCTCTCCAGCAGCTTAATGTAATTAGAAGAAAGTTTCTACCCAGAAAACATGCCCAGGAGCTCCAACACATTTCTGCAAGGCCTTAAGATGCTATTGTGAAAAAAACAAAAAACCAAGCCACATCATTTGCAGCAGCACCTTAAAGGGGGGAGAAAGTAATCAAAGGCAAGAGGTACAAAGCCAGAAGTGCAGTTTATTGACAAGTTTCAGAAGTAAAAAGACTCAGCATCTGTGCTCCTTGTGAACTGGATGTCTGAGCTCTTCCAAAGCACCTTCACCCACCAGCTCAGAGCTGTGTCACGCTTTAATCTTCAGAAGTTGAAGTCTTGCTTCTCCACTGAGAAATCATACAGCCCATCTTGGCCGGTCTGAGGCTCCAGGTCTGAGTTTTCCTGTGAGGAAAGTGATATCAGTCAGTTATAGGGTCTGCATCTGAATAAAGCTAAATGGTTTTGGCTTTTTTTGATGGTTTTTTGTTGGTTTTTTGTTGTTGTTGTTTTTTTAAAAAACAGCAACTTACTGTTTTATTCTTGTTTTAAAGACTCAGCTGCTGTAAGAAGCTCTAACAGAGCCCTGGGAGACCAGACCCAAGTCCTCCTGTTCCTGACAGCACACTGAAGCTGCAGTGTCCCTGCATCCCACACACAAAAGCAGGCAAGCCTATGGGCTCAGACACCAGAGGGAAAAGAAAAAGAGTGGCTGCAGTGGCAGAACTCACTCTAATTAAACTGGAACAGCAACAAACCAGGTCTGCTTAGAAGAGATGTTGCCCCTGGCATCCAGCCCCTTAGGAAGATGCTGGTGTGTGGGAGAGCTTCCCCCACAGCCTCTCACAGGGACATCCCACAGACCCTGCTCTGGGCAAAGGACTAAACCAGGTGTTTGCTCCCTGCTGCAGCTCACATCCAGCCTGAGCCTCAGCTCCAAGATCTGCCAGACCTTTAAGCCTCTTCCCTGATGTTTTCCCATCTGCAAGACTAAGGCTGGGACCAAGCATGGCATCTGTGACAGTCACTGGACTCTTGCAGCTCCTAGCTGGTGTCCCAGCCCCTTTTTCCACAGATTCATTACCAGGGGAAGGGTCAAGTAATCCAAGTGCAACCTGAGCACTGTTATCAGCCAAGTAGGAGGCTTCCATTCATAGTGACAAGCCAGCTCAGCTCCGAAGGAGGAAACTTCTCCACATTTGGTATTCATAGCAGCAACTGCAGTAATTCCAGCTGATGCCAGTTTAAATTCCAGCAGTAAGATGCTATCAAGGCACCCATGTCTGTTGTGCAACTCATTGGCTGACAACTCGGAGCTTTTACAGACCTTTAGAAGCAGCTGAAAGAAGCTGCAAGGACTACTCCAGCCATGTGGAGGTCTCCTCCAAAAGCTTATTTCAGTGTCCTTGAAGTCTGTTCTTCATTCCAGTGCGTAACAGCTTCATATTTTCAGATGAGAAACAGCAAGGGGTCACATACCTCACCAGAGAAGTACTTCTCTATGATGTTCAGGGCAGCTCTGTAGACCATGCTGTTCTCGTGGTTTTGCAAGTCCTCAATTTTCTCCAGACCATTGAGCTCCTCCAGCAGCAGACACAACTTCTCGGTCTCTCCCAGCTTCTCAGCTGCCTGTAACATCAGGAAACCAAGCAGGAAAATAGAACATTGCACCAGTTAACAGGTCTGAGATGGTCTTTACCATAATCACAACCCTTATCTACAAGTCAAAAGGATTCTAGTCCCTGAATTTACAGTCCCTATCTGATGCCAGGGATATGACTGGTGTCTATGGAACACCAGTCCCTGCTGGGAACAACTGCAGTGGCTTGACTGCCAACCAAACCAGCTAGGAGGGGCTGAGGAGGGTCACTTTAATCTTGTCAAACTCTTCAGACAACCCAAGAACAAGCTAGACAACATGAAGTCTATCTCTTACTCCAAAAATCAACAGCCACTGTTCTAACCATACAGTGTGAGCACTTGGCTCCCTCCTTGCTGCTCTTTTGGGGGAAGGAATTCAAGAGATAAGAGGTCCTACCAGGAAGAGATTTGAAATGGTGTCCAGGATGATCAGGATAGTTTTGCTGTCCTTGGCTGAGAGCAGGTTGAGCAGAGGTTTGAGGACCCCAGAACGGACGAGCTCCACCACCTGATCCACTGTTCCTCCAGTCGTGATGTTTGCCACTACCCACACGCCCTCCTTCTGAGCCTTGAAGTCACCCTGGAAAAGCAGCACAGGGAAGGCATTCCCAAGCTTTAGCATCCCTCCAGGATCAGCGTGAGGTGAGGGTAGTCCCTTCCCTTGCACTCAGTGTGGACTGACCCCGCCCTTTCCCAGCCCTTCGAGGACACCCGGCAGAGCTGCCAAGAGCAGCTCCAGGACATGTTCCCACACAGGTGTACTGACAAGTCAGAATGCCCAGGCTGTTCCAAGGATCTCAACAGCTCCAAAACAGCCTGTTCAGGTTGCTCTTGGAGTAGAGTCCTTCACAAGTGAGGCACCACAGACCTCAGGAACCTCAGCAGAGCTTCTCCATCCCTCACCTTGTCGAGCAGCTCCACCAAGGGAGGCAATAACCCACAGGTGATGAGCTGTTGGATCTGCTGGGAAGGCCCTGCTGCAATGTTACTGAGCGTCCAGGCTGCTTCCTTCTGGATCCCCGGCTTCGTGTGCCGCAGCAGACGGGGCAGGACAGCCAGGACACCGGCATTGATGGCTGCCTGGGTCTGCTGGTCCGTCCCCGTCACCACATTCCCAATGGCACGCAGAGCTGGAGTCTAGACAGGGATTAAAGGAGATGAGGAGAGGCCTTACCTCGAGGGATACATGTCAGAAAGTCCAGCAAGATCCCTCACTAAGTGCTTGATCCCTCAAACAAGGAGAGCATTGTGGGTGAGCACTGCTTATTTACAGACCTACCGCCCTCCTGTTTGCTCTAAGCAGCTTTGGAGTCTCTGTCCAGCCTCCAGCCACAGCAAGCTGGAGCAGAGCAGTGGCCTGACAGCACTGCAGGCTGAGGGGACAGCAGATCACAGGTGCCACAGAAAAAGGAGATGTGCCTTCCCTCTCCTCAGAT
Source organism: Oxyruncus cristatus (assembly GCA_013399855.1). Classification (NCBI taxonomy): domain Eukaryota; kingdom Metazoa; phylum Chordata; class Aves; order Passeriformes; family Cotingidae; genus Oxyruncus; species Oxyruncus cristatus. The sequence goes on from VXAY01005422.1 coordinate 226,508, forward strand.
GTTTCTACATTAAGGGACCAGAGGATGGAGTTCGCTGATTGTTCCCTACCAACACCATCAGGTTCATGCTGGAGATGAGTTCCACCAGCCTGGGGAGAACCCCTGTGTCCACCACCATTTGGATGCGGTCATTGCAGCTGTCGGTCAGGTAGGAAAGAGCCCAGCAGGAGTCAGTGATGATTTCCTTGTCCTTGTGCTGTATGAGGCAGAGGAGGACAGGCAGTATCTTCTGCACTGCATCCAAGGGAGGGTAGGGGTTCTTGTTCCTGCAGAGGTTGGACAGTGTCCAGGTGATGTTCCTCAGGAAGCCAACCTGAAACACAAGGGAGGTGTAAGATCCCCAGAGAGCTTCTCAGTCCACCTTATGCCACCCTGTGAGGGTCCCTCTCCCCCAGAGACAGAAAGCAGTGGGACAGGCACCATTGCAGAAGGGCAGAGATAAGCCACAAATCCAGCAGTTTAGAGCCACCCAAAAAGCAGCAGAAGGAAGCTTGAAGGGCAAGTTCAGCCCTTCCAGATGCATATGCAAGTCTGCCTTGCACCAGTTTCATCTTATTCCTGGGCTGAGATAGTTAAAGCTTGGATAAGAAAGCCAAGAATGGAAGATACCACATTGACTTGGAGACTGTCTGCTTGGCATCCCCAGCTTTGTGCATAGGCAGGGCCATAAAAGCAGTTTAGAGCAGGGTCTCATTCAATTATACAAACAGCTTGTTGTGTATAACAGAGATGACAGGCCATCATTCCCCCATCACCCAAGTGATTAAGAGCTGTTAAGCCAAGAAAATGAAGGTTATTTACTGGAGTTACAGGTGACACCAGAGCCAGCAAGGGAGGAATCACATCATGACTGATAAGATCATCTCTGTAGAGAGGACCATCCCCTGTACATGTAAAGGGTTGGTTATTGCATCTGCCCAAGTCACAAGACGGTCAACATCAAACAGCAATCAGACCTGCAGGGCCAGGGCTGGGTGACCAGGCTCCCCCACCACCATCAGGCATGTCCAGGTGGGAAGGATCTACTGGGCAGGCTGGAGTGCCAGCAGGGCTGGGTGCTGGCAGGCTAACCAGACACAACCCATTCTGTTCTCCCTACTGACCACATTAGGGGGTTAAACCATCCCAGCAGGATGGAGTCCTGCCCTTGGCCTTGGCCAAAATCCTCTTGCAGAGCCCACACGGGATCTCAAAGGCTGCCAGGCCACACCAAGGGGCTGAAGGGCCAAGGGGTTCAACAGGGGCAGCAGCTTGGGCACAAAGCTGCAGGGAGAGAGGGCTGTGGTGAGGGGCACCAATATTTTATCTCTCCAGCACTGGCTTGGTCAGTGACCCTCTGTGTGCCCCCACACCTCTCCTCACCTGCAATGTTGCCCAGAGCCCACACTGACTGCTCACTGATGTGCATGTGTGGGGAGGACAGTAGGGAGATGAGGGCTGGGATGGCACCTCCATCCACCACGGCCCTGGCGTGCTCCGAGGTGCCAGAGGCAATGTTAGTCAGTGCCCAGGCTGCCTCAAACTGCAGGGCAGCGTTGTCAGCACGGCCCAGGAATTCCACCATCCTGGGGATGATCCCCAGCTGGATGATCTGATTGATGGGGGGGTCCTTCTGCCTGGACAGCATTCTCCTGCAAGAGGACACAGCACAGCCTGCCATGAGAAAACCCTGTGTGGTGCCACCACAGCCCATAACCAGGTACGAGGTTGTGGCTTGCAGAGGAGGCATCACCTGCAAGAGATGACAGTTCAGCATCCCACCCCAGCAAACCTCACACAGGGGTTGCCATAAGAGAGGGAAGACACAGCTAAAGATGCTGAAGCAACAGCAGGGTCTCTGTTGGAGTGCAATACCTCACACATCCTTTTGGGACCATGATAATATTCCATGCCCCCTACCTTGCAGGAGCTTGAGGCTGTGATTAAAAAAAAAAAAAATATGCCATGTGTTCTCTTCCAGCCTGGCTTTGCCACTCCTGGGGTCGGGAGCATTGGCCAGCCCTGCACAGGCCAGAGCTCACACAGCCAGTTTTAGGCTGTTTTTCCAGCTTAAAGACAAACATGTAATCTCTCCTGGACCCTCAGGAGTCACCCCTGCTGCCAGCTGGGTGACGGTGACACCTTGTAATCTTTCCTACAGCCACCCCAGAGGGGACAGTCCCAGTCAGCACTGACCCTTGCAGAGCCAGGCTCTCCACTCCTTGGCCTGCCCAAGCACTTGGCTCTCGATTTCCTGCAGGATCCAACATGATCCCTGGCACTGCACAGGCACAGCAAGGCGGGCAGCACCAGGGGCCACAGCAAACCCCTCAGCTGGGTTCAACCCCACAGGTCCATGCTACAAGCACTGCCCAAGACCGTGACAGAGAGAAGCGTGGCACACAGGGCACAGAGAAGGCACCAGCTGAGGTTCCCCAGAGCAGTTTGGGTTACCAGGCCCCTTCCCTCTTTGCCATCTCTCTAGAGAGCTCCTCAAACAGGAATAAATGCCTTTTGCCACCAGGACCCAGCACAGCTCCATCAGCCACCTCCCTCCTGGCCCAGGCAGGCAGGCACATACCTGGTGGCCTGTGTGGCCAGCAGCTGCAGCTTGGGGTTGTTGGCATTCACGCCTTCCACGATCTCCTCCAAGGACAGCTGAATAATCTGTGTCACAGGGAATGATTCAGAGTCAGACGGGGAGCCGGGACTCCCTCTGGTTTAATCTCTGCAGTCAATCAGCTGTCTAGACCCGAGTCAGTCACCACTTCATATCTAAGCAGTGTCTATTCTTCATGCAACACAGTTTCGAGATGAGGCAGAGAATCCACAAAAGCCTTCAAGGCAACTAATGCTTATAATCAAGCTCTGAAAGAGTCACTGACACACCATAATGGGCCTGCGAGCTCAGTAATTACCCCTCGCTGTGCAGGGAGCCAGACAGGAGCTGTGCCAGCTCCCAGCGAGCCAGAGCACCAGCCTGTTCTACCTGCCATCAAGGGAGGCCAACAGGACAAAGTCTCCATGAAAAACAGCAAAGGCAGAGGCCAGGCAGTCTGAAACACTCCCCAGCACCGGGCATGGCCATCAGGAATGGCACCAGATACTTAACCCAGGTCACACCAGCTGGACTTGGTAGCGGTCCAAGTAGGGGATGGTAAGTACTGCACTGATCCTGCCCAGGTGCAGAGGACCCAGCACTCACCTCATGTGTTCTGTTTTGTCCTGGAGGGACATTCTCATCCTTCACGTGAAGAGACACATTTCTGCGCTTCAGGATCTGCTCATCCTTCTTGGCCTTCCTCAGCTCAATGCTCACCTCCACCCTCTGCATCCGCAGGGCCTGGAGGGGAGAGGAGCACCATCCCAACGGTGTCTGCATCACCCCATTCCCCAGGGAGCTCATCTCTGCAGCCTCCCGCCCCACATTTCCCACGGGAGGAGTGCAGCCAGCCAGCATCTCCTCCCTGTGGCCTGGAGGGTGATGCAGGAGACGGGACAGAGTAAACCTCTCCCTTGGTGCCTCCCAGGGACACGGATTCCTGGGTGAACTGACAACCAGTGGGTGTTCTTAAAACTAGATTTGCTGAACTTGAAAGGCAAACCCTCATCTCCTCTACTGGCTTAAAGCAAGCTGACAGATCCCATGGTCTGACATCCCGTATCAGTCCCGGCTCCGCAGGGATAACTGCTGCACAGAGCTCAGCAGGCTGGGGCTGAGCCACCCCCTTCCCCAGCCCAGAGTCACCCACATCCCCCTTCCCTGTGACACCACACTCCCTGCAGTCCAGCCAGCTCCACATCACATCTCAAAAGCCACCTGAGCATTCCAGCTGGCAGAGCCATCCCCCTGCTCCCCCTGCCAGGTAGATTAGAGGACCATGGGCCTTCAGAAGAGCCTCCACCTGTTGGAAAGGGGAACAGGCAAACCCCAGTGGGCTCTGCTGTAGCCCAAAGGTGCTGGCACAGGCAGGTGGGTACTCACAGCTGCATCCTTGCCCTTGTTCTTGAACTTCCTCATGCGCTGCTCCTGCTTCCCGACCTCCATCTCGGCAGGGTTGAGAGAGGTGCCAGCTGAACGTCTTCTGACCCTGCTCTGTCCTGAAGCCCAAGAGCACGTGGTCACAACTGCCCAGCAGCATCCACTGCCAGCCACAGAGGGGGCTGGGACACCCCCACTCCCACCAGCAGCCTGTGCCACACATTTCCACCCCACACTCCCACCCAGGGAGATGCTGCGGGTCCCCTGCCCCAAGCAGGGCTCGGTAGGATCCTCACACACTGCAGCTGAGCCACTGAACTAAACACAGGCACAAACTACCACTTAATATCAGGCTACAAAAATTACAGCTGCTGCTGTAATCCCATGAGGAAGCCAGGCACAGGCTTCCCATGGTTACAGAAACAGCACCTTCCTCTGGCTCTGATCCTGGGCCTTTTAGTTTTACTTTGACACACAGCCCAAGCCTAGCAGGGCCTCTTGCCTCCAAAAGGATCAGCTCAAGGACTGATTTAAGGACACACAGCCACATCCAAGCCTCTCACCCCACCACACAGCCCAACCTGGCTTCCTACACCACCCCCCAAACTAAAGAAGACCCACAGTCACGTGCAGAGGCATAAAGTGACCAATTTCAACTGAGGAAGGAGTTCCCCTGGAAATCCAGCAGCTAGTGCAGATTGTCAGGTGAGCAACATTAAATAGGGACAGGTAGAAGTCCTTTTTAAGCATCTCCTAATAAAAACCACAGGCACACACAAATAAAACACGAGCTGGCCTTCAGACAGCTTCTGCCAGAAAAAACAAGTCTCCCACCCAGGAGAAATGGAGATGTTTTCAGACCAGACTTCATCACAGGACCCCTAAACCCAGGCTGTGCATCAACACACTCGGGGGCTGGTCACACACAGACAGCGCCTCCTCATCTTCCCTCCAGGCTCACAGACAATACCTGCAGCTCAGACCAGCCTCCCAGAGCTCCTTCACACCATCAGTCTAGGTTTAAGTTTTTGGTGGGTTTTTTTTTTTTTAGTCCTCTCTCTTCACTGTCCCAGTAGCCAGGGCTGGGATACAACTCTTTATTCCAATCACTCAGCTGCAGAACCCCCCCAGCTCACAGAGGGGCCAGGATGAGCCACCACTTGGCTCAAACCAACTTCCCCCCCAGCCTTAACCTCTGCACTCAAACCTCAAGATCTGCTCCAGCCTTTCTTCCTCTCTTTCCACAACACAGCAGAACAGTTACACCCCAAAAAGCCTCTTCTTTTGGAGGAGCTTTCTCCACCCCCATCTCAGCAGAAGAGCACCACAACCCACCCACTGACACCAGCCAAGCAGGAGACCCAGCACAGCCAGAAGAGCCCAAGCAGCAGCCCCACCACATGGTACAAGGGAAAAACCAGCCACTCACTCCCAGAGGAGGAAACCTACTTACCCCCCAACTCTCCCTCATACCCCACCACCCTCACCTGCTTCTTTTATTGCCCCCGTGGAGCCACATACCCTCCACCTCCCCTCCAGGATTGGCTCTTCCCAGGACTGCCCCTGTTATCTCCACCTGCTCCCTCATCATGGCCACCTGGATGCACCTGGAGGAGGATGGATGCTGATGGATGCTGATGGCTGCCCCGGGCCACCACTCACCCCCCAAGACCTCCTCCATGCATTTATGCTTTGCCCACTTCGGCCTTGTTTTTGGCCTGACCCTTGGTGGGTGATGCCAGCCTGTACCTGTGCAATGTCCCGTGACACTGGAGACACTCTGGGTGCTGCCACCCCATCGCTGTGCAGGGCACAGGCAGTCTGGGGGTGCCCCTGGTTTTGTCCGGGTGGCTTGTGGGTGGTGCTGCAGGCCAGGAGAACCACAGGCGGTTTTGGGGATCTGAGGTGTTGAGGGCACCCTGGATCTGCACACCCTCCACTCCATCACCCATTTTAGCCCAGCCCTGTGAACCCCACCCCGCACAGCTCTGTGTGTGCAGAGCAGTCAGCCTGGTCCAGCTGCTGGGGGAGGGAGGAGCAGTGCTTCCCAAGCGGGTAGGGAAAACAGCTATCAAAATATTGAAGTAAAACCTAATTTCAAACTACCCGACATCTCTTTCTGCGAGGGACGCGGGGAGCAGAGAAATCCCGAGCTGCAGGAAGGTGGGAGCGAGGTGGGAACAGCACCCACCGCGGGGGTCTTGCACCCTCCATACCCCTGGACCCCCCCACACCTCACCAGCCATGTACACAGAGCCATCTCAGACCAATTTATAGCACTTAGGGAACAACTAGTTCACTGTGTGGTTATTTCCAGCATGGAAATACCTATGGAGACAGAGCAATACCCGGGGTGCTTTAAGTCATGGATTCAAATCCTGGGACGGGGGGCGGTCACGCCAATTCGGTGTTTCAAGGCAAATAAAAAGAGCTGTACCAAGCTTTGTGTGGAAGGTGATGGGGGGGAGGTTAGAAAAGACCTTCAGACAAATCTGTTGTTTGTAGGCATTAAAAAGCCAGTTGTGCTAATCCTGGCTGCCGCGTTTTTAAGCTTCAAGTGCCACCGGTTGCATTATCTTGTTTCTTGGCTGCTTGAGACAGGAAAATTACATTTCAATTGCTTTTTAATTCAGCTTAATCTGGTGCAAAAGTTAGCGTGCACCCTCTAATTTTGTTTTCTAAGTGGTTTGTTGCCACTAATTCCTAATCAGCCAACACTAAATCAAAACAGGCCTGGCTCAAGCTGAAATAGATGAGTCCTCTGCAACCTTGCCAAGCAATTTAATTAAATTGGCTTAAAATCACCCCCCCCCCAAGATAAGTGGGGGTGGCTTCCTGCACAGGCCACCCCCCAGCTTTTGGTCCCCTGCCTGGAGAGCTCTCGCCCAAGGTGCTGCAGGGTGTGGACGTGGAACAAGGCTGTGAGAGGTTCATCCTTATCCTGGGCTGCTCTTTTTCTCCCCCCTCCCTCCATTCCCTTTCCACCTGCCAAGCACAATCAGCCCCATCCTGTTCAGTTCTCTGTCACTGCCAGCACGAGCAGGGGAGAGGATGGGGAGAGAAAACACACGTGTGCATGGATGAACTTCCCCCTCCCTGTGGGTTGCTCCGGTCCCTGCTGGCATGAGAGGTGGCACTGCCACCCAGGAGCAGGCTGAGGGCGAGGGGATGGATCTGAACCCGTGCTGAGGTCACAGGCAGATCAATATTCGGGAAAGGGAACAACCACTGAGGGGGGAAAAAGTTTTGGTTTTCAGCATAATAAGAAGGTTTCACAGCTAATGGAGAGCAAAGGAGATAAAACCCTAAATCTACATGACAGTGTCCCCTGAGCTCAGCCTTGTGTGCTCAAGCTGAAAATCCACATCATGACAGGTATGAAAAGCTGTGGTTCTAGTTCAGAGGGGGTTTTTTTGAGGCTGTTCTCCCACATCCTGCCACCCTTCACCCCACCACTGCACCCTGGTGAGGCTCTGACTGGGGCAGATTTGAAAACACCCATTTTAAGCCCTGAGAGAAAAACCCTGATTTTCCCTCCTCTGTTTTTTTTTTTCATGTTCCTTGAATAGGTTCACCCTCACTGCCTGCAGGAAAGGTGCCAGTCAGGAAAGGTGGCATCTCTGTGGCAGGGTGTGATCAGGCAGGAACATCCCAGGATCCACTATGGGATGCTGCCCGGGCACAGCAGCTGGTTGGAGCAGCCCCTCCGTGAGAGGAGAACCTCAGCTGGCAGAGGGAGGGATCCCTGCCAGCTCCCAAACTTTTGCTCTCACGCAGCATGTCTCCTCCATCAGCAATAATTCCATTAGTTCCAAATAGTTCCATTAAGTCAACATCAGCAAATTATTTTTACCTATTAGTTACACTAACACCGAGGAAATATCCACCTGGGCTCCTGGAACAGCTGATGATGGAACTGCTGGTGGGTTATAGAATCATCCTGAGTTGGAAGGGACTCAAAAGGATCATCCAGTCCAACCCCTGGCCATGCACAGGACACCCCAACAATCTCACCCTGTCCCTGAGGGCATTGTCCAAATGCTCCTTGAGCTCTGGCAGCCTTGGGGCTGTGCCCACTGCCCTGGGGAGCCTGGTCAGTGCCCAAACACCCTGTGGGGGAAGAACCTTTTCCTGAGATCCAACCCAAACCTCCCCTGACACAGCTTTATGCCTTCATGGATGTGGAGCATTCCCAAGAGCGGCGGAGATGGGGCCTGGAAATTCCTCCTTTTTCAATTGGGATCCACCCTCCTGGCACAGAGTGCCAAGTCCACAGCCTGCACAGCAGGCAGCCCGTGCCCTCCCCAGGGCCGGGAATCAGCCCCGTGTCAGTGCCGCTGTTGGAGCAGGAGCCGTGGGCGGGGGCCGGGGTGGGAGCTGCTTTGTGCCCTGTGCCAGGCACGGCGCAGGCACGGGCTGAGCTACAGCCCCCGGCCGCCACAGTCGGTCTAATCAGGACATGCAGAAGGTGCGAGAAGGGATTTATTGTTATCCCTGCCTTACTGCTGAGCCAGAGGCAAAGCCGAGCACTGCAGCTGGATTTGCTGAGGCTCAAGGTGCAGCTTGTTGTTTCCTCTAATTTAGTGTAGCAGCCTCAGAAATGAGGTCCTGCTTTTCTCCTCCTCTGGTTTTCTCCCACTCCCCTGATTTTCTGCCCCTGCTCCTCTGCAGCTGGGGAGCCATGGAGATGTCAGTTCACAGAATCCTATAGAATCACAGGATGGTTTGGGTTGGAAGGGACCTTAAAAGGCCACCCAGTTCCCCCCCCTGCCATGGGCAGGGACACCTCCCACTAGCCCAGGTTGCTCCAAGCCACCTCCAAACCGGCCTTGAACACTTCCAGGGATGGGGCAGCCACAGCTTCTCTGGGCAACCTGTGCCAGGGCCTCCCCACCCTCACAGGGAAGGATTTCTCCCCAACATCCCATCTAACCCTGCCCTCTGTCAGTGGGAAGCCATTCCCCCTTGTCCTGTCACTCCACACCCCTCTCCAACATCCCTTTCCAGCTCTCTTGGAGCCTCTTTAGGCACTGGAAGGAGCTCTAAGGTCTCTCCAGAGCCTTCTCTTCTCCAGGCTGAACACCCCCAGCTCTCCCAGCCTGTCTCCACAGGAGAGAAAAGAATCAGGAAGAAAAAGAGGAGGAGGAACGAAGTACAGATTTCCATCAATTTGGTTGAAACAGCTCCTGCTGTGGCCATGGGACCAACTCTGGAGCTTTTCAAGGCAAAGTGTTCTTCAGTGCCTTTTTCCAGCCAAGAAATGGGATCACTCTGAAATGTACGTGGTGAAAAACAAAAGGAAAAAGAGTCACGTTGATATTGTACAGAAGAGATCTATATTTATGGATAAGGAGGCCTGGAAGAGCTGGGAATTCCCTGGGAATTAAGGCAAAGGGAATTTCTGCGCAGGAAGACAGTAGTGTAACCCCAACTGATTCTCCCATCAGCTGGGCTGGAGCTGGAGGGGGAGCCTCGGGAAGGAGAACAGCAGCAGGGCTGAGTGTGAGCTGCGGGAGCTCATTCCCACTTTCCAAAGGCAGCTGTTGATGTCCGTTCGGCTGCGCTGTAAGCGGATGCCCCAGAAAACCAGGACAGCCCTGGAGTGCCTGTAACTCCACACCAGGCTGAACGCTGAGGACCTAATTTTAACTTCTAAGCATCCTCCTTTCTGCCAGCCACGGAGGGATTAGAGTAACAGTTTTTGAAATTATTTAAAAATAACACCAGACTTAATCATAGCTATTTCTTAAACCCATTATCCTCTGTCACTTTTGGGACACTGATTCAGCTCTGGAAACCGTAATCACCTGTGGCCAAAAACCTCACTTTTTTTTTTCCTAAAAGGCCCCAGTAATAATTATTCTTTTAGTCCTTGAATCTGTAACTAAGGGAACTGAAACAGAGCAACCTATGGTGAATTTGGGGATGAGGCACAACAGTGGTGGAGAAACCTTGGAATTACTCAAAAAACCCACATAACTTTGTATAAATCATGCATGGCCTTGCTTCACAGCACCTAGAAGGAAAAGGGCTCTCTAAAGCAGTGGAGTACCTTGTAAATCATGCAGGGAAAAGAAACCCCATGAAAACACCAGAAAATCCATATAAATCATGGGGTCTTGAGCCTCTGGATGCCTCTTTGCTGTCAGGGAGTCCATGTGCATCTTAATTAGACGAGGAGATGAGCTTTCCTGCTGCCAGACTGATGCTCACCTTGCTCCAGCACCTCTGATTATCACAGCTGAGGACAGCATTTCAACAGAAATTAGTGTCTTTGTTTAAAATGTGTATTTAGGGGCCTCCCTTTGAAAGTCATGCTGAGGAAATGCTAAGAAGAGGATTCGACATGCATATTCCACCCGGTCACAGGAGCTGAAGATAATTTTTGCTAAGCCTGGAGGTGATGTTCATCTCTGTTTGAGCTGCTTCACATCTCACACACACACACACACACACTGATTTGGTAGTGAGCTTCCCACTGACAGAGGGCAGGGTTAGATGGGGTACTGGAGAGAAATCCTTCCCTGTGAGGGTGGGGAGGCCCTGGCACAGGTTGCCCAGAGAAGCTGTGGCTGCCCCATCCCTGCAAGTGTCCAAGACCAGGTTGGAGCAACCTGGGCTAGTGGAAGGTGTCCCTGCCCATGGCAAGGGGTGGCAGCAGGCTGTCTTTTAAGGTCCCTTCCAAACCAAACCATTCCAGGATTCCATGATTCTACAGTTCCTTGCACTGAGTAATACGACTGAAAATGTGAGCACTGAAAAGTTGGACACAGGAAGACAGACTTGAACTGCGCGTGTGCCCTTTCCTGTGGAGTTTTTGATCACATAATTGCACAGACTGTCTCCTGCAGGATCTGTGACTCACTGAGCACCTGGTGGGATTTGAAAGTCCCTGGCATTGTCCTCACCAGACCCTCTGTGCCTCACGAACAGTGATCTGCCCTTGTTTGGTTAGAGCCTGGTCCTGTCTCCGTACAGACAACTCTCCCTCCAGCCCTCACAGGAATACACTGATCCTCCCTAAGCAAGAACAGACAACAGCTGAGAATGAGGATGCAGCTTTCATTATTTTTTAAATGACTAATAAATGCAAAAACATCTTGCTGTCTCCTGGGGCAGACCTTTATATAACCCTGTGATCCTTCAGCAGGGCTTTCCGATCCAGATTCCGTTCCTCCCCAAACCACCAGGGATCAGTTTGCTGCTGATGCTGAAATGCAACCCTGAAATGCAGCATCCAAACTGAATTCCTTGTTATTCCAAGGCTTGCCACTCCAGCACAATGGCTGAGGCTCCATGGCCATCAAAAGCCATCAAAAGTGTGTTTGTACCCCCTGTTCCTCTCCTTGCCCTCCTCCACTTACAACCTTCTCCTTTTTAAATTGGGAATATCACTATGGACACCTGGGCTGCTGTGTTTAGTCTGGTATCCCTGGCAGCACCGAGAGAGAGACCAGAGCCTTTCTTACATGTGGTCTGTATTATATAGGGGGGACATTCAGGTTGGATATATGGAGGAAATCCTTCCCTGTGAGGGTGAGGAGGCCCTGGCACAGGTTGCCCAAAGTTGTGGCTGCCCCATCCCTGGAAGTGTCCCAAGGCCAGGTTGGACGAGGCTTGGAGCAACCTGGGCTAGTGGAAGGCGTCCCTGCCCATGGCAGGGTGTGGAACGAGATGAGCTTTAAGGTCTCTTCCAACCCAAACCATTCCATGATTCTGTATGGGCTGCTCTCCCCCTTATCTGAAGACCATTTTCCAGTCTGAATCACAGTTATGCTCCCCATCCCTTCAGGCAAGAGGGCTGGACTCTCAGTCTCACTTTAACATGATGAAGGAATCTGTGTCAGGGCAAGAAACTGAGCCCACACCAAAGGCAAACATCCTGCTCAGACAACTCCCTCCCGTGACCCGCTGTCCGCAGAGCCTCTTGTGCACTATTGGGCCACGTCACTCCACAACCTGTCCTTCATTCTCTGAGAGAACCTTCCAAAACCCCCTTCCCAGCTAATATAATCTGTGGCTGGGTGAATCAGCTGCAGCCCAGCCCAGGCTGTTGCAGCAGGAGCTACAGTGTGGTGATGTGCTGGAGCAGAGTGTGGCCAGGATGAGGCCCGGCCTCTGGAAACTGCAATGGCACACCATTAAACTCATCCAGAGGAGGCAGAAAGCAGTTTAGCTGAGTCCTGGCTGTCCATGGGCTCAGTAAGCCAACAGCTATTTCAGGTTTGCCATTTTGCCCTGTGTCCCTTCACGGGGAGATCCGATTGCTGCCTTTGCAGCCCACGTGGTCAAAGCATCGATTTATTCACATTACACATGAGCAAACAGGTCAGAACCCATTACTTATTTGATGCATTTCACATCCTCCTCTAAGATGTTTGGCTGAGAACTGTTTACAATCTTCATTCAGAGATTTAAGGTTTGAAATAATTACCTAAAAAGGCCTAGAAAATACCACTTGCTCTGGATAGATTCCTGAGGAGTTAATCACAGTTCCCAGCGTTCAGGACTCGGGCTGGCCATGGTTTCTGTGGTATTTTTCTGCTCCTGACGGGACATGCTGAGTTCCTAGAATCAGATTTTCAGGGTGAACAGTCAGTTACAAATTCAAGAGGTGGGTGTAACATGAACTCTCTAATTTTCACCTCAAAGCAGTTGTTTATCTGAATCTTCCTGCTTGGAAACTCTACCCCAGGCGTATTCACCCACAACACCCACAATGGCAATACTGGCAGGGTAACCACATCCCAAACGCTCCAGCTGAGGCAAATATAGCAGGGAAATACCTAAAGCAGATACAGGAGCTGTTGTCTTTCATGTCTTTCAGGGCAGTTCATACCCACCAAGTAACCAAAACACACGAGACGGTAACACAACAACAGCTTTATCCCCTCCACTTGCAGCAAACACACAGAATTTGTTCGTCTTAAACACAAATTATTTTAAAATGAAACCTTAATACCATCAGTAATGTGGCTGCTCCTGCCAAGGGTTCAGTCTGAGGTTTGCCTGCCACAGATCAGCTCTGAGGAAATGCACTGTCCCACCCTGGCAAAAAGAACGTGGCCAAAGAGGTGATTTTGAATGGAAGTCTCTTTAGATGGTCTTTCTACTTTAGCCTCTTGTCCCTACCCTCCAGCAGCTGAGTTCAGTGAACACCCTACAAGGCAAGATGAGACGAAATCCCCACCAAACAAAGTATTATCTGACCTCTCTGGAGGGATCAAAGCTTCCCAATCAGGCTCCCAGCATCGCTGGACTTACAGATAAGGAATGTGTGGCCTCTTTCAAGATGTAATTGCTCTGACAGAGCCTGTCCAGCCCTTGCAAACACAATTCCAGGACTTTGGGTTTAACCTGGCAGGTATCTGCTGTGTGTGATGGCTGGGAAGAGGTGTGGGATGGGGGGCAGGAAGGGCCATGTGGCAGAAATGACAAGCAGAGGCAGAAAGAGAAAAGAGTGGTGCCTGCAGGTGTATGTGGAACCCACTTGGATTTATATGTTCTATAACAGGTAGGCTTGAATTCACAGGTATTTTAACCATAAGTGTATCGAATTCCACGTGATTTTGTGGAATTTCTGAGTGTTAACTCAGCCCCAGCTGTTGGCATGGCCTTATCCCCTTTCTGGACCTTCGGGAATATGTTCACACTGAGCTTTTAAAAAACATACACAGTCTCTGGGAACCTAAACAACACAACTGAAGGCTGCCTTCGGAGGAGCTGAGCACCAGTCACTCCTTCTGGCTTCAGACTGAAAGGCCAGAGCAAAACAGGCTTTTTGTAGGTACTCTGTGTGCCAAAAAACGGGCTGACAATGAGTGAACAACTCTGGAGCTGTAAGTCGTCGTCATGCCCTGCCTCAGTTTCCCCAGCTGTGAAAGGATGGTGAGGCAAAAAGAACTGAAAGTTCCATAAGAATCTGAGACCTGCACCCAAGAAGCTGTCTGATGCCAGGATGAACTATTTTGTCACCTGCGTTCATCTTCTGTAGCTGTTTGGTTTAATGTTTCATTGATCTGCTTCGGAGACCACGTCAGTCCCTGTGTTTCAGGTAGGCGACACATTAATTACACACCTGAGCCAAGCCCCAAATCTACATTGCAAATCCAGGCATCTAAACCCAGCCTGTCTACAGATTCAGCTGTGTAGACTCTGAGGGGAAATGATTGCTGAGCTGTTACTTTCCTTATCTCTGCCTGACCGAAGAGGAAATGGTCAGAGGACATTTCTCTTTCCTGCTTTCCGGGTGAAATTCATCCCAGAGCAGCAGATTGGAGCTGGCAGTGTTACACCAGCATCTCTCTGAGCCGTGAAACCAGTTTCCAAAGGTGCAGCACTGCTGCCTTAGAGTCCTTGCAAACATGTATGTTTAGACCATCAAGGTCTTCAGGAGGATGGTGGAGAAATGAGATCACCAGAAGAACCAGTGCCATCGCTGCCTCCAACCAGTGCCAAGCTGACTTCAGCCCAAGCAGTGGCCTCTGAAGCCAGATTCTGGTGGCCACAATCCCCTTCCCAGCCCAGGGGCTTCTCCCCCTCTCCCCAGAGTGACTCCTGAGCAGGCTGTGAGTCGCAAGCCTGGTGCTCAGCATCGCTTGGGGCTGCAGAGGTGGCACAGGGAGCAGCCCTCGCCCGGGCAGTGTGTCCAAACAAAGCCACAGCTCAGCCCCTGCTCCCTGTAATCATGGGAGGGATGAAATCAGCTTCTCCTCTGCGGGGAGCAGCGAGCTGGGCAGGTAGGGCAGGTCCCCGGGAGGCACATCTCCTGGTGCTGGACACACTGCTCACCCGCGGCAGCTTGGCTGTCGCCTTGACAACATTAAAGCTGGTTCAGATGTGTGGGTGGGGGAAGGAAAACTGCCTGGAGTGTGGGACAAGGAACAGGTCCCAAAAAATGCAAAGCCTTGGGACATGAGTCATGTCCTTGAATTCCCCTGCTCCCTCCCATGGAATGGCTTTGCCACAGGTTGTGACAAGGGAGAAAACCTCCAAGGGCCACGGGAAGTGGATGTGCCATGGGCTCTCTTGGTAGTTTTTGATGGCTGAGGACAGGAGCTGATGAACCAGGTCCTCCCTTTCAGTCTTCCAGCGTCAGCTCCTATCCAAGCCCCTTTTCCCTGCCTGTCTGTCTCTTGTTAAAGCAAATGGCAAAGCACCAGAATGCTGGGTTTTTCTGCTTTTCTCTGCCCTCTCTTCAAATAAATTCCCTGCATTTCTTTTCGCCCGTTCATAAACCAGAGGGGGATCTTGATTTGTGACTGCAGTGAACCCACACTCACACAGAGCTCTGGGGGCTCACAGGTGATCTGGAAATGGGAATAAACAGCAGTGGGAGGAATAATCACAGTGTTTGCAGAGAACATGGAGATTCCTGGGAGAACAGCGCTGTAAGAGCAGCCTCAGGGATCCTCAGCCAGGTGGGATTTCCCAGCACTTTATTTCCTGCAACCTGCAAAACCAAAACATAGTAAAAAAGTGTTTTATCTGGGTAAAATACTGTGAAGAGCCAGTTCTCCAAATAATAAAAGAGAAATAAGCATCAATAATCATGGAGGGAGACCTGGGTTTTTTCTCATGGTAGGAACGAGGAATGTTGTTTGGTATCAAATAGACAGGATCCCTCCATGCTGATGGCAGCTTCTAAAACTGAGAGCAGCCTTTCTTTTTTTTTTTTCTTTTTTTCAACCTCCCCCTCTGACTCCACTACGGGGGTCAGTAAAACAATTCTGAATTTAAAGACACAAATAGCAGCTACATTTGGCCTCGCAGCAAAAATCCTGTTATTCAAGCCTTGTGGGATTCCTTCGGTGGCTTCCTATTCCTCCTTCCAGCTTCCTCACTGCCAGACTTCTGGATTGTCAAGACCCAGCTTGTCCCTCCGCGCCTGTTTCCTCCTCCTCAACTTCTCCCCCCAGGCTGTCCCTATCCCACACACATTCCTAGCCTGTCTTATGCTGCCCTCTATCCTTGGAATAACCTTCCTCCTCCTCCAAGCAATAAACCTCACTCCTGATTCCCAGCTTTCTGCCTGCAGACCTCATCGTTTCCCAACCATTCACCCTCCCCACTCCACACGGGTCTCTCAATCCTGGAATATCCCAAAATCTCTTTTCTAGAAGGCTGGAGTACCGAGCACAGCAATACCGTTCACACTTGCTGTTCCTTCTTGCAACCGGGATTAGCCAGACTCCCAAACCCACAAGGCTGGATCCCTGTGGAGAGCCTTTGGCAGGGCTAAACCTGAATGGAATTGCTGCTCACAGCGGTAACTCAGATTCCTGTGGGAGCTGACTGACAGAGAATATATTTCCTGGGCTGGTTTGGATGGTGAGGAGTCGCTGTGCTCAAAGCCCAAGGCTTCAGTGTTGAGCATCCTGCTGGTGCTGACTTGTACCTGATTTTTAGTAGGAGTCCCTGGAAGGTCAAGACATCCAGGTGAATCCTCCTTCTGCAGAAACTGGGAGGAAGAACAATTCTTCCCATTTTGTAAGTACCAGCCCTTCACTGGTAGGTCACTGTGGATCATACAAAGATCTTCCCTCGGGAGAAAATGCACCCAAAACATTTCTACACATGCTTCCTCAAGCAGCAACGTTAATTTCTGTTTACTCCACATTTCCCACGAAGCATTAGTGGTTCCCATTTTTCTTGAACTGAGTTCGTCAGTCAGCTTTGTTTTGCCTTCCTACTTACAGATGTCAAGTTTTTATATGTCAAATAAAAAAACCACTTTCGATCAACCCCAAATCAATGCCCTTTCAACGGACTGCTGCTGCAGCAATTCAAAATGCAGGTTATTTTTAATTTTACAGATTTTTTTGCAGATTAATTTTGAAATTGTCAGTTAAAATGTAAAACATTGGGGTTTTCAACTGCAGTCTCACTCCTGTTTCTGTGTGCTACATACTTCTGCCATATGCTGCAGAGAAAGGAAGATTTCTTTAAGCTCTAATAGAGAATCCAAGAAGAAAGAGGGTTTTTTATAGATCTGATCTTTGAAAAGATTAAATTTCCTCTCACTGACTTGCAAATTTACCCCTACAGGCAACGCTGTCTGTCCCTGATGAACGCGCAGAACCTCTCAGCTACTTTCTGTTTTCCTACAGATATTGCAATCTTGATTAACAGACTCATCTTTTATTTTCTCATCTAGGGCAAATTTATCTGAATTCGCTGTGGTGGCACAGCCAGGCTGGCTGGGACTAACACTGGGAGTTGTAAGTAAGCAGATAATTCTCTATATTAACTTTGCTTTGGGTTTTCTCTTGTGTTGAATGTGCCCTGTTCTGATTAAATCAGACACGTGCAAATCTGAAATGAATTCTTTGAACTGGAGGGATCTGCACTACTGTAAATGAAACCAAACCCTGTCCCTTCTTCCACAGTGAAGTTACAGAGTGTATCAGATGATGACAAATTTATTTCCTCTCTCTTTAGCTGCCCAGGAGACTCTAAGCACACAAAAAGGGCACGGTGCCTCCCCCAAAAGCTGCACACTTTTCATTCTACAATTATATTGCAACCATTACTAACACTCATCAGCACAAAACCATAATTGTCTTGCAACCAAGACCCCAAAAATAGCTCTCTAGGGAAGGCTCATTGTTCTGTGCTTGCACACGTGCATCCAAGACTAAATTGAGAGCCACAAATCCTGGCTCTCAAGGTAAAAGACCCCACCACATTTCCTGACTTAAGCCCTTCAGGACACAGAAAAAGGAGAGAGGAAACATATGGACCAGTTATTCTTTAATGTGGGATTGTCTGCATTCCTCCTACTTTCAACTCATCCCAGATTTGTATCACACTCGGGGAACATATGTTTTATTTGCCTCTCTGGACAGTTCAAGGCCAAGGCAAGTTCAGTTTGTTTACTGGAAGGTTTCAGCCCCTTCCAGCCTGTCCTGGAGAGCCAGGGCATGGCCAGACCTTCCCTGGGTGGGCAGCAGGGCTGGCCAAGGTCCTCCTGCACCTGGATGGAGCTCTGAGGGCAGAGGGGACTGTGAGTCCTCCCCGAGGTCACTTGGACTAACTGAGATTGACAGTAAAGGTGGTCTGAGTCAACCTAAAGTTGTCTGCAGAACTCACATGATGCCACTCCCAGCAGAGCCATGTGCAGAGGGCACTTCAGCTGAGAGGAAATGGTGAAAATGCCCAGGCAAGTTCTGGTGCTTTGGTATCCCTTTGGTGATTTTGGAATGAATTGATGTGGTTGGGTCTAGAGGAGGATGGGTTTTTATGGAGACCAGAAGCCAAACAAAGCATGTTAGAGCAGGACAGAAGACACGGACAGGGTGATTCCAGGGTACCAGCCACTCTTCCAAAAGGGCATTGTAAGGACACATTTCACAGGACAACCTTACAAACCATGCACTGGTAATTCAGAGGATGCTTAGAAGCAGGCTGAGTTACTCTGGAGAGCTGCTCCTGAACCCAGCAATGACAGAACCGAACAAGCAACGGCACCTCCTGCCTCTGTTTCATGAAGCCAAAATATCCCTACTAAAACTTGTGCCAGTGGGAATGCTGTGAAGGTTAGAGGCATGTTCTGAGAGCAGCACTGAAGGATGCTGTGGTTCTTGCTGTACTCACTGGACTTGCAAACCCACTGGTGAAATACTGGCTTCACTGATATCAAAACCAAAACTTTGACGTCCACAGGGCTGTGACTTCTCAATCTCTGGCTGCTGCCAACACACCTGGTTGTGTTTCCCTCTGTGTTCCAGGTCTGGAGAAGTCGTGCCATTTCCCAGGAAGCAGCTAAAAGATATTATATTTTCCTTGGACTTACTCATATGGCACTTTGTGTGTGTCATTCTCTCCCTTTAGTGCACAAATCCCTGCTCGATCCCCTGTTTCTAGGATAAGAAACCTACACACTAGAGCTGTGCTTGGCCAGAGATTGAAATAGGTTCTCTGCAGTGGGGGGTTGTTACCAATTACCCAGGAAGAAGTGGATTGCCAGTGACTTTTCCTTAGGCAGGTCAGAGTGAGAAAGGAAAGCTGTCTTCCCTTATCTTCATCAATGCATGGTGAGATCCCCCTTGATGTGGCAGGGCTGCCACTAAGGTAAAAATGATCATTTTTTAAGCTGAAGTGTTGAGATGCTTCATGCCGAGTGCTTACATCTCCTCAGGACAGGGAAGACAGCCTGGACAAGCTTTTCAATACTGTTGAAAAGGTTTGGGTGTTCAATCCCACTGATTTTGACGTGGCTGCTATGGCAAAATCTCCTGGGTAGCCTAAGCAACTCATCCCACAAAGGGGTTTTTTTCTGAAGTGATACACTCAAGACGTGCTCAGGAATGGAAATCTAGAGGAACATTCAGTCTCCAACCCAAAAGCTCGTGTTGTGCCTTGATTGGACTGATGGTAATTGGTGTAATCACCTCTCGGTCCTTCTCTTGCTGCAGAAAGTGCTGCTTGTGCCCAATCCTAATTGTTACCTCTGGGTGCATCAAAGTGTGATCACAGCAAACAGCACAGATGATGGAAGAGCCACTTCTCACTAATGGAAGTGTGGAGGAACATCAGTGAGAGTGGAAGTACAGCAAACAGGATTCTGCCCCCCTGGCCTAAGATTCCCCTAGGAATAAAATTCAGCTCCTTCAACCTGAGCATAAATAAGCTACTGAGGAGCAGCTGGGATAGCCTGAAGATTTGTTCAATTGTCTGTGAGCTGAAGCCTGAATGTAAAATATCTGCTCCAAAGCAAACGAGCTTGACGTAGGAGTTTCTGGTTAACATTCAATGGCCTGGGGTTTGCAGGACTTCAAACGAGCTGTTACAGGGTTTGTTTGAAGCCCCAAAACTGACAGATCTGAAAGCTGTGGCAGAGACCACGGGTTAAAACCTGCTCATCTCACATACATATGTAATCTCAAGAAGCAGCTTTTGTGAGGGGAAGACTTGACCCTTTGTCCGGTTTTGACACACATTTTCCTTTTTAATATCATTTTGAAGAGTATCTGTTACTGAGAAGAGCTTATTGGGAATATCTGCTGGCTCCTGAGACTATTACTATAAGCAGGACTTGAGCTACAGAGAGATCAAACAGTCCCCAGCTGCTGAACTTCCAGTGCCCTTTCCAGCAGCTGTTGGTATTTTACAGCTCCCAGGATTTGTACAAGCAAACAAGCCTTTTGTACAGAGCAGGTATGATTTTCATAGCCACGAAGACAGGCGGTCCCAAATCACGGCTCACAGGTAACACACTGCAAGGTTCTCTGGAATCCTGCTCTGGGCAGGATGGGACAGCAAAGCACAGGGACGGGCTGGACAAATCTGGAAGGGCTGGAAAATTGTTTTAGGTGTTTGGCACTACGGGCTGGCTTCCAGCTTATGGTGCAGGTTAAGAATTGCCTTGGGTGGGCCTGTGTCCCCTCTGTCCTGTCCCCTTTGATGTCCTGGGCTCCGGTCCAGAAGAGATCTGTGGCTACAACTGACTTGGAGGCACTTGGGCACGAAGAAGTTCAAGCAGAAGCCAAGGAAGAGCAGGCAGAGGTGGACAAAACGGAGGTGGGTTGAGATCTCACACTTGGTGACGGCAAACCAGGACAAAGCCAGTGTGCCACGAGCTCAGCCAGTTCACTGAGATTGAAAAAGCTGCTAAAACCAGGCTCTCGTTTCCAGGGAATATGGAATGACCTTAAACAACACGCTGGTTCTTTTTTTAAATGAACAGATGTGCTGTTGAGAGGTGGAGCTGGCATCCACAGCTGCCACAGGGCAGTGGGCCTGGCAGATGGTTGAGCTGTCAGCTGAGGACTTGATCCTGCTTTGTCCAACAGCCCTGCCTTGCCCGTGATTTTGGATCCATGGTGGAGGACAGGCACAGACCTCCCAGAGCTTCTGGGAGCCCAGGCACAGCAGCTGCTGCAGCTCCTTGTCTGAGGTGTTTATTGTTGCTCTGCTCCACCCAGCAAGCTCTGCTGAAGAGGGGTGTGTGAAGTGATGGAGCTGAGAGCTGCTTCCCTTCTGTCCTTCCCAGTTGGTTCCCAGCAGGGCTGGAGAGCTTGTCTGCACCAATTTTCCCCCATGCAGCAAGGGGACAATGAGGGAATTTCCCCCAGTTGCCCAGATTAACATATTCATCTTCCCTCCAGGAGAGGCTGACAAAGTTACTCAGCTCGTGGGTCTGCAGCCTGGAGAGCTCCAGAGGGGTCACCACCAGGCCCAGGGGAAAAGCTGGAGCAGAAGGGCATCCTCTTAGCACCACAGTGCCAGAATGGAGGAGCTGGCCAGCAGGGCACTGAAACCCTTCCCAGTAACAACTAATTGAAAATGCCGATTATGCAAATGTCTGACCAGTGACTCCACAGTTGAGCGTTTTAACGTACAAAGAACAGCAAGGCTGTTCCACGACTCCCCAGCATGTTGCCACTGGCCTTGATTAAAAATATAATCCCTGCAGATATTCTGAAAAGGAACAAAACCCCCCAAAACTCAAGCCAAAGCTTGTTTCCAGTAACATAAAGCTGTAGGAAAGCTACCTAAAATGTACATCAGCCCAAGATTAAACTCATTTTTGCTGCCCTTGCTGACGTGTTGCTGGAAGAGCCAGAGCCCTGCAGCTCCTGCAGCTTGTCTTGCCTTTCCTGGTGGATGTGACTCTCCTCTCTGCTGTGTTGTCACGCAGCCATGCTAATGCTTAGCAGCAGGAGCAGTATTTAAGCATATTATCAAACTCCACCAGTTATTCATATACTCCACTGCACAGACACACTGACAGAACATGATCAGAGCATGAATCACAGGCCCTTTGGTCTCTCTTTTTTACACACAGCAACTATTTCCTTTCTTTGCTACCAAGCAGGTTTTTGAAAGTGGCGTTTGACTGTGGCAAAATATGTTCTGATTGTGTCTGGTTCTAGCAGCCTATAAGCCACATTGTCCTCCCTGCCAGCGGATCAAAGTATGAGCCCAAAAGGTAAAAATATAATCTCTCCACAACACGCTTTCCTTTGGCAGTGCTGCAGAATGATTTATTCAGGGCAAATGGGTTTTCCATGGTAAGGGCCCCCCGTGAGGACCGAGACTCCAGGGAATGCTTTAATGCTATTCCCATGCCAGCATTAACTTGTTTCCTTTCCCTGTACCCACGGAGAGGATTTCTCCCTCTCTCTACACAGGTTAACAATCAGAAATCTGCTTTCTCATGCACTACCAGGCTGTTCTCTGGCTGTATCCGAACGGGTCGTGCCTTTCCTCCCTTGCTCCTTTCCAGGTGTGACACAGCACCCCAGGGCAACTACAAAAGAGCAAGGATCCCACCAAGCAGTGGTGGGCTTGCTCCAGAAATCCAGCGTGACCCTGCTCTGGGTCCTCCTTGAAGCAGAGGAGGCTGCAGGTGAGTGAACATCACAGGTACAATCAATAGTGTCAGCTTGATGTGTCGGCACGCAAATGTCACCGGTCCTGGTGCCCAGTGCTTCCCCATCATTCCTTTGTGGAAAGGATTAAACCCGTCAGGTAACAGCCTGTGTCTGCCCCTGCATCCTTCACTTCCGTGCTGAGAGACAATCTTGCTCCGACCTTGAGGTTTCTGCCCCTCCAGCACCGAGAGGCAGACGGGGCACGCTGCGTTTGTGCACTCGGGGAAGGCACCACAGGCCCTGCTGCGGAAACATTCCTGCACAGATGGAAGCGTGAGTGCAGTCCTGGATTAATGACAGGCTACATAATCCCCCCTCTGGCAGTCAGTGGCCTTCTGCTGCCCAGACAAATGTCAGGTTTCGATCAACCAGAAAAACTCGCTGCCTACGAGGATTGTCATCAGCTGGGCCCAGGACTTCTCTGCTGAGAGGTGAACGGGAAAGTTTGGGACACTGCTTGTCAGATTTTGAGCTATCATATGAACAGGGGTGGCTCTTACATCTACTTCCTTCATGCGGGTATGGTTATGTTTCCAGCTGTGAAATGCAAATGACTTTAAAAACCAGAAGGTTTTCTCTCTCCAGCCCTGGTATCTCCTGTTAGTTTATTTGCTCCATCCCTCTTTGTCTCATTCCAGGAGCAGCTGGACTAGCTGACGGCTTCTTTGTCCAGCACATCCACTGCATTGTTCCAAATGGATTCAAACAGTCTGGTACAGCAATCCTCAGGCAAAGCCCCACAATGCCTTCTGCACAGGCTGGGGCTGGCTGAACAGCAGCTCTTCCTTCAGGAACGAAAGACGTTGGGTCATCACTTCACCTTATGCCCCTTCAAGGGAACGTTAGTCTGAGAGACACTTCCAAGTGCCAGAGCCAGAGACAGGATGTCTAATAAACCTCTCATTGCATGAGAAGCGCAAAGAATTAGGAAATACACGACCTGGAACTAGACAAACTGGCACCATTGCTTATTAGGCTGTGATGCCTCCTGCAACTTTTGCAGGATCAACCACGGAAACAGCGAGGTTCAGAGAGGAAGAGCAACCTAAGTTTTCACCTAGGACATATAATAAAGTGGAAGGCAAAGTGCTGGAAAGCAGGGAACAGTAAATGTGCTGCGAACAGGCAGTTACTCATGTTGTTGGAGTTCCAACACCGTTACTGAAGGCGTGTCTTCCACTTGCAGAGGACAGAGCTCTGCATCCTGTGCAGGGATCACATCCAGGGGAAATCAGAGAGGGAGCAGGTAGGAATGCCTGGGTCCATTGCTTCTGCTTGCCCCTCCAAGAAACTGTCATGGGTAGGAATATCCACAGGCTTCCTTACACCACTATTTCAGTGCCTGTGGGGCTGGGAAGCTGCACTGGAGAAGATTTCCAGCTGTGATGAGGTTCTCTGCCCTGTCTCTACCTCTTATATTATTACACCTATCTTTTCCTTTTACATACCAAAACCTGAATCCCAGCTAAATCTCCAGGGGTTGTGGACAAGAAGGCAGCATCAAAGTTGCTGCTTGGCTCTCCTGACCTGGGGGAAAGGGGGGCAGAACAGGATTCGAGAAGGGACCATTTACTCCCACCCCAACTGGGCTGACTAAACTGGTGGCAGTTGTGACTCAGCACGTCCTTGGTGGAGAAAGAGCTGCAGAATTGGAGTTTCTACAGCAACCCACTTCCTCATGCATATAATGTTCTCTCTTACACACGCTCCTGAAACTGACTTTTAATCAGACAGTTCAGTTAATAAAATGCAAATGAAGTGCACCTTCAGCTATGCGATAAATCTCACTTGCTCTTTACTATTCCTTAGTCAGGCAAGAATCCTGCTAACTGATCATTTATCCAATTTAAGACTGGAAAGTGAAATGGAGAGTGATTGTTGTAGTCATCTAATATTAGCAGCATACATCATTAATTTTGCACATATGTTTTTATCATAACATAATGAAAGCAGCAATTGTAACCGACCACGCAAAAGGGAACATTCTGTTCTTCCTATGAACCTAAAATCTGCATTGCCCAACTTTTACAATAATTACACAATATGCATCACTCCTCCAGCCCATTCTATCCTTAGATTTCAACTTATGGATGCCTCAATCTCACTTTTAAAGCCAACAGCCTCAAGATTACTACTATTATTTTTTGTTACTGACACTACCGCATTTCCCATCACAGGACAGCACAAGGTATATTTGGGTTTTATCAAGGACAAAACCTCCACCCATGCTGTTGTTTCTAAGCCCCACACATTCTGTTTGCCACAGGCTAGGCCTGATGGCAATTCAGAGGAACGTCAGAAGTTTCTGCGGCTGCTTTTCTGGGGAAAATTATACATTAGGGTGAGGAAAATAATCTGAGGTTGTCCTGTTCTGCAGAATTAAACAGTGGCAATTACAGGCACTGAGAACCTTGGGATGCCTGGGCAGGGAAGATAAGGGCTGGGAAAGAAAATAACGGCCATGTTCACTGAAAGACACCGAGAAAGCTGGTGACTTTCTTGTTAATTATTGATAGGGCAAGGGGCCTGAATGATTTCTTTCCAAAGCAATGCCAGAAAAGTTAGTAAACCGAGAAAATCCTGAAATCTGAGTCTAAGCCTGCTGCCTCCAGGGAGAGGAAAGAGAGTGTCTTAGAAATTCAAGGCCCGGACTTCCTACTTCTCAAAGCAGCACAGAGAGAAGGGGTGAGGATGTGAGCATGGGAATACAAGATTTCACTACTCATTAACATTTAAAAGCTGAAGCAAAGCTGCTTGGTTCACTTCTCTTGAGCAGGAGCACACTGTCATCACAAAGGGGCAGGTCCACCTCAGACTCTCTTCAGTTACTTCCCAGGATGGATAAATGAGTTGTTTTCCTGATAAGAGAGGAAAGAAAGTGCTGACCAAGATATATGATTTTAAGTGAAACAGAAATATCAAAGCCAATTTTCCACATGTGTGTAACATAAAATCTGCCTTGTAGCTGGGGGCACACCTTCCCAACTCCAGTGTGAGCCAAACAAACCTTCGCAGCCTTGGATAAGAAAAAGCTCTCCGAGGGTTCTGGTCCCACTTGGGCTGGTATGAAAGTAGACCATGGTAAGCATCATTCTGCATTTATCAATTCAGAACCTGGCACACAATCCTGATTTCTGTGCTGGCACACAGAGCTGCTCCTGTGCACCGTAACAACCTTCCCTAGGAGCTGCATCACTCACACTGGAGATATGAAACTCTGCTCTGAACAGGCATTTCAGGAAACACCAGGCCTCCCACTGGTATGCAAAACCCACTATGATCTGATAATAAAATGACCACCTCAGGCCTTTCAGGGACCATTATAGTAGAAAAGGCTTGTTTTGGGAACCTCACTGCTTGAAGTCCTTACTTCCAGGGGAAACTTTGCTCAACAGGAGGAGGAAATGGAACTGAAGGAATTGGACATGAGAAGCAACCTGTCAAAGACTTGGGAGCTCAGAGAACAAGCAAAAGAGCAGAGGAGCTGACAAGACACCCTCAGTCAGGAGAAGGGTGACCTCCTGATCCAGCTGCAGGCTGAGTGTTATCCATGGGGGATGGTTAGAGGTTTGGGATTCATCGAGGCAGGGCATCAGCTCCCTCAAATGATTCCTAAAAGGCTCCTTTTCAGAATATGGAATGAATAAAGAGCACATGGGGATGATGCATGAGATTTACAGACAGCCTGTAAATCTCATGTATCTTAAATAAAGTCCTTAGATAACAAAGGAGACTAAAAGCAAAGGAGTTGTTGTCACAAGTCCCAAGTTCTGTTCCCGGCCCACCACTGATGCTCAGCATGAGCTACAGCAAGTCAGAGCGGCATCTTCTTAAAATGCAAACTCTTCTTTAGGGATCTGTGTGTGTACAAACAGATTTTTTTGATGCTTAACTTTAAGAAATTACGATCTGAGTCATGGGGAGCAACTCCAACACAGGTATGTTAAAGGAATCCTGGGAAACTCTGCAAAAGAGGCAAAGTCTTGCATTCTTGCAAATACGGAAGTTTGCTGCCATGAGAGGCAGGAGTTTTAGCAGCCTTTCATAGGATGAACACAATATTCTTATATGTTATATATATATCTTATATTGTTATATATTCTTCTTCCAGCATCTCATATAACCTGGGATAGATTTAATTCTTCACTTCACCCTCCTACCCCAGAGTAACAGTCATTTCACAGCAATTTTTAGGGATCCCTCTACGTAAAGGCATTGCATCTCCTTGCCATTCTTTATTAATTAGACCCACTTTGACATGGCACTATTGGTAGGCCTCTACTTAAAAAATGCTCCCCGCCATGTAACTCCTTTCCAGCCTTGGGGAATGCTTCTCCCTCTCCTGCACCTGAGCTGGTTTTTATTTAATGTAATTGGAGAAGTTTTAAATCTGCACCGGAGCAGCCATGTGGTTGTCTGCTGCTCCTTCTGAAATCAGTGTTAACTTCCACAGGATGTTAAACTCACAGATGCCTCATATGCCTCAGAACTTATTAACTGAATCTCAGATTCCTTCTAAAGGAACACAAGTTTCCAGTGACATTTTGTCCTGCTGCCGCTAACGGCTCGTGTGATCCACACAAACCTTTTCCTGTCTGCAGGCATTAGACCACAGAGTTCAAACTCACATCTCTCTGCTCAGAATGACTCAGCCACTAAATGCCAAAAGGAGAAGAGGGCTTTGGAGGGAGCTCATCAGGCAGAAATTCATTTTTCTTTATTCTCTCCCATGCTCGCTCTCCCAGGCTGGGGAAAGGAAATAAAACCCAACCCATTGTCTACTTGCTTAAATGCTGTGAGACTACAGAGTGCTGCACAAACAGGAAAGGGGCCGTGTTTTTCCAGGTGGTAACTCCTGGCAGCACAGGGAAGTGTTGCCAACTTGTGCCACTGCCCAAAAGAGCTGTGTGAACCCTGAGGAAAAGCAGGATGCTCCGGGAAGAGTCGCTGCCAGGCTGAGTTCCTGCGGGCCTGTTGGAAACACACACGACGCTTGTGCTGCTCTCCAGAAGCATCGGGGATGAATCCATTCTTGGGGGTTTCACTCTGCTGCCAGGGCAGGGTTTAGCTTCTCACACCCTTAGAAAACCACGAGGTGAGGAGAGAACAAGGTGAGGAGAACAAGGTGAGGAGAACAAGGTGAGGAGAACAAGGTGAGGAGAACAAGGTGAACCACCTGACCAAGACCATCAAACCTGCCACTTGGGTGCACGAGGTCAGGGGCAGTTGCCATGGTCTCTATTTTAGATGGCCCTCTTAGGCCTGGTTGTGACATCTTGGGCCCTTCTGATAAACACCCTCTATATGTTTGTTGTGGCTGCCCCATCCCTGGAAGTGTCCAAGGCCAGGTTGGACAGGGCTTGGAGCAACCTGGGATAGTGGAAGGTGTCCCTGGCAGGGAGCTGGAAAAAGATGAGCTTTAAGATCCCTTCCACCCCAAACCATTCTGGGATTCTACCATACTATGTCTGTTACAAAGTTCTTATTCACACTTATTCCCATTTTTTCAACTTGCTGGAGGACAATATGGGAACAAGAAGAGAAGACCCGCGGCAAAATGAAAAGGACTCACCATGGCCAACCTTAATGAGATGAAATGAGCTAAACTTGGGAGATGCTCTAAGGAATTTTCATGGTTTAATGTGTCAATTGGAATGGAATTTCCCAGGATAGACTGTACTGGGTGCAGTTGTGCTACGTCACAGCTCTGACAGCATCAGCTACACCTGAAAACTGCCTTGGCAATAAATTCACTAGGAAAATCCACAGTCATACCCTGATCTTTTCAGTATTAACCCATGATGAGCAGAAGTACAGCTCAGTAATTCAGGCAAGCAGAATCAGAAATACAAGATTTTGTTTCCCAAGTCTTCCTCTGACTCATTGTCTGATATTTGTAATTCATCTTCCACAATCACCCACATATAAAATGTGTACAATCACCAGGAAGTTATGAGGCTTAAATGATTCATGTTTATGTAAGGCCTTCTGATCCTCAGATAAAAACTGGTTTAGAATTGCAAAATATTATCACAAATTAGATCTTTATTTTAGTGTCACTATTGACTACTTCAGTGATGGGTCTGCCAGCGCTGCTCTGACAAACCTCCCCTCAGAAATTAACTTCCTAGAATACAAATATCCAACTCTGTATCATCCAAACCACTAATTTACCTAGTTAACGAGCTAAGTAGCTAAGGCAATGTGCACAATCATTAATAAATACTGGCAAGCTCTGCTAAATCAAACTCTCCACAGGGAGTACAAGCTCCCTGTGCTTCAGAGCAAGGCCACCGGGACACTTAAGTGACAAAAGAAAAGTTAAGTGCCGGTTTTGGTCCTTTAAGAGGTGCAAACAGGCTCAGCCTTCCTTTGTGCTGTGCCTTTATGTGCAGAGTAATTAATGATGGGGTGAGGAGCAGCTTCCACAAAGGGAAAAGGGACTTAAGAGCCCTGCCAGGCCCACTGAAGAGACAGGACACTAAACCTCAGCCAAGACTAACCTGTTCACTACAGAGCAAAAATGCTAACTTGGCTCAGTCAATTTGTTGTAACATCCTCCCTTCTCCACCACACAGTAGCCAGCTCAGGCAGCTTTTTGCTAAGACTGAGTTGGCATAAAAGATTAATACAGCCCTTTTAAACCTACCCTGTTACAACAGAGTCTGGAGCCTATCACTCTTTAAACTCTCAAAAAACAGAACCAGCTGAGATCTGGTTTTTATTTTTCCCCAGGTAGAGGCTGGTGTTTTTTTCCACAGCAGATTCTGACTTCTCTATGAGCTTGTGAAACCCCTGGGCTTGGGAACATTTGACTTTTAGCTTCCAGTGAATGAACAGTTCAGCCAACCCTGAATTATCCGTTCACTGGAAACTCCACTTCCTTTCAAGTCTGTGGAACCTTGTGCTCACAGCAGATCTCCTGCCCTGCTGCCACGGCCAGGGGAGAGGTGGTCTGCTCCAGGAACCTGCGCTTCTGCTTGCAGGCAGTTAGCAAAATGTCTGACAAACCTTTCCATGAACATTTCTGTCCTGCAAGGCACTCTCTCTCTCACTCTGGAAGGAAAGGTGGTAAATCAAAGCAGAAATGAGGCCACAGTTCACAGGACGCGTGCTGTTACCATTAGGAATTCAAATATTTATTTCATCCAACGTATTTCAGTATTTAAATATTTAACCAAACACTCAGCATTTCTACAAAAACATGACCCACAGACCTAGATTGCAGCTATTTCTATGAACAAGGCTCTATTTCCCTCAAGTAGCCAAATCAGCTTGATCACATTCCTGAAGGCCAAATTCCAATATGACACAGGAAGCCAACCATGCTGCAGATAACATCAGTGTCTGCTGAGACACCTGCCCAGGTCTTTCCTGCTTTGTTGGCTCACTATTCCCAGCTGTGGATCTCTTCCAGGAAAGAAAATCCAGTAGAGCTAATAAACATACAGAAAAGGGAGTGAAGAAATTAAGATTCTTGTTCATATTTTCACAGATCTCTTGCTCACAGACACTGCTGTGCTCGTGTGTGTACTCCAGGCCTTGTACACTGAAGAGCTGGAAGAAGATCTGGAAGCTGAGGTTATATTTTGATAGAATGCTCTGAACACATTCTGATGACTTATACAGATTGATGGCATCAGTAACAAGGAACATTCCCATTTCAATTCACTCTAGAAATGCGAGCTAATTAATCCTCAACCACATCAGGAGGTAGGTCCGTGCTGTTAAGACACCTTGCAGAGGTGGGAAGACAGAGGAAAAGGAACTTGTTCAGTGGCACAGAAAGCAGCAACGTCAGTTAAAGCAGAGCAGGGCCATGGGAAGCATGTGGCTGCCACGGCTGAGATGGCAGAGCTCATGGAGGAGCCCCAGAGTGAAAGCAAAGCTGGACAAACAGGTCACGAAAGCAGAGGTGGATGAGCTCAGTGCAAGCATGGAGTCTGTGCTAAAATCCAGGGGCAGAGGCCAGTAGGGAATTCCAGCAGCCGGGGGTGGGGGAAGCACAAGGCAGGCAGGATCCATCTCTCTGCAGAGGGAGCTGATGATGCCAGGAAGCAGCTGTTGGCAGCTGGTGCTGAACTCTGCCTGTTCCAGCTGATGGAACAGGCCTCCCCCTCGCAAAGGTCAGGACACTCTGCACTCCCCCGGGCTATTACAGTCACCCCAGTGCAATCACCAACTGCAATAAACTGAGTTTGCAGGAGAGGCAGGATATTTCAGCCCTTGATGCCTTACTCAGCATCATGACTGACCTCCCTGTTCCACCTGAACTCCAATGCTCATGTTCACAAGCTGGAAGATAACCTGGCTGAGCCAAAGCCCAGCTGGCTGCAGGGGAGAAGAGCCAAGCTGAAAATAAAGCCATCAGGCTCCGAGGTAAATTCCTTGACAGCTTTGTGCAATGTTATGTCCCTTGGATCCTCATCTTCCCCTACATTTCCTCCAGCTCTGGCAGCCCTGCCCTTGTCTCCTCTCTGCCCAGTCCTTCTCCTCTTTTTCTCTCCAGTCAGGTTGAATTAGTTCCTCTCCTGATTCTTTATGCAGTTTTCCCGCAGCTCTCCCGGCTGAGCTGGGAGCACGAGAAAGCTCAGAGCAGGCTTCAGCAGACTGTCCACATAAAGATTTCTCTCTCCTTGCAAGCAGAAGGCAGCTGGATGAGGAGCCCAAGGTGCTGGGAAGCACCAACTGCCTGCAGAGGCTGCTGCTGTCACAGGACATGCACTGCCTGCTCTTTTGCACAGTGTCCACTCCAGAGTAACCAATCTTCTGTGCTACCTCTCACAAAGGGAAACTTCCTCATCCAAATTACTCTCTGGGATTGTCACCAGCTGATCTTGGAGCTGGTGTAGGGGACATGAGCCCTATGTGGATATGAAAACAAGACACGGAGTCTCCCAGGAGTCAGCAAAGAGCAGAACAGTCCCCCCCGCCCAATGCTCAGCACACTGTCCGTTCAGTGGATCTTGCAGCAGTTTATTTGTACAAATCACATAAGTTTGGCTCAAAAATATACCAATATTTCATCTCACTGTCTGACACCTGTGTCTTGGAAATTTCTGCTGATCTCCAAAGAGCAATTCTAGTGCTGCACCTGTATATCACCCGTCTGGCAAGGATTCTGTGTTTAGAACAATCACCAAATGGGTTTACTGTCATAATTCTTTGAAACACTGAGAGAAAACAGGGATGATGACAAGCCAAGTTCTGTTTCCAGTTGTATGAGCTCATTTCAATTCACTGCAGCACAGCAGAAAACAGGTACGGAAAAAACCTCTTGGCTCCTGAACAGGGAGAGATTTTGAAGGCTGAGATGTTTCTAGATGGCCCAGAACTGAGCTGTTCAAATGGAACTCAGCGGTTCTGGGCAGCCAGGTCAGTGTAGTCACACGTCCAACAGGACAGATCCACAGCAGTGGCTGCACCTCCTCGAGTCCTGCACAGCTGCTGTGTGAGCCCAGAAAAAACCAAGCATAATTTGGATCCAGGGAAAGAGTAGCTTGAGGAAGAGGAGAAAAGCAAAGCTGAGCTGCAGTGCCTGCTCTCTAAAATCAATGCTGAAGTCACGATCTGGAGGAGTGAATACAGGACTGATGCCACTGAAAGGACCAAAGAGCTGGAGGGAACCAAGTGAATCCTCAGCTTTCAGGGAGTTTGGGACTTAGGGAAGTCTCATTATTTAGTTTGGCTGCTGAGTCACAGCTTATGGATTTGATCTGTTAGGATACAATTTGGTAAGAGAGAGAGAAAGCAAAGGGCACCAGCCAAGAGAAAGAAAATAATACTTGCAATAACAGAGACTATTGAGACCTAACACTTGTACACTGACAAGAGAAAACAAACCCTTCTGATAAAGATTTGAATTTGTGTAATATTTCAACAGGACTTTACTCTTCCAGCAGCCCTACAAAAGCCACTGGAATTTCCTAAGGATAAAGCACCACAGCTTTTTAGTCTGTTTTCTGAGGCTGCTGCCAGGATTCCACCTTTTCCCTGGTGAAAACAGTGATGGGGCTCTAGGAGATAAGGGATGCCAATTCTACCACCCCTCCCTCCATGAGCAACTCGCCCGGATATTTCTGCCCTCCTTCCCTCAGGACAAAGTTGGCCGTGAGGCTCCAGAAGCAGAGACAGCGGAGTCAGTCCAAGCCTGGATTGCCATCATGGGGAAAACTGAGCAGAGGCCTCAGAGCACAGTGATGAACCTCACTGTTGACCTTGAGAGGCAAGAAATCCAGCCACCCAAGAGTGCATCCAGCACAAGGCAGACCACCAAGATCTAAGATGTGGTACTGGAGGCCCTGGGAGTCTTTCTATCAACTCAGGTCGGCTTTGGACCAGTCCCTTGTTTCTTAATATTTTAAGATCTCTCTATTAAACATTAAGTAATCTGCATGGTCATGAGAAGCAAGGCTAAGATTTACCACATGAAGAGCAAACCCAGATGAGAGCCACAGCTAATTCCTGGGAGCACACAGCATGCTCCTCAATAAGCTCATTAGCTGACTTCCAGAAACAAGAGTACAGCTAAAGCAAAAGCCCTCCTTTACTGCAAGGCAAGGTATTCATCTCCTTTTAAAGGATAATGATATCCTGCTTTGAACTTTTCAGTGTTGCAGGACTGGTGGGTTGGCCGCTGGTTATTAACTACCACACTCAAAGCAGATCTAAACAACACACAGTTTAAACACCACCGACAAACGCTCCTTCATTAAATTAGTATTTCTACCCCTGCTAGTGTTAGTGTAAGAGCATGAATAGTAGTGCAACTGGGGGATATTTGAATAAAAATGTTACTTAAAATAGGCACAAAGGCTGCTCCAAATCCACTGAAGTCCTTGGGTACCTGCCAATGACTGCAGTTGGCTTTAGAACAGATCCCAAGAGCCGAAAATCCCACATACAGCATTACATTACTGGGCTGAAAAAAAAAAATCTGTTTCACCATCCCTTTCTTTAATGAAGCAGCTCTTTATTCTATGGTTCCTGTGGTGTGCTTGTCACCATGGTATC
The DNA here is from genome assembly GCA_013399855.1 of Oxyruncus cristatus. Lineage (NCBI taxonomy): Eukaryota > Metazoa > Chordata > Aves > Passeriformes > Cotingidae > Oxyruncus > Oxyruncus cristatus. The sequence goes on from VXAY01005422.1 coordinate 259,859, forward strand.
TGAACGCATGTGTGGATCATAAGGATATGTAGAACATTTGTGATTAAAAGCTCCTAGGAAAGAAAAATGCACCTTTATTCTTTCCCTCCGTGACAAGCAGTTAGACACAGTCTAAAATAGTCTCGAATAACATCTTGTTTGTAACTGAATCTGCTTTGAAATAGAAAAGAGTCACACTGATCAACCCAGGCAATTACCAACAGCACATCTGCACAAGGAACATCTGAAGTGGAAAACATTTACTCCACAGCAGCATCATTATAACCACAGGAGCAAGGAAGACTATCACACTGCTGGGAACTGGGTGATCTTGTTAAATTCCTAATGGTGAGGAGAGAAAGCCTCGTAAACATTTTAATCACCCATTCAGGGGGACCAAAAGAAACTCTGCCAGTCATTAGAGTGGCTGCCAATTTAACTGTGACCGGCTGGCAGGACACGAAGAGAAGTGAAGTGTGAAGAAAACTTGTGCCCAGTGAATGCTTGGCTTTCTTTTTCCAGGCCAATGGTGCTTGTGCTGCTCTGGACAAGGAGCACAGAGCCTTTGGTAAGATGCCTGCAGAATGGCAACAAAAAGTGCACAGAGATGGAGTGAATTCCCAGAAGGAATGCACACAACTGAAAAGTTTGAGCTTAAGGCTGCCTATGAAGAATCCTTGGAATCTGTGAGAGAGCAGAGCAAGACCCTTCAGGTTAAGTATTGGTCTGATGTCAAAAAATTCTGCACATCATAAGCCCCTTGATTCCTAGTGAATGATCTCTGTGGCATCTTCCAGCACCCATTCCATTTTCCTTATTTCTTGCCGTGCTTTCAGTCTCTGGGGACGTTCATTTGGTTGGTGCCAAGTTCTGGCTACCAGAATCCTCTGATTCTGAGCAATTCACTTAGGGGGCCATTAACAACAGCCAGCTTTACCCTGGGAAGAGGACATTCCCTTTAACCTCAGTGGAGAGGATCCAGCGACTCCAGCATTCAGTTCAGAGCAAGTCAGTCAAACTCCTCTCAGTCTCCCTCTCTGCATCCCTTCTCCCCACTGGCTGTACAGGGGAGACCAACTGCCTTGGCTCCTTTTTTTCCTTTTTTCTAAAAAAAACTTCCGTAAATTACAAAAATTGATCTCTTCCAGGAGGCTGGAACATGTAAATATTTAGAAGATGCTACAATCTGCTGACCAAGAGAAAACAGGGATGGATGCTCTGGAACAGACCCAGTGTTTTCTGGGTTCTCACCCCCAACCCTTTGCTCCAGCCTCCATCAGCTTTCAGAGAGCCCCACTGTGATGTGATGTCCTGTTCCTATTTTGTGAGAGCAACCATCTGAAAGGGGGAGAGGGGAAAGATGGATAAAAACCGGGAAAAAATTCTCTTGATTGAATGGGCTTCATTCTTCCACCTCCATGAGCACCTGCAGCTAACGGGGCTCATTCAGAAATCCAGGACAATATTCAGCAATGAAAGAAAAGGGCAGCTGATAAAAAGTGACTGGAAACCATTCCATGCTATTTCCAGTCAAAGGACCTGTCTGGTAGAGTTCATAGTCCTGAAATAAACCTATGGCATGAAATATCCGTTTTCTTCCCTAGAGGAAATTAAGGATCTAATCAATCAGCTGGGGGAGGGAGGGAGGGACGAGCTGCAAAAGGTGAGGCTGGAGATGGAGAAGGATGAACTGCAGGTGGCACTGGAGGAAGCAGATGTGAGAGGTGCCTTCCAGCCTGGTGTCTGCTGCCCACATTCCAACAGATGGATTTTTTATGTACAACTGGATGGATTTTGTACGTATAATTATGTCTAGCATAATTACACCATGTACGTAATAAGGCTGCAGCATGGAGGTTTTAAGTTAGACATTAGGAAAGTTTTAAAATCATTAAGGGGAATTACTCCTTGGACCAGATTGTCTGGGGGCTGTAGATTCTCCCTGCCTGGAAGTTAAGTGCAGTCTGGTCACACATCGTCAAGTGGGTCTGGTTTTAGCAGGAGATGATCCAGATTTTAGGCAGCACATTTTTAAGATGACCTCTTGAAAGCTCTCCAGCCCCGCTTTAAAAGAAGGTATTCATGACTGGCTTGGTGTGAAATGCTGGTGTCTCAGTTTTAACAGGTTTGAAAAGTTACCGTATTTTTATTACTTGGTGGGCAATAATTCGATACAAGGGCTGGATCAGACTCAAGATAACAGACTGCTGCACCATATGCTTCACTGGACTCCACAGAAATAATCACCAGCATGCAACTGAGTCTCTGCAGGCAAGTCTGGAGATTGAAGGGAAGGGGAATGCTGAAGCTCTCTGGCTGAAGATGATGGACACTGACCTGACCAGAATGGAAATGCGGCTGGATCGTGCCAGCAGGGACAACAGTGAGCTTGTCGTGTCCAGGTAAACTGGAGAGGATGGAAGCAGGTCCTGGATGGAAAAGCACACCAGCTTTGTTTTATACTTAAGCAACAAAGCAGTAGATTATGTACTCTTGTTTAGACAGACATCTTGAACACACTGAGAACTTATTATATTCGAAAGCCCTGGTTCTCCCACTCACACCAATTTCAATCTGCACTAGTTCCAAGAAACCTTATACAAGAGAAGCATTATTATCAGCTTTTGATAAACTACAAACCTAAGGAATTATTTATATGTAATTAAACCAAAAAAGATCTGTGTTGAAGAGACGTTGTGATTGCTGTTTGAACAGGATAGCAAAGAAATGGATTAGAAACTAACAGATATAAAACTAAGGAGCTTCCTTCAGCTCTTCATTGCTAAAATAAAAGAAAGTAAATTAGTAAAAGGCTGTCTCTGTTGGAATAAATACAACTGCTGCCAAAAATCCCATTTTAGTAACTTAAAGACTAACAACAAAGATTCCTTCTCTCTACACACATATATATATATATACACACACTCAAACCTAACTTGTCCTCAGTTACATCAGCCTCTAAAACTCAGTGTGGCTGCAAGGACAGGCAAACATGATACTGAGACCCAGAGCTGGGGGTTTCGTGGGGTCTGGATTTGAGCTTCGCTTTTTAAAATAAAATAAATCTGGCATCACCTTAAAGAAAGCTTTGCAGAGAGACCTCCTACAACTTTCAGCTTCCTCTTCCTTCATTATTTATATTAATCTGTCATCTGCTCTCAGGACCTTCAGATCCAAAGGGATGGGGATGTTTGCCAGCACGAGGAGCTGCAAGAGCAGTCAGTGCTGCCTCTGCCCACCTCAGAGAGAGCTGGAAGAAGTGCAAACTGACCTGGAGGGCAGGAAGCACTCAGGAAAACTCCGGGAGCAGGCAGAGGTCATGGAGAAGGCCTGGTGAACTCAAGAGTCCACGCACAGAGAACACAGAACTATTTATGCAACAGCAACCTGAGAGCTTCTGTGTGTGTGGTTTAACATTAAATCTTAACTGTGGGTAAGCAGTGCAGCATTAGGCCAACCATGGATGAATTTAACAGAAGTCTACATGGAAAATGAAGAGCTCAGTCTTTAGAGATATCACACTGACAGCAGGATTTTTAAGAAAGCACCATCTTGGCCCAGCTTTGCTCCCAGCAAGGCCTATGAAAAGACTTTTAGCAGATTTGGTGGAAGAGTTAAGACACTGCTGAGGACAAGCCCACCACAACATGGACAGAGTAAAATTCTGCCTCCATTGAAACTCGGGTTTTATTAGTTGTTTCCATGGTGCTCAGATTTCTTCCATAGTCTGTAGCCCACAGTGAGATCCACCTCAGTGAAATTTTCAGCCTCCTTGCATTCCAGATTGCAGCATGAAATAACATACCTGCCACTTCATTTTGTGAACAGATTTATGGAGCTACTTTAACATTCACCATTACACTCCCCAGCGCTTTTTCATAAAGACCACCCATGATAACATTTCCAAGGAGAAGAGTATAACTTCTGGAAGGGACTGATAAATCCAAGAAGCATTTCTCAGTTGCAATTATGGGACGTTGGTTATAAAAACTGAGTCGTAAAATGTGGCTTTTATTCCAATAGGATAAAAAATACAACCAGGACATTCCCTTCCAATTGACAGATAATAAAAGGATACACTTTAAGCAGGTGAACTGCTATCTCCATAGTAAATTGGGAGTTTAAAGCTAATTTGTTATATAAAACCCACATAGCACTGAGCTTGTGCAGCATTCTGAAACACAATGGCACATTTACATGATGTTGTTCTGCTGAAGAGCAGCTTGTGTTACTAGAATGCAATTTTTCCATTAAAGCCTTTGTAGTTCTCCTTCCACAGAATGGGTTTTTTCATTATTGTTATTTTTACAGCAGCAACAACAACAGTCCTCCAATGATTCATATCAGTAAACAGTAAGCACTAAATGAGCTGTTGGGCTTCCATTTTCCATGAGATAAAAAGACACATCCCTGTCGTAAAGCGTGGAGCAGAGACTATGTTTGTTGCGGATGCAATCAAATACAGCTTCAGTCGGGTCTAAAGCCAGCTGCTGCTACTGCTGCAGAGCTTTGAAATAAATAATACTGGTGTACAAACTCAAATCCACACAGAAATTCAGAAAAAAACCCAGACACAGACTCAAGGTCTTGGTAAACAACAGGGTCTGTTTCTGCCTCCGAGGTGTATCATTATTTTAGCTCTCACTTAGCCTGTGAGTAAACACACAGGTCTTAATGCTCTATAATGCAGATCCAGTGGGGATGAATCCCATCTGGCTTAACAGTGCACCGTTTTATGGAGGAAAAACAAACTATACAGTAAACTGATGCCCGAATCATCTCATTGAAGAGAGGAGCAGACAAGACATTCTGGGTCTCTAAGACTAATTTCTGCCCTCTAAAATCAGTTTGTTTACTATTAAATGAAAGCTGGGGCCTGACCTTCAATGCTGTGCTAATGAGCACAAGGAAATCATCAGTGAGCACTGAGCAGCTGATGAGGGGGCAAAGCAAGCTGTGGCTTATGCAAGTCACCTCCCCACCTTTCTGCCCTTTATGCTGGCAGCTGGAAACCTTAAGGTATATATTCCATGATTTCTCTCCAGTGCTGATTTGAAAGCACAGTGTCGATAACAGATGTCAGCACTTGCTTTTTGTGATCCTGAAAAGCAGGATGCACGTTAGCTGACTGATTGCAGCCCGGCAAAAATTAATCCACAAAAGAAGAAATTCACTTTCACTCTGCCTCCCTGGTAATCTGCATCACAGATGGCACCCTGAGGAATTCCTCCATTTCTTCTCCATTTGTCCTTTCTTTCCCTTATTACACAACTCCACTCCTCACACCTATCAGCCCTCCAACAAAGAGTAGGCTGGGTTCCCTCTCCAGCTAGTCAATGGCATTCAGAATTGGCACAGAGGGGAGAGAAGCTGCCAGCACTGAGCAGATTGCTCCTTTGGCACTGTGCTGACAACTGGCACTTCCGAAATATCACAGCGAGCTCTGGGTTTTAGTGCACAGCATCTCCTCCCAGACTGAGCCTGAGCCTTCTGCCACCTTTGTGCTTTCTGTTACTGTGTGTTCAGACAATGTCTTCACCCTCCACCTACACCTCAGCCACCTTCTTTCCACTGAAGGGCAGAAATAAAAGCACGAAGCGTCATTAGAACCAAAACTATTGACTTAATAACATGTGATTAACTTAATAACACCTTTGACTAGTCCAGTGGCAAGAAAACGAGCATCCCACCACCTGGTTTATGGCCCACCCCGGAGTTGTCCAAAACAGCTGGGCTTATTCCCATTGATTTCAGTGAACTCTGGGTCCGTTCTTCAGAAAGGCAGCTTTTGACACACGGAAAAATTAAAGATATGGCAAAATTCCCCAGAAGGTGACACACAGATTTCAAATCTACATATGCAGCTTTCCGTGATCTGTATAAATAGCTGTGCTCTCAATCTGTTTCATACCTTCCTCACAGCCTTCCTGTGTGGCAAAAGATCTGTGTCAGGAGCAGGATCATTATGTGCACCTGGAAAAAATTCAGAACAACTATTAAATTGCAATAAGAGACCTGTAAGTCAAGATGGAATAGGCTGAGCAGTTAACCCTGAAAGGAGGGGGGAAAACCCCACCATTATGAAACTCCAGGGTAAGAAAAAACATGTAAAAATATATTAGAAAGATTATTCCAACAGAGCAGCTATGAAACTCTTTCCTGCACTTGAGCTTTCACATTCAGCACAAATACCTGAGAAGGAACATTTTCCTTTAACAACAAACATATCCCAAAGGGAATGCAGTAATTCAAGGAAACCCAGACTGGGCAGAAAAGCTGCATGTAGGACACACTGAACCCACTGGAGCACAAGGGAACTTCAGCACTTTGCACCCCGTGCAGAACTCATCCATCAGGATCTTTATGGTGCCTGAGCAGAGCAGTAACAAGCCACTGGTATCAGCAGCTGATCAAGACCCACAAAGCAGAATTTGCCAAGTGTACTGTTATCAGCAGCACGATTTGCCTTTTATTTTTCAACTGCAACTAAACTCTTGAGCATGATAAGCTTCAAATTCTTGGGGTAGATGCCACCTTCCTATTTTTGATCCTCATAATGGCACATCAATTATCCTTCTGCTCCTCTTCAGTTGAAGGAACTGGAAATAGGGCCAGACCCCAAACAGAAACACCACGGGGAGCCTGCAAACTCTGCACAAGAATAAGAGGTCTTATTCTGGCAGCCTCCAACCAGTGCATGCAGGAGCAACTGGGAAAGTTGCAGAACAAACTGTAAACGAGGAGGCTGTAGGTATTCCCTGCCCTAGCTCAGTGTTTCATCACTTGGGAGTTGGATTTAATGATTCTTACGCGTCCCTTCCAACTTGAGGTGTTCTGTGATGACACAATGGCACCTTGTGCACACCAGGGGCACTTTGTCTCTCCAAAAAAACATACTGCAGGAAGCACACATCCAGTTTACACTGACAGCATCTCTAGACATGTAGGCTTGGATGCAGCTTTAAAGACAGTCAACTGGAAGTGGGCATCATCCTATAAAAAGGATTCTTCTCTGCTTTCTTTGCAGCCACTTCCTCTCCTCAAACACAGTCTCTAACATGTGCACAGACACGAATTTATAAAATACCTTTTAACCACCATTCTTCAGGGTCATCCAAGGCCCTCAATCCTCCTCCTCTGTGTCAGTGCATCAGAACAGACAGCAAAGCTGGAGCTCACATGTTTGGATCCACCTGCCATGAATTTATTAGAGCAGAAAAGGATGTGGGGTGGAGATAAGGAAAGCACAGGTGTGTTCCCAACACCAACTGACTCGTGCAGTTCGCTGCAAAAGGGAATAGAGATATCCCCCAAGTCCCTGCAGGTACTTCTGGAACACCTAATGGTCAGCACAGATGTGTTTTCACTAATGGTAAAACAGAAAGGGAAAAAGAGCAGCATCCTTCTGCTCCCAAAAGGGATGCACATTACAGGTGGAAATCTTTCCCAAGGCACCAAAAATCTTAGGAAAAAGCCCCCCTCATCCCAGCCCAGTTCCCCAAGACTTTCTGTACACTCCAGCAGTCTAGCAGGGAGGACAGAGCAAAACTACACAAAGCACAAGTACCCAATTCCTACCCCTTCTCCTTTCTCCAGGGTAAAAAGAAGGGGTAGCACCTCAATGCTTCTAAAGTGATTTATTCCCATAGTAAGAGGTTGGATGGGCATGTGTCTAAACACTCCAGCATTTCTACCTTCTTTCTTAACAAGCTTTTGAAAGGTAAAGAAGATACTAAAGCAACACCACTCCAATGTCCTCCTTTCTTCCAGAGTACTGTGTATCTTGCCAAGAGCTGCCCATTGAAACATTGCTATAAGTACAGACTGAAAACCAGGTTTGAGATATCAAACATGGGAAAAAGATTAGCAGACAGGAAAAGTATGAGATGATCTGCAGTTAAAAGAATTATCTCTGTGTCAGACCCCAAAGCTTGCAAACAATACCTTGTTAGTGTATCTGGAATGATGGAAGACACCCAACACTATGAGAAGGATCTGTGCTAACACAGATTGGGGATTTTTCAAGTCAAAGATAGAAGGTGTGACCAGGGCCATCTCCTGCAAATAATTCCTCTCATCAATAGCCTTTATTCATAGTCTTATTAAAGCTTATTGTACAGGCAAAACCAAATTTGTTCACAGTGAGAAAGCAGAACATTGTGTTCAGGGCTGAAGCTCAAAATTAAGATGTGAGACATTACAGGGTGCTGCAACAGGAGGGGAGAGAGCCCAGAAAGAGCGAATTCAAACGAGCTTGGAGGCAGAAGCAGCTTACATTTGTTGCCTCTTCTTTTAAACATTAGCACGATATGACACTGTGCTAAAAACTGCTGTATTTTCACACACTGGGACTAACAAGGCACATCTAGAATGCCTCTCAAAGCAAGACTTTTCATCAATAGCAATTGCCTATATGTGTATCTGACAGCCTGCTTCCAAAAGATCTCTTTCTGACTAGCTGTTACTCTTTTGCTGCACGAGGGTGTCCCAGGTCAAATCTTTTCCATATATCCCTTAAGGTCACATTGCATCTAAATCACTTTCACTAAAGATCAGTGCAGCCTTGCTTCCGAGGCTTTAATCTCAAAAACATCAACATCCTTCCTGGATTAAGCACAGCGTAATTGAATCAGCTCTGCAGCAGGGGCGATGGTGGAAAGTTCTTTGGAAAGGCTTCACTGGGGACAGGGTCTTAGCTTTTAATGCTTCAAAGCCCTGCAGACTTCCTCGTTCAGATACTTTCCCTCCATCTGGTGACAACCATTTTGTAAACATCTAAACCCGTACTTAAAACGCAATTTTGTTCCCGGTTACGTAATTCTCCTCGGCCCACTTGCGTGTCTTTAATCCGTGCAGCTGATCTGGTTTTATTATTGTTAAGCCAATAAGGGCTGCGATGATTACACATCTCCCAGTCACAGGACCGCAGTGCCAGGGGCAGAGACCCCCGCCTCGCCTCCCTCCTGAGCGCAAGGCCTCGTATTTGCACTTCTGCCATTCTGATAAATATTTCGGATCCGCTCTTAAAAAACCTGTAGGAGCAGCCCTACGTCCTGTCAAGTCAGTTCCTAACACAGGGCTTGACTACTTCAAAGGAATCACTGAGGGTTTTTTTCTCCTGTAGCCCAGATCTGCCTTGCTGTTATCTCAGCTTATGACTTTTCGCCCTACCCCTGTAGACATAAGAGGACAAATCGTTCCTTTCCTCAGAGCTGCAGCCTTTTATCTATTTGAAGACTATGCACATCTTCCCTCAATCCTCTCTCCTCTCAAAAGGCTCAGCAGAAGCCATGTGTTCAAAGACTCTGATCATTACTGACACCTTTTTCTCCAAATTATCCCTGTTTCTCTGGTGCACAGGCCAGGACTGGCCGTACCCTTCCAACGCAGCTCAGCAGAGCAGGACTCCTGTGTTTATTACTTGTATTTTCTTACCTACATGGACCTGCATGGTGTTTGCCTCTTCTGCAACAAGATGTTTGGGATTCCTGTTGAGCTTTTGACCCATGGTCCCTCCACCCTTTCCTGCAGCACAGCCAGCTGCCCTATTCCCAGTCTACCTCTAAAGCTGGTGGTGTTGAAATGCACCCGCTGCTGAACCACATCCTATTTTTTCCACAGAGCTCCTGTTTTGAATACTAGCTCTACCACTGTGTTTATTCTGAACTTGATCTCATCTTCAAATGCAGTAATTGCATTATTTCATCACAGATGACTAATGTACAGGTACAAGCACTGATATCAAGTACTTTTTCCCTCAACCTGTTTTGCAACTCCTTCAGAGTGGCATCATCTAGACTTGTTTCCCAGTTTATTATTAGAGTATCTTGCAAGCCAGTGTCAGAAGCTCTACTAAAAATCAAGATATATGACATACACTGCTTCGCCCTTATCTGCAATCCCTGTTATGCTGCCAGAAGAGGAAATTAGATTGGTTCAATTCATTCATGACAAAGACATACTGGTCAGCATTCACCTTTTTTTGCCTTCAAGATGCTTATAAATTGTTTATTTTCTCTCAGACTCAAAATTAAACTCACTACTTTATTGCTTCTCAGTATATCTGGGAGCCACTTATCTCTCCCCATTCCCCCAAACTTTTTTGTTTGTTGTTGCTGTATTTGAGCTCACAAAATCTCACAGGTGATGGAGTTTGAAGGAGCCAAACCACGAGACCCCAAAGAGGAGGCAGTTCCCCAAGGGGGTTAAGGGCAGGGAAAAGTGTTGCTAATGAAATTCTTTTGATATTCCAGCCCTGAACCACAGAATCATGGAATGGTTTGTGTTGGAAGGGACCTTAAGGATCATCCAGTACCAAGCCCCTGTCATGGGGAGGGACATCTCCCACTTGCTCCAAGCCCCATCCAACCTGGCCTTGGACACTTCCAGGGTTGCGGCAGCCACAGCTTCTCTGGGAAACCTGTGCCAGAGCCTCCTCACCTTCACAGGGAAGAATTTCTCCCCAGTATGCCATTTGTCAGTGGGAAGCCATTCCCCCTTGTCCTGTCACTCCGGGCCCTTGTCCCAAGTCCCTCTCCAGCTCCTGGAGCCCCTTTAGGCACTGGAAAGGGCTCCAAGGATCTCCGTGGAGCTTCCTCTTCTGGTGTATCTGTACTGCTGGCACCTCTGTATTGTGGGAGTCATCTACTGGAAACGATGAATCATCACACCTTTGTTTTTTTCTCCTCAGAGAAACAACCTAGGGCAGACCTACCTTCCTGTGTCTTTTTTCACCTCCTTTGTCCTCCAGGCTGATCACAGCAACAGACCTGAGAGAAGGTTGGAGAGAGGTGGGGGCCAGACACTTCTACCGCGTCTACAGGGACGACTGGAGGAACCGGGCTCAAGCTGAGACACGGGAGATTCACATGAGATATCATAAAAGTATTTCTTTCACTATCCAAGTGGCCACACATCGGAACGGGCTGCGCGGGGTGGGCGGCGGGGCCATCACCCCTGCAGGTGTTTAGGGTCCTGCGCGGGGCGACGATGCAGTTTAGGGATCACAGGGGTGGTTAGCGCGCTGACGGTTGGACTTTACGATTTTAAAAACTCTCTCCCAGCCCGGACAATTCCCCGATATTATTTCCGACTCCCC
>VXAY01005422.1:271277-289788 GCA_013399855.1 Oxyruncus cristatus
CTCATATCTCCCACCGTGCCCCCCTATATCCCTTCCCGTGCCCCCCATATATCCCCAGTGCCCCCCTGTATTCCTGGCCGTGCCCCCCGTGCTGGCAGGGCCGCGGCCCCCGATCCGTCCCCATCCCGGTGTCCTGTGTCAGGAGATGCCCTGGAGGAGTCACTGCCTTGGGAAAGCTGCGCTGAGAGGCTTGGAAGGGAATGACAGTGAAAGGGGGCTGTCCTTAATCACAGGGGCTTTTGGAAGTGATGTAGGTGCTCTGACAATGGGCAGGGATTAAAAAGATCCCTCTCTCTCTCTCTGTCACACGTACACCTTCCATCTCAACATCCAAGTCCACATCTTGGCTGGTTGCTTGTCCAGGGATGGCCTTGGACCACGTTTCTCACCCTATGGAGAAATGACAGCAGCTGAGCCCTGTATTTCCCAACCTTGATCCTTTCAGTCCTTATACTGAAAGAACTCCTACTGTACAAAGGTGCAAGATTCCCCCTTGAAAAAAAACCCACAAAACCACCATTGAAACTCAAGGCCAGTTACTTTGTATTTGGGGAAAAAGCTGAAGGAGAGCTGCATTAAATACCTGATTAACAAAGCCATCATAACATCATCTTCCCTGTGTGAGATTCTGTGGCTGGCTGACAGAAAGGCATTGAGGTTATTAATTTATCATAGAGCCAGTGGCATTTTTCTCTACTGAAATATGAGTTTGATTTTTGTCTGTGTATTGGTAAGGAATAAATACAACTGGAAAACTTCAGTAGGATTTATCTCCCCTAAGGAAATAGCACTGCACCCATCAGGGGACAGAAATAGCGGTGCTTTTTGAGGTTATCATCCCTGTTGGGTTTTATGGGTTTGTTACCAAACCAAAGTGGAAAACAGCGACTTGAACCTAGTTATGGAGCTCAAGAAAGTCAGTCAGTGGGAAGGGATGGATCATACGGGTTTGGGCCTGTTTTGGGAACAGCTAAGTGAAAATATCTGAACTAGAAGTTAGGATGGGGCCATATTTTATATGCATTGCCAGTCTGTGAAAAAAAAGTAAAAATACCAGGGTTGTATTAGAAAGTGTTTCAAAATAGCTGCATTCCTTGGGGAGGGGAGGTTGGATATTTTTATATTTTATTTCGGAAAGAGTAGCAAAGGCTGAGCATTCCTTGTTGGTGGAACAGCTCTTGAACTTTTCCTGTATATGGAAATGTGCTGCTACCGAATGTTGGCATGAGCTAAAGCAAGATCCTGGAAAAAGCACTTTGCAGTTGTGTTTTGCTTATATTCACACGTGGAATCTCAAATGATGGATGTCCAAGGTCAGAGGTAACTCACATTATGTCAACATTTTCACATTAACAGAAAAAAAAATTAATTATTTTGCTTAGGACTGTGTATATTTAATAACTTCATTTGATTGATAGAATGTGGTTGTTAGAAGAACCATGAAAATCATGCTGCTTAAAATTGTGAACTGGACTTGTGAGCTTGTATAGTTAAGCTATATTTGAAGTACATTTGAAATGCAACCATCACTTACATTTCTTTAGAGCAACAGTGCTTGATTTCCTAAAGCAAATAAAATTAAATAAGATAAAAAGTCTCTCCAGTAATTCCTATAAAAATATAAAATGAAATAAAATAAGAAGTCTCTCCACTGGTGAAACACAGTCTCACCTCTGCTTCAAGATTCAGCACTTTCAGGATATTTGTTGAATTTGGTGGTGTGGTAGTAACTGCTAAAGCTCCGTAAGAATTTACTCATCCTTCTTTCACTCCCGAGTTTCTGTTGGATTGCCTTCATTTCCTGTTTGCTTCCAAATTCCTACCTTGTCCTGAAGTCTCCACCCTCTGCTAACATGGCCTTACTTGGGTATGTTGTAATTTCAGGCTATAATGGGTGTGGATGTCTTGGAATGACATCATGGAGATGGTTCTTTTCCAATGTATAATATGTGGGGTTAAAACCACTTTGATCCATCAGCCAGTGATAAATTGCTCTGAAAACTGGTGGAATAAATGGAAGGAATTGGCAAATCCAGGTTGGATGTATTGAACTGTGCACATTATTATTATTACAGGTGACCTTGAGTTTTTATGATGTTATCTTCCATCCATTTATGCTGCCCATGGTTAATACAGGACGTAGAATACAATATCTTATATATTAAAATATTAAAAATATTTTAACCAACTTTGTATTTCTGGGTGGATGTGCCCCCAATTGCAGATGTTCAGCACTGACTCTTGTAACAGCCATAAATTGAAGAAAAACTAGGTATTTAGCCTTTTTTTAAACAAAATACTCACAAGCTGCAATGATTCAGCTTGTTCTTTTAGTGTTTGAGTCTCATGGGGGCAAAAGCCTGACTATCAAACAGTTTAGTGTTAGAATTAATTTGAAGAAATTACTAATTAGTTAATTACTAATCTTAATAATTTTTCCCTAGGATACATATAAATGGCTTTGTCAAATAATACATCAGCAGATAACAGTTACACATCAGTTTAACCTCCTGAAAGAAGAGTTTGTTATAGTGCTGCCTGTGAGCCTGGGTACACATCGGGGTTTTTAATCAGTTTACTGAGCTATGTCCTAGATATTTATTTTTTTAATTATTCTATTTCCATAGTAAAATTAGGAGGTTTATTAGATTTCTTGAGAACCTGCTCCCTTGTCTGTGAGGATACACTCAGAAGCAAGTGTCTGTGGCTCTTAGGGCAACTGCAATTAGCTAAAGTCAGCAGGGCAATTAGTATTCATTGGCCTACTAAAGGTATCAGGGTGTGTGACACAGGCAGCTCTCGAGTAAATTAACATATTTACCGAGTAAGTTGGGATCTCCTGCAAGGAAATTGCACCACTGCACCGAAAGATCCTCGGTAAATGTTGAAGTTGATCTTTGTTTTAATAATTCTCTCATGTTGAAGTGTTCTGTTTTCCATTTTGCACCTTTCAGCTCTTTCACTTTTTACAACATAGGAATCCCTTGACCTCGGAATGTCTCTGCATCAGTTTCTGCTGGAGCCAATCACCTGCCATGCCTGGAACAGAGACCGTACTCGTAAGTAATATCTTTGCTTTCAGACTTAATTTATTTATTTTTTTTTCAATTGCTGCTCCCTCTGGACTGTCCCTTTGGGGTCTTGCAGTGTTCTGGGTCGTGTTTAGGGGAGGTGTGATCAGATACGTAGTTCTACATGTCAGTTGTTCCATTTATGATCCAAAAAGCACTCGTCCCCCAAAGCTGAGCTTTTCTAAACTCATTGCTGGAGCGCTGGCATGGGAGCAAATTGAGTCTCCCTGGTGTTCCAGAAAGCTTTGCCTCTTGGCTCTGCACCTCATGAGGCTGACGTGACCCTCTCTGACCCTCAATTTCCATACCCCAAACCAGCCCTTTCTTTTAATAGTTCGGTTTCCTACTATAATGTGGACTTTTATGTTCCAAATGCGTTGTCTTTCTGTGCAGAATACTCATGACCATGGCATGTATACCAATATCTTTGAAACTGCCAGAGGGCAGGGTTAGATGGGATATTGGGAAGAAATTCTTCCCTGTGAGGGTGGGGAGGCCTTGGCACAGGTTGCCCAGAGAGCTGTGGCTGCCCCATCCCTGGAAGTGTCCCAGGCCAGGTTGGAGGTGGCTTGGAGCAACCTGGGCTAGTGGCAGGTGTCCCTGCCCATGGCAGGGGCTTGGACTGAGGGGAGCTTGAAGTCCCTTACAACTCAGGCCTTTCTATGTCCATAATTATTTGAGATTTTCTAGGGATATTGGCCCTTTGTTTACAAAGCCCATGTAACACCCTCAAATTTGAGATTAGAGGGTTTAGGTGGAAAAGTCTTTTTGAATAAAGCATATGTAATTAAGAAGCCTTCAGTACTATTGGACTGTTTTATTTCTCCTTTCCAGAGATTGCCATTAGCCCCAATAACCACGAGGTCCACATCTACAAGAAGAGTGGGAACCAGTGGGTAAAGGCTCACGAGCTGAAGGAACACAATGGGCACATCACAGGTGAGACTGTGCTGAGCCAGGCGTGGAGTTTTCCCACCCCTCTGGTTTCCCCAGTTGAGGCTGAACAGGAAATCTGCAAGTGTTGAGTAAATAGATCTTTTTATAGGTTGGCATTCCCACTTACAGAGAGCCTTGCAGCATTTTTCTGGACTGCATGCAATGACTGTTAGGAAGAAAAGCCCTATCTCATTTCCAGACATTTCAGTGGAGTAACTGAGCCTTTTTTGCTTGTCTATTGCTTATTTTTCATCCATCATGACATAATGAGAACACATTTTCAGTGTACTGAAGTAATCTGGTTGTGTCACAGTGATGCATGCTGCTCCCTTTCAAGTGCTAGTACTAAAATTTCATCAAGTATATGGCTGTAACAGTGGTTTATGGTTCCCAACAGCAATAAATATCCTTTTTTAGGGACTGTATAAACATTTGAAGTGGTCAATCCTGGACTTAGGACAGACCATCAGTGAGCACGTTTACTGCAGGCCCAGAGTATCTGTAGATCCACAATGAAAATTAAGAGGAGCTGCCACGATGAGTCACAAGGTGTTATTTTAAAAATGTGATTATCCTGTGGCAGTTTGTTATATTACTGGGGTTTTTTTTCCATGATGATACTTATATAAAGGCTGTATTCCCTAAGGAAATGAAAATAATTAATACAAGCACTTGCCCAAAGCAGCAATAACCTTTATTCTGTTCTCAGCTCACTAATGGGCAGGAGTATCTGCCCAACCGCATTTTTCATGAATTTTATTCAATTTTTTTCCAATTCTTACTGTACAAGAGCACAACTGTCTGTGCTGCTTTGTGAAGTCACTTGGGCTGAATTTACAAACAACATGCTTTTCCCCAAAGACATTTCTCTCCATTTTACTTGTTCCTGTTGATGTTAGAAGGCAAATATTCATGACTTGGGAAAAGAGCTCTCCCTGCCTTTGTGTATACCTTTGGAATACTAAATGCCGTGGTGGCTGTAGAGAGTGGAGTTAAGCTGTGGTTACACACAGGAGATCAACTGATCAAACTGTCTGTAACCTCTGACAGGAGTGAGTCAGCTGCTGCTACTCCAGCTCCTGTTCACAAAGGGCAAGGTCCTTCTCTTGACTCAGATTTCTGGGGAGCTGCCTCTGCTCGCTTACAGAAAGAGCTTTAATTACTCTAATTGCTTAGTTTTCTGCTAAGCTAATAGAGCTGAACTTGCTGTGGGTCAGTGCTGGTGCAGGGGAGGTGGTGAGAAAGGGAAGTAAACAGAGGCAGGGTGGTCCCTCTTTCAAAAGCAGCGTTAGGACTCGTGTAACTGTGGCTCCAGACCACCAGCCTCTTCAAAATGGAACCTTTTAAGCATAAACCTATTTTGAAGTAGACAATGGATGAATGATATCGTAAAATTACTACGAATTCTTCTCGTAGCTTTTATCCCATTTTCAGTTTATGAGCTTAAGGGATGTTTTTAATACTGAATGGTGTAATGGAGAAGCACTGACATATAATTTGTGGCAGGAGAGTTGAGGGTTGCACTCTGCATCTCAAAGAAGGTTGCTAGAGAAAAGATGAAGAATAATGTTCCCATAAGACTTTCCAGTTGAGAACATCCTTCATTGCCTAGGAGGGGAAAGAGGCAATGCAGCATTATCAAGGGCTTTGTTTTATTCCTTGAATTGTTATTTTTGCTTGGGTAAACCTTTCTTTCTCATGGCACAGCTTAAATAGTCTTGGAAACAATGTAAGGATTGTGTCAGTACACAAAGATTTATAACTTCTAACCAAAAAACCCCAAACCTGTTATCTAAACTTTAGATCATGGCTGGAGTCTGGCAGCAAGCAGACGACTTTGTTAGAGGTTGTGCAGTTTCAGAATTGCTGAGTTTCAGCTCTTGGGCTGGATCGTGCACAAGTCAGAGGTGTGGAGGGCGCTGAGGACGGGCCTTGGCCGGTCTGCAGAGCTCCACCTGTTGGCCAACCTCAGAGCGGGCTCTGCGGGAAATTCCCGGTGGGATCCGGGAATTCGGGATCTGCAATTTCGGTGAAAGCTAGAGGGAGGAACAGGTATCCCTAACAGTTTAAAATGGTGCCTGGAGAATAAGTGGAAAAGGCGAATAACAGAACAGTAATAATAGTCTCAGTGGTTGGTTCCCCAGGAGCTGTAGTGACAGGACAAGGAGTAACGGGTTCGAACTGAAAGAGAGGAAATTTAGATTAGATATTGGGAAGAAATTCTTCCCTGTGAGGGTGGGGAGCCCTGGCACAGGTTGCCCAGAGAAACTGTGGCTGCCCCATCCCTGGAAGTGTCCAAGGCCAGGTTGGACGGGGCTAGGAGCAACCTGGGCTAGTGGAAGATGTCCTTGCCCGTGGCAGGGGGTGGCACTGGATGAGCTTTAGGGTCCCTTCCACCCCAATCCATTCTATGATAGAAGGCTGTGGGGTGATCTCTGCTTTACCTTCCCGTGAAGCAAACAGCATAAAGGGAGAAGTTCACTCCTGTGAGCTCTTTCCTTGCAGGCATCGACTGGGCTCCCAAGAGCGACCGCATCGTGACCTGCGGCGCTGACCGCAACGCCTACGTGTGGAGCCAGAAGGACGGCGTGTGGAAACCCACCCTGGTGATCCTGAGGATCAATCGTGCCGCCACCTTCGTCAAATGGTCTCCCTTGGAGAACAAGTTCGCTGTAGGCAGTGGAGCTCGGCTTATATCCGTGTGCTACTTCGAATCTGAAAATGACTGGTGAGCGGCTTAATTTCTGTGTATACCTGCAAGGTCTGCACTGGGAAGCTGAAGGCTGGAGTTCAGCTGTGGGAACTAGGTTACCATTTTACTAATTTCTGAAATCTTCAGGGAATGCAGAGGGGTGGCCTCATCAGTTCTTTACTCTGGTGTAGCACCTAAAGGCCTTTGACTTCACCTGTTTTCAGGTGGTACACGTTGGCATGGATCTGTTCTGGCTGACTGCCATAAGCATATGTTGCCTTTCTAACAGTGCAAGAACTTCTGCAGAGCAAAAATGTATTTACTACAACTGTATGGTTGAAAAGAGAGAAATGTTTCCTTCTTGAGTCTTCATTCTGGAACGAGGTGGTGGAAATACTTGAGTCCTTCTTCCATTTACACTATTTTGGTTCGTTTCTTTTCATAAAAAAGTCGGTCACATCTCCAGGGTGGTCTGTTAGAAGATGTTTGAGCTTGTCATTGACCTGTTCTGTATTTGTCATGTACTTACATCACAGTTGATAGTTTTCTGTCACAAATATTTCCACCATTAACATTTTATTCTCATTGGCATCTGAACTTAGTGCCTCTGGTCTTCCTTCTGCCTTTGTAGCTGCAAACGTTGGAGCTACATTTGCTGTATCATCTGTAGGTGAAATCAGTATGGGGAGCATCTTTTACTTTGGGTTGCATAAACAGGAACAAAAACACAGGTGTCCTGTGTCCAGTCTGCCATGTGGAGATGAAAAACAGTGACACCATCTGCAAAATAAGTTTTAAAGATTGCTTTGGACTTTTCTGTTTTCCAGCATATTCAGTTATCAAATTTTCTCTGCCTCACTTGTCTGCAAAAGAATCAAACCCCCATATGTTAAAGAAAAAGAATGTGATCCTTAAAACTGGTGCTTGATGGGAGTAAAAATCAAAGAAAAAGCACCATCATCCCAGAGGCCATCAAGGGAATAACAGATTTCATTACTATTTTGTAAATAGTTCAGATAAACTGAATCTGCTGAGACATATTTGGGCCAGTATTGATGCATTCAGCAGCAGGACCACTTTGCACTGCACTGCAGATAATTGAGACGAATGCACTGGTCATATCATTGGCAGTTCCCCCATTTACTTGTTTTGTTTTATAGTTATTGTGTTATTAAACAGCAGAAAAGTCAATAGGCAAGAGATGTGACCGTAAAACTCCCTGGAAGGAGCTGGAGAGGACTCACACTTGGTGATCCATGAAAACAGGGCTGCTTAGCTCAGTGTCACAGTCACAGCTGACCTCGTGTTCGGGGGGTGTGAGGGACCAGGCAATTCCTGTGCCAAATTCACATTAAGGAGTTCCATCTGATGCATTGTAAGAATTAGTTGGAAGGGGTACAGTTCTCAGGTGAGGAGATACATATTTAACAAGTTTGCTCATAGTGTTTAAAATTTTAATTAAGATAACCATAGAAAGTTCACAGATTGCACAAGGGGATGTGAAAGATTTGGGCGTGACGTGCTTTCCAAAACTGATGTGGTTAGTCCTTGGCAAGGAGTGATCTTTTTGAGGAGTACTTGGGGGAGTCAGGTAAAATATGTTCATGTAAATTTTATACGTCTTTCTTTTTTTAATTATTTTAGGTGGGTGAGCAAACACATTAAAAAGCCCATTCGTTCCACTGTCCTTAGCCTGGACTGGCACCCCAACAATGTTTTGTTGGCTGCAGGATCCTGTGACTTCAAGTGCAGGTGAGAGGAACTAAAGCATCTGTGTGTAATTTGGATTACTGGATCAAGTCGGCAGCGTGAACATGTTCATCAGGCATTTGCTATTAGAATAAAAGGTGGCTCACTGCATGCTCTGCTTGGTGCCAAAATGAAATACCCATCTTGAGAAACGTTGGCTTTGGTGCTGCTGCCTACTGACTTCGGACTGCCAACATGGACCTGCCGAGGGACACAATTCCAAAGGCCTTATCCCACCTTTTTCCTCCCTGAGTCGTTGGTGCTCTCCCCTTTCCCTGTACTGGCTGTGACATTCTCGCAGCCCTGTGAGGAGAGCAGGGTCGAGGAACTGATCCACCTCCAAGTGCAATAAAACACATTTTCTGAAGAGCATTTTAAAAAAAAAAAGGCTGTTAAAACCAGATTGGCATGAGAGATGGATGGGGCAGGCTTTCAAACTGATGGTGAAATTCCAGCATGAGGGATGGGTCCTGCAGGCTGCTCAGAGGGAGGGATTGGGGTCACTGCAGGGGAGTTGCATGGGGAGCTGTCTGCAGTGCCTGGCTTTAATTCACGTTTACTTAATCACTTGTACCTTGGATGATAATGAAAGCTGCTTTTCTTAAATTCTTTATGTAATAGGGCAATTTTTAAGCTTCAAAGCGTGTACTAAAAATGACTGTGAAGGAGTGGGAAGGGGAGGTGGGCCTGACTATTACTTCCCTTATTTCAGAATGAAACCCTCACATCTAAATCCTATCCTTTGATACTTTTTTAGGTAAGGAACAATGTTAAATGGCAGCTGGGAAGGAGAGTTGTCTCCCTTCCCTGCCTTATCTCATTTTCATTGAATAAACTATATGTATTCACTTCCTTTCACAAAAAATACAATATGAGACATAGTCACTCATCTTCCAGATTTCCAATTTCACATGTGGAAGTTTTCTCATGTATGTTCCTAAAGGATCTTGGGACTTTGACATTAGGTCACCTGAAATATATTACATGTGTGTAATATATGTTTATATTACTTTGGACTTGAGCTTTTTCGAGTGCTTGTTATGGACATTGCATCCCTGGTTATCTCCTTCTTTCCCTGTTTGGTTGAAAGTTAGATTCACATAGTTTTCCTGTTCAGTGTGATTTTTTTTCTTTTTTTAATTATATTTTCTGGAAGAAAATGGTGTGGTTCAGTTGGTTTCCTTTTTATTTCCCATCAGAAAACTCGCTCTGTTCTGCACCTCATTTCTCTGAAAATGGGCTATATTTTGAGAAAAAAAAGACCAGGTCTTGGTTTAAAGCATTTGGGAAACTTTCTGCTCTTCCTTAACATTGTACTTTAGAATGATTCATTAAAAAATTCTGCTATTTTATCATAGAAATCTCCATATAGAAGCATTAAAGGAAGGAAGAGTAATGGAAAGTGGTACTGGGTTTCTGTTTCTATTTCTTTCCCAAAACCATGAGAAACTGTTCTCTTGGGTAAACAGGGAGTGCAGATCTCTAGAATTCTCCTTCTAAGGAGTGTTCACTTCCATGTTAAAGATAATAAAGATGCTCGGCTCTGAAGTATTCACCTGTTCTGATGAAAATTATGGAGTGGATCTGCCAGAGCCACTGCCAGCTAATGAGAGCAAACTGGGAGACATGTTGGGAAAAGACTGGAAGGCAGGAGGCTGCAAGTTGATGGAAATTCAGCAGAGTTTTTTGGTGGTTGACCTAGATAGATGGTCTCCCCTTACATTTATCTTTAAAATAAAAAAATATATAATATATATAGCTAATAGCACTGCATAGGTGTGAATTTTATATTCCTTCTGGAACAATGTTGCTGTGGGACTAAAAGTCATTTCCCAGTGTTCTTTTCAAGGCTGGGGCCTTCAAGCTGGTTTTAAAAGAGAGGGAGATTTTAGTAAGGGAAAAGACTTATTTTTATTTTAACTAACAGTTAAATTCAAGGTCTTTCACTACTTAGGAATGATTTTCCTACCTTGTGTCAAAGGCTGTTGCTTTAAACATCTTGTCCTATTTCCATACATTAGGAGAACCATCCTTTTAGATGGCTCCATAAAATTAAGTTTTTTGAAGGATTATAATTATATTTAAACTGATAGAGCCAAATATAAATTCATACTTAATTCCCTGAAAATCTGTACCTAATATAGCTGCAGTTATGATACCCTTATCATTCCAAATGAGCAGCTTTATTGCAATAAGCTGAATGTAGGTCCCTTTGGAAGTGCTTACCCCACAAATGTGAAACATTTAAAAAACAAGAAAGGGGGGAGCTGCATTTCCTTAAACTCACTATAAAATAATTCCTTTTTGTGTGTGACTGCAACCATGATTTTCATTTATACTGGAGTTTTTCCCTCTGGTAGTAGTGTGGTGTAGCTGCCTTGCTCCTCCTGCTCAATGGACTCCAATCCCGCATTGGTGACGTCCCGGTGAATTCCATGGTAACACACTCAAGAACACCATATTGTGGCATGTCTGAATCATGCAGAAGGAATTTGATGAAAGGGGGAGGTTTTCTATTTAAACATACCTTGAAAATTGGAAAAAAAAAAAAAAAGCCCCCACCTATAAAAACATTGTGGTATTTCAGGTTTTAGAAGCATTTCTTTCAATAACGAGCAGGAGGGAGGTGGCATCAGAACATCGGCTTTCTTTCTTTGAAATCCTGCTAAAATGTGAATGTTCCTAAAAAGTGGGTAATTTTGTAGGTGTTTGTATTAGCTTCTAATTATACAGTGCTGTTCCTGGGTGTTCTCTAGCTGAGGGATTGACTCTGGAGAGCTGTTAGCGCCGCGAAAGGATGAAAAGGGAAAAATCTTGGCACAGTGGAAAATGCACTGACAGCGGTGTATTTTTGTGCCATCTTCTGGGAAAAAAGGAGAGGGGTACAAGAGCAGCATTTATGAAAAACCCGTGTGCTTTACACCCTTTCTCTCTGCCCACTGAAGCTTCCAGGCTTGTTTAAAGATACCATAATGTTTTATTCGGGGGGGGAATCAAACACATCCCTCTCCTTCCGGAGCTCCCGGGAGGTTTGTTCTCTCCTTGTTCACGCCGAAATCTTTGTTTTTTCATTTGCAGGGTGTTTTCTGCCTACATTAAGGAAGTGGATGAAAAACCAGCCAGCACTCCCTGGGGCTCCAAAATGCCTTTTGGGCAGCTGATGTCGGAGTTTGGGGGAGCGGGAAGCGGGGGGTGGGTGCACAGCGTGAGCTTCTCTGCCAGCGGGAACCGCCTGGCCTGGGTCAGCCACGACAGCACCGTGTCAGTCGCCGATGCCTCCAAAAACATGATGTAAGTACCCCCCTGCTGTCACTCATCAGCTCTTGGACTCGGATGATCTTAAAGGTCTTTTCCAACCCTCCTCCGTGGAGTATCGTACCTTTGTCTCACGAGGGCTGTGACGGCTGTTGCCATTTTTACTGCTGCAGATTCCAGGAGTCTCTTTGAGGCTCGTGTAAGGTTGATACTTAAGAATTTATAGACTCCAAAGTTCTTAGGAGAGTTCTTCAGTGAGGGCACAGCCAATTTACTTTGTTGGGGGGGGGGGAAAGCATTTGAAAAGGAGAAATCACATTCCACTCTATGTGGAAATATACAGAGAATTTTGGGGGGAAACAACATTTCCTTGTAAATGGATTCGAGAGAGTCCAGAAACATGCTTGCTCCATTACTAATAAGACCCCATCCCCAACCAGGATCTGGAAAATACATTGTTCATTGCATGAGATATGAATTCCAACCACTGTCCTTAAGATGCTGCTGATGCAAAGTTTCAACTTGCACCTTCCAATCTAACAAAATATTTAATTAACAGTTACTCCTCCTGCTCCTCCTATTTATCTGCATAACTTTGCAGTGTCCATGGCTTTCCAACCTAGAAGGAGGAGATTCTCAGTATGTTTTGGTAGCAGAGATCTCTGGGGATCATGCAGGCAGTGCTGAGATTAATTCTGAATCATGGCTCTGATGGCTGCAGTTATATCAGTACCTGGCAGGGGATATCAGTCTTTGTAAAGTGTTTCAGAATTCTTTTCTCATTCATCATTAAATCACAGAAGTTGACCTAATTGAACATCAAGGCTTTTTCCCCCTGAAAAGATGTCAAACATTAAAACTTGAAGTGTTTTTAGTATGCAAATGAAGTTAATAGCTTCATCAATCTGAACATTTTTGAGGGTGTTCCTTTTAAACTCTTGCCCCTGTTTACACACAAATATTGGCAACTTCAGCCTTTCACCTGGAACACTTAATGTCTTGTTACAGATGCTCCAGGACACTTTCATTAGGTTAAAACTTCTTGTTACAAATTACAACCCTGTGGAGTCACCACAGGACAACTGAGCTACACTGGCTTTTCCAGCAATCCTCGTGTGGGAACGCTGTCTATTTTTTGTTAGAGCCAAAAACGAGCGGTTTCAATGAATTCCCGTAACAAATGTTCTCGTGTTCAGGGTTTCGCAGCTGAAAACAGAGTTCCTCCCACTCCTGAGCGTGTCGTTTGTCTCCGAGAACAGCGTGGTGGCAGCTGTAAGTGTCTGTTATTCTCTGCTTTTAGAGTGTTGTGGTGTTTTGGAGGGGGAGAAACACCACGTTTTACACAGCTAATAATAAATAAGCTGTTCCTTTAGCGTCAGTCTCTGCGTTCTGCAGTGGGAGGCGGCAGCAGCAGCCGGTGGGGACGGGCAGGCTGTGTCTCCTGACAGGGTTCCGTGGTGTTTGGTTGCAGGGCCATGACTGCTGCCCCATGCTCTTTAACTGTGACGACCGTGGCCTGCTGACCTTCGTTTCCAAACTAGACATTCCAAAACAGAGCATCCAGCGCAACATTTCCGCCATGGAACGCTTCCGGAACATGGATAAAAGAGCCACCACGGAAGATCGCAACACCACCCTGGAGACCCTGCACCAAAACAGTATAACGTGAGTGCCCTGCTGCCAGGACGAGGGGAGGGAATGCTCTCCATGTCATTTTGGTTTCCCAGGATGTTCTGCAAGCCTTGCTCTACCAGGAGGGTTTAGCCAGTATCCCCTTTTCCTTGTAGTCTTGCCCTAACACCTGCCTGTTTCTAGGGCTTCCAGGGAGGCTGGAGTTAATCACTGACGTGGTGTGCATGCTTCTCCTGTTTGCTCGTGACTGATGTGCTCTGTAACCTGGTCACAGCTTATCTTATCAAATATGTGGATAGTTCCCAAGAGGCTGGTGGCATTGTGCAAAATCCAGTCAGCAAAATCCACCTCAAACAGGAATTCACATCCCAGCTTCCTGTTTTAACATGTTGTTGCCACGTGTATTTAGTTACTACGTATTACTGTTTTCAAACTGAAAAAGATGAAATTTAAGTCAGACATATGGAGAAAATTCTTCCCTGTGAAGGTCCTGAGGCAGATTGCCCAGAGAAGCTGTGGCTGCCCCATCCCTGGGAGTGTCCCAGGCCAGGTTGGATGGGGCTTGGAGCAACCTGGGCTAGTGGAAGGTGTCCCTGCCCATGGCAGGGGGTGGAGCTTTAAGGTCCCTTCCAGACCAAACCCTTCCATGATTCTTTTGGTCAAAAGGATTGATCCAAGTTAATTGAGTAAAGTATCCCTGCATTTAAAAAAAAGCACGCGATGCCAGAGGATGCTGGGCAGTTGATGTTAATTCGGGGAAAACATTTCAGCTGCAGCCACCAGGCCTTAAAAGAGCTCTCAGCATCCTTTTCTTGGCTTATTTTTCTGAGGCATTTGACCAAAAATCTGATGTAAGCTCTGGTATACTCATGTCTCCATCTGAAGGAGTAGGAGTAGAATTCAACCCAAATTTCCCAGCTTTCTGGCTCTCTGTAATGGGTGTGAGAGCTCTCACTCTCTGTTTGCAGCCAAGTGTCTATTTATGAGATAGACAAACGGGATTGTCGGAAATTCTGCACCACCGGCATCGATGGAGCAATGACCATCTGGGATTTCAAGGTGAAAACATGCTTTTACTACTGTGTTTATGTGAACTAGCTGGGGTGGGGATTTTGCTTTGGTTTTTTTTTTTTTTTGGATCTCTAACATCGTGGGGAGGCGCTCAGCCCTAAGGCAGGTTTCATTAGCAGCAGGAAATCCTGACAGGAATATTCAAGACCATTTAGTGAACTCCATAAGAAAAACAGATCCAAGAACCAGCATAAATGCAGATGCACTTCGTTTAGCAGATGGTGCTTGTGCAGACTTAATTTTTTAATGGAATTACTTAATGTCCCTGTAGGAATTCCCACCAATTCTTTTCTTCTCCAGCCTCAGCCACAGTTGGGCTGGAATATTCATTGGTATGACATAGCCCACTGCCTCATCCTGCTGCCATCCCATGGGATTCTGCTCCCTGTTCTGCTGCAGAACACTGTCCTACCCTCTCAGAATTAACTTAGCAAAGTAGTAAAACGTTGCCTCAAACAGCTGGAAAATATAATAAAGATCCTAAAAGGACTTAATAATGCCCGTGCTTGCTTTGCTGAGGCCCGGCCGACAGAGGTCTCTGCTGGCCTTCCCGAAACTCCTGGGATCTGGTTTGGGAAAAGAATGGGTTGTCTGTGTTTTGTGATGCCAGAAAGTTCTGGAGGAGCTAGAGAAGAGATTGAGGTGATCTATAAGCTGCTTTAGTGCAGCTTCAGGTCTGTATCACTAGTTTATATATGCCTGAGTTTGAAAGGAGTGACTCTTGTGGTCTCTGGCTCTTGAATTAGGAAGAAATTCTTTCCTTTACAAAGAAATCCTTCCCTGGGAGGGTGGGGAGGCCCTGGCACAGGTTGCCCAGAGAAGCTGTGGCTGCCCCATCCCTGGAAGTGTCCAAGGCCAGGTTGGATGGGGTTTGAAGCAACCTGGGCTAGTGGAAGGTGTGCCGGGGGATGGAACAAGATGAGCTTTTAAGGTCCCTTCCAACCCAAACCGTTCCATGAACCTGTGAATATGAGTCTAATCTCAAGTATTGGGGTTTTTTACTTGTTTTCCTTAGCATTTACACTTGAGTTATTTAATGCAAGTTACTGCAGCTGATAGTGATTTAAGATTTTTCTCTCTTCCAAGACTTTGGAGTCTTCCATTCAAGGGCTACGAATCATGTAAAGATGGATTTCCACGATCTAGCAGGACAAACTGCTTGACAGAATGCAGCTCCCACATCTGCACAAACCCGAAAAGGGAGGAGGAGGAAGGTGAAATGTTTGGAAACACTGAGAAAATACAGCTTGGCAGATTTTCTTTTGAATCTAAATTTGGTGAATTGTGTTGGTTTCAAAATCAGCTGTGATTGTTCCTTTTTTTTTTTTTGGTTTGTTTTGGTTGGTTGTTTCATTCCATTCTTTACCAAAGCTGCTCCTTAAGTAGTTTATTGCAGGAAGTTGTGAATCACTAACTTAAAAGGGGAATTTTATGTAAATTGTCTGCTAGAAATAATAATAATAATAAAAAAGAGAAAAACTGATTCTTTGCTTTGATGCTCATGGATGGCAATTAGAAAAGGGATGTTAAGGGAATTAATTGGGAGAGAGGGGGAGTGGGAAGACCCTGCACTGGTACTTTATGGCCTTAAAACAGGCGAAGTTCATCTTGACTGAAAGTTTCTCTGAGTTGACAGAGGAAGACCTGGAGTTCTGATGGTCTGGATGTGAAGGTTCAGATGAGCTTCTTCCTGGGAAATTGTTCCCTTGAGGTGATGATTTTGGAGAATGAACGATTTCATCCTACTACTCTTAATTCTGTCTGCCTTGCATTTAATCCATAATAAGAGCAAATTAACCTGAATGTCTTTTTTTTCTGTTGTCTGCTCAGTGGGCCACAGTTTTTTCTGAAGGCAAATGACCGGAATTATTTGTAGTTCCCTTTTGGGATTGGTACCAAACCTGCTCCCAGTGCAGTGCCCGGGGGATGAGGTGAAGGGCTGCATGTGGAAAATGAGGCAAAAATCTGCTGAGACACTTCTTGGGAAGAAAAATGAAAGGCAAATGACTCTGTAAGTCCCTGAAGCTGCACAGGCCTGGGTGTTGTGTAGAGCCAAGTGCTTGGCCTGTAAGATCCTGTGTTTATAAATGACTGGTGGGGAATGAAGCACCTGCCAGAGGTGTCACTGTGGTCTGGCTTCAATGCAGGGCCTTTGTCTCCAGGAACCTTTTGCAGTTCAGCTCTGAGCCTCGGGAGCTCTCAGAGGCATTTGCACGTAACTTATTTCACTCACAGGTCTGGTTCCTCCTTCCTGTGTTGCCTTGAGGCCGGGGCAGGCTGTGCTCTGAGGGGATTAGGTGGCTCATGGCATTGCTTTACAAGGTTCAAGACTCATTTCTGTTGAGAATGCAGAAGTGTTTAAACCCCCCCCCCCAATGACTACATTTACCACTTCCTCTGGAAACGGAGTTACTTCATACCCTGCTCGTTTCTCAGCTCGGGGTGGCTGAAAGGGGAGGGTGGACGATCAGCTCACAAAGTGCCAACTCCTATTCTCCACTGCAGAGCTGGATCCTTCTCAGGTGCTGTGCTGCCTGCACAGAACTGTCTGGTTTTCCAGTTCCTTCTGGTTTCCTTGTGTCTCCCACCTTCCTCCCTTGGCAGTCAGGTGTGGCTTTGCACTTTCCTCTCCCTTCTAAACATAAAATAATGAGTGTTTAACCTCTGCTCGTCTTGCAGTCTGGGGATCTGGTGTGTAGGATGGCTGGGGTGGGTGGGGTTTGTCAGCTGGGACACGAGGATGATGGAGTTGAGTGTCCTCTGGAGCAGAGTGACTTTGGATGGACAGAGGAGCATGGATTTGGCCTTGGCCATCTCTGTATGGACTGTTAGATGTTTATCTCTCACAGACAGAAGTGATTTTGTTTCTGGAGTCACTTTGAAAGGTTGGTGGTTTATTTCCAAAAAGTTTTTTTAAAAAAAGAGGTTCTAAAATACGTGGTACCAGTAACATAAAGAAGGATGGAAAAACATTTAAGGAGAGAGGGGAGAAAATGGATCTCAGTGTTTATGCCTGGGGCCAACAAGGGACCCTGCCCTCCCTGCACTGCTCCTGTCCCAGTCCTGCAGAGTCACTCGGGGAGGGAAGGGGTGGGTGCATCCCCCTGCTCGGGGAGGGAAGGGGTGAGAAACTCAAACCCATCTCTTTTCCATGCACTTCCAGCAGGAGCTGAGCTACCCTGCCCGGCCGGGAACGGGATAAAAATGAGTTGCTCTGAAGCAGGAGGGAAGAAGCTCGAGGCGTGGGTGGGTGCGGGCACAGGCTCGGTGACCCCCCCTGGGCTGGGGTCCCAGTGGGCTCCGTGGGATGCAGGAACCGGCAGCAGCTGCTCCGAGGGCGGCCGGATCCCGGCTCCGCAGGGTCCCGCGGATCTCCCCGGCCGTGGGAGGCGATGCCGACGGGAGTCTCGCCCCGGGTGGGCTCCAGACGCAGCTGTTCCCCGTTCCGGGCCAGCACCGGGAGGCAGGCAGAGTGTCCCCGTCCCTCCGGAACGGATCAGGGACCAGGCGGTGAACAACACTCCCGCGGCCAGAGGGGGAGGACGGGGATCCTTCCCTCGTGCCCCCGGGGCGCGTTGCCCACATCCCACGAGGATCCCGGCGGGAGCATCCCGGGGCCGGTGTCCCGTCCAGGCGCGGCGATGGAGCGGCCCCGGCCCGCAGGCACAGGGGCAGGGCGGCCGCAGAGCTGCTGTGCGCTCCCCCAACGCCCACGTAAGGAAGTGGTTGCATTTCTCGGAGAGGAAAAGGGAAGTCGGGCAGCCTCGGCGGGGCAGGCACAGCTCCCGCCGCTCGCTCGGGGCTGCGTTCGTGTCNTCGTGTCGACTCCCCAGAGTCCATGAACGAGCCCCGCCGTCCATGAGCTGAGCCCGGCCCGCGCTGCTCCGCAAGGTAAGGACGGGGAGGCAGCTCTGCCACCCCAGCGAGGACCTGGGGCTGTCCGCTGGGGCTGTCACCGCTCCTGCTGCTCCCACCCTGCTCGAGGGGACGCGGGGACGCCCCGGCGGGGGCCAGGGGGGTGCAGGCAGCTCCGTGCCTCGTGGGAGCTTTGCTGTCGCTGCGTTTTGGATCTTTGGGGTTTCCCCCCTCCCTCCTCCTCCCCCCC
>VXAY01005425.1:0-12745 GCA_013399855.1 Oxyruncus cristatus
GCTGTCGGGATTCCAGGCACGGCCCTCGCCCCCTTCCCGGCTCCCTCTCCAGGTGTTCTCACGCCCCTGCCTGCGAGAGAGCAGCTGGAAGCAGAGGTAGAGGAGCTGCTGATGGAAGAGACAGTCACACAGGAAGTGAAAGCAGAGGGGCCTTTGGGAATAAGACGTGCCAGGAGGCTGGAAGCTGCCGTGGATCAGCGGGAGGAAGCCCCGCTCTCTCTCCCAGACAAACTGTTGACCCTCCAGCTCCAGCGGGAAGGAGACGAGGGCAGGGAGGAGGAGCAGGAGCTGGTGAGGGACCCAGGCAGAGAGGGAAGTGAGGAATAAAGGGGTGTGTGGTGCGTGGAAGAAGGTTTTTTTTTCTTGGTGGCAGCGAGCGGGGTGGGCGTTGCGTGGCCTGGCTGGTGACAAACCTCGGTGCCAGCAGCTCCCCTGGGATGTGGCCTGATCCCGCCCTGGTGCCCGCTGGAGAGGCCAGTAGCCCTCCCCGAGCCCACGGGTGGGGTGGGGGCAGAGCTGGGGTTGTGTGTGTGTGTCCCCACCCAGTGCCACCCCCCTGGTTGTGACCCGCAGGGAAGGGCCCGGCCCGGCCCCGCTCGCTCCAGTGCTCCCCTGGCATCGCCTGGGTGGGTCTGGATTGGGCTCGGGGCGGCAGCGGGAAGGGGGTGATGTCCTGGAGGGATCCCGGGGCTGGGGTCTCGGCTGGCACCCCGGAGCACGGCCGGGTCAGGGCTGGGGGCTGCTCTGCCGGGGGGTTCCTGCCACACACCCACCGGGGGGTTTGGGTTTGGCAGCGGGGTGGGGTGGGGAAGCTCCCAGCTCTTCCACCGCTTCACACCAGTTCACACCAGTACACGTGTGGTCTGTGGGTGAGCGACAGGCTGGGGCTCCCCTCACTTCTCCCAGTACAGGGAGCGGATCCATCCCCGGTGGGATGCTCAGAGTTCTGTGCTTGGAAGGAACGAGCACCTGGCTGGGTGGCCCGGGAAGGGGGAGCTGCAGCTCTGTGGTGACTCAGTGCCCGGCAGGGCTCAGGCAGGTGACTGTAATTCCCTTTGCTCCCAGGTGGAAGCTCAGAGGAGCGGCTGCTCCCATCCCTGGCAGCCCTGGGGAGCCGTGAGGTTCCAGCGGTGGGTGATGATGCAACAGTGCTGGTGTGTGAGGCAGTGTCCGTGTGTTAGTGCTGGAATCAGTCCAGCTGCCAGGCGACTTTCTGCAGTAATTACACCCTGACAGTCGTGTGTGGAGCATTTTCCAGCCGTCCTGGGATCACTGGCGTTGGGAAAGGCCTCCAGGATCATCGAGCCCACCCTGTGCCCCATCCCCACCTTGTCCCCCAGCCCAGAGCTCTGAGGGCCACCTCCAGTCCTTCCTGGGACACCTCCAGGGGTGGGGACTCCAAAACTCCCTGGGCAGCCCCTTCCAGGGCCCAGGCACCCTTTCCATGGGGAAATTCCTCCTGATGTCCAANGGGCACCCTTTCCATGAGGAAATTCCTCCTGATGTCCAACCTGGACCTCCCCTTGAGGCCATTCCCTCTTGTCCTATTCCCTGGGAGCAGAGCCCAACCCCCCCAGCTCCAGTTGGTTCCAGTTCAGACAGTGCTGGTGCGCTGTGGGATGTTGGTGAGGTTTGTGCAGGGCAAGGCAAGGGTTTGGATCCCTTATTCCCACACCTGTCCGTAGATCCAGCCCTTGGTCCTTCCTCTCAGGGACCTCAGGTGGGAACTGGAGTTATCCCTGTGCTGCCAGAGGAACTGGAACTGTGGGAGGAACTTGGTCCTTATCCCTGTCGCTCCATAGGGGATCTGAGTGTCCCCATTCCCTCCTGAGCTACCTCTGCTCTGCTGCTTCAGGGGGCAATTAGAGGGAATGACACTCGGGATAACGGGAGTCGACTCCTGACATCTCTGGGGTCGTGCTGGAAGTGTTGGAAAATCAAACCTCTGGTCCCTCGGGGTGTGATGAGGCCACGCTTGGGGTCACCCCCCGTTTTCAGGGACACCTCTGGAAATGGTGGAGCCCTTGACCGGTCCCCAGGCACCCGAAAATCCCAACACCTGGCACAGAGCTGGGCAAGGAGAGAAGTGTCCAGGGGTGCAGGGGGGGCTCAGCTTTGCCCTTTGGGGTGGAGCTCAACCTTTGGGTGTGACCTGTGACTGGAAAATGCCCTTTTGCTGACTAAACTTTGGGGGGCGGGAGGGCTGGGGGCACGTGCTGACCCCACAAACTTCCAGGTGCGACGTGTGGATGCTGCTCACGTAAATGCATTTAAAACCCTCAAATCTTCGGGGTCAAAACTGGCTTTTTTTAAAAAAAAAAATTGTTTATTTTCTGAGTGTGCATGACCTGTGAGCTCCTCCCCAGGCTTCAGTCACCCGCAGCACTTCACGCTCCCGTTTATTTTGCTCATTTGCCACCCCAAAAAGAAAAAAAGAAATGGGAAAACCGCGCGTTGCTCCCGTTCCCCTTCGGAATGGGAACCCACACGCCGAGCCCTGGCTGCAGAATTAGAGGGAAGCTGAGCTACGGTGTGGGGGTTTTATATCCATCCCTCTGACGGTGAAAACCTCCCGGCCCTGCTCCGGGCGCTCCTGGCCTTCCAATTTGGGAGCTTTTTTCCCCCCCCGCTAATAATAACCTGAGTAACGATGAACTGTCTGGTGTGTTGGGGGGGTTTGGGGGTCCTGTTTTCCGCTCCCAAGTGTTCCCGGGGACGGCGGCGGCTGAAGATGTGGGAAAAGATCTGGTTTGGGGCTGTGGGAGTGGGAAACGTTGGGTTTGTGTGGAGCTGCTCCCGTTCCAGGGATCGCACAGGGCCGGGGTGGGAAGCGTGATGGGGTTTGAGTTTTTTTTTTTGGAGGGGGGGTTAAATGGCACTGGAAATTCTTTCCAGTTCTGCCAAAATTGGTGTCAAAGAGGAGAAGGTGCCTCTGGTGGACTCGGAAGCTCCGGGGCAGCCTCTGGGTTGCGTTTTGTTTTTTTTTTTTTTTTTCCTTGGAATTCTGGTTTCTGGGGGGTTCCATCCAGCTGTCCCCCGTGCTGCTTGGTTTAGAGTTCTGCCCTTAAAGCCTCCAAGGGGGAGTTTGGCCCTTCATTTATTTATAGACACGGTGCCTCTTCCTGCCTTCGGGGATGATGGAGCGGGGCAAATGCTTCCTTGGGAGGCTTTTTTTATGCTTTCCCCTGTTTCCTTCACCCTCTGCGTTCCTGGGGCGTCCCTTCCCCTGGGGGTGGAATCCTGGAATGGTTGGGGTTGGAAGGGGGTTAAATCCCACCCGGTGCCGTGGGCAGGGACACCTTCCACTCTCCCAGGTTGTTCCGACCCGGCCTTGGGCAGTTCCAGGGATGGAGAAGCGTCTTCCAGTGTCTTCAGCTGGGTCTTTGTGGATCTGTGAATGGTTTGGAGCAGTTTTTCAGGCACAGAGTGGTGAGGGAGGCTGGGGGGGTTGTCATATTTTCTGGTATTTGCACTCCGTCGAGTGACAGGAACCGGGCACTGAGGTCCTGGGTCATTCCAGCGGGGAATATGGGCGAGATTCTGCCTCAGCCGCTGGGAAGAGCTTCCACTCACTTCCCTCCCCGTCATTCCCAGTTCTTTAACAGTGAGAGTTCGAACTCGGAGCTCTGACAGAGCAGGGGAACAAAACTCTTGGGAAGCTTTGGTGGCCCCTCCAAAGGCTGGGATGCTTTTCCATCCCGTTTGCTGGAGGATTGGATGGCCACGGTGCCGCAAGAGCAAGCGGATCCCTCCCTCTCCTTCTCTGTTAAATACCCCAAATAAGCAGCAGTTTGTGGCGAGATCTTTGTGCTGGAGTTGAAGGGCTAAAATCTGATTTTGTAGCTTTTTTTTCAGTGGGAGGAAAGGAAAAAAAAAAAAAAACGAAGCTTCGATTTGAGTTTTCATTTTAGGTCTTGAAACTGGTGTTGTCACCACCCACCTCGTTCGCTTTGGGGTCCAGCAGAGTCCCTTTGGGGCGGTTTCTGGGGGGAGCTGTCACTGGGGATGGTCAGCAGCGGCTTCTCCCTTAGTTGGATTGTCCTACAAAGACCCCAGAGAGTTTCCAGGTACTGAAATCAGGTGGAAGCTGAATGAGGGGATCTCCCTCCATCGCCCATTTACCCGGTGCTGTGTGAGCAGCAGCCGTGCCCGGGGGGGGCTCCTGGGCTGCTCCAGCCGCGTGATCCCGGCCTTGGGAATGCTTGGGAGAATTAGGGGAGGTCAGCTGGAGCCATTCGTGTTTAATAGGATCTCAGGAAATCCCCTGGGAATCAGGTGCTGCCGTGGGCTCGTGGCCCCAGAGCCACCCACTGGGATCCAGCCACAACAGGGACCCGGAATTCCCTGGGTTTCCTTGGAAAATAGTGACATCACACCTCTCCAGTGGCAGGTGTGGGTCACACTCCATAGGATGGTGTGTTGGGGCAGGAGGATCCTGGAGAGGGGATCCAGAGAAGCTCATTCCACCTGCAGATTGTGCCCTTGGGAAGCTGAGGATGCTCCATGAGCAGCGACCTCCCTTCCTAGGGAGACACCAGCACAGGATTCCCGGGAAAGCTGTGGCTGCCCCATCCCTGGAGGTGTCCCAGACCAGGCTGGAGTGACCTGGAATAGCGGGAGGTGCCCCTACCCATGGCAGGGAGTGGCACTGGGGGGGTTTGAGGTCCCTTCCCACCCAAACCATCCCAGGGTTCCGTGGATGACGAATATCTCGGTAACGGGACCTTCTCATCCCCCCCGCCCCGGGAATCTTGTGTGGATCTTGTCCCAATAGCCACAAATCCAGGATAGCTGCAAGCCCAACCCAACCCTTCGGGTCCATTTTTGGCCCTTTTGGTGCTCTCTCCCTGTGGGAATAGGAAACACCACCTTGCTTGGATCCCATCGGAGGGAATCCAGCTCAGACCCGAGCCCGCCTGCTCCGCCCCCGAGGGCTGCTCTAAGTCCGGCTTTGCCGGAAATCCCAGCCTGTGTGGCTCGTTTATTCACATCATTCCCGTTTTTCCGAACCAGAGCTGCGTTCCCGGGGAGTTTGTGAGGAATGACTGCTTTTTTCAGGGAATTTCCCGGGGCACCTGCCCCCTGTTCAGAGACCTAAGTTGTATTGGGAGTGAAAGCAAGTTGTGTTTCCATTCAAGAGTTGCCAAAACATGTCGTGATCCAGGGATTTGGGGGCTGCCTGGTGCTCTGGATCAACCTGTGCTCTGGAGCCAGGCCTTGGCTTCACTGCAGGGTCACTCCAGCCCCGGATTCCCTGTCCCTAAAGGGTCACTCCAGCCCCGGATTCCCTCTCCCTAAAAGGTCACTCCAGCCCCAGATTCCCTGTCCCTAAAGGGTCACTCCAACCTCAGATTCCCTGTCCCTAAAGGGTCACTCCAGCCCCTGATTCCCTCTCCCTAAAAGGTCACTCCAGCCCTGGATTCCCTTCCCTGGCTCACTACAGGGTCACTCCAGCCCCTGTTCCCATTGATCCAGAGGGTGTTAATTATAACTGCTGTCGATGGCCTGCCCTGTGTGTTATCCCTGGCACAGGAATTCGGGAGGGAGTGGGAGAGACTCTTAATTTGTCACCGTTGGATTTGCCATCAGCTCCAATCAGGGGGAGCTCTGGGATTAAGGAGCTCCTGAAAGGAGCTTTTTTTTTCCTCCCCTCCCTCCAAGGTGGCACCGGGAGAGGCTCGGGAAGGGCTCGGGCTGAGGGGTGGCTGGGCAGGTTCCTCCGGGATTTTTGGGCGCACAGTGACTCCAGAGCAGCACTTGGGATATCGGGAGAAGCACCAGGATGGATCAGGACCCATAAATCCCCAGGGAAGTGCTTTCCCACTCTGTGGTTACACCCTGGTGTAGCTGCTGCAGGGCTTCCTTCTGTCCACTGGCTCTTCCTGGAATTCTGTGGAGGTGTGCAGGGAGCAGTGTGGGATTTCTGCACCATCCGCTCTTTCAGTGCTTGAAAACCCTCAGTTTGATGCTTGGAATTCTCCTCCTGGACCAACCAACCCACCCCTGGAAGTTTTTAACTCTGTATCCAGAGCTGTTCATGGCAGCAAAGCCAGGGAATAAGAGAGGATTCCGAGGGCTTGGCTTTCCCGGCTGTCGGAGGAGCCGGGGCAGGACCCGCAGGGAGGGGACACGGGGTGTCCTTGGGCAGCCAGGACCTGCACTCGGGGGTTCCTGCAGCTCCAATTCCCTGTATCCCGCTGCTTCCCAGCTGCTTCCCAGCCACTTTTCGGGTGGAAGAGCTGCTGCTTTGGCTTCCAGGGATTAACTGTTTAATCCCCAGCTTCCCTGAGCAGCTGCTTCCAAAGGAATCCTCCGGACTGGTTTTCCTCTGGATGCTGATGCGTTTTCCTTGGTTGCTTTACCCTGTTAAATTCCTGATTCCCACCTTGGAGAGGCGGGAGGAGGCTCGGGCAGGGCTGGAACAGGACGAGGAGCCGGGAGCTCCGCATGGAAACTTCCAGGCACGGAATGTGGGTCAGCGGGAGCGGCGGCTCCGAAGGGGTTAAACGGCTCCTCGGGATCCCTGGAGGAGGAAAACTATTTTAGTCCCATGGCAGGGACGCTCCGGGAGTTCTGCCCTGTGCTGGATGGAGCCTCAGGAAGACGGGAATGTGGCCTGGGAAGAGTGATCCCTGCTGACCCCCCAGCACAGGGAGCACTGCCCAGCTCATCCAGGGAAAACTCCTTGGGAAGCTCAGGCTCTGAGCTGGAGGTGATGACTCCTGTGCTCCCTGCAGGATCCTCCCTTCCCACCAGGACCTTTCCCAGCCCCCTCCACGGAATGATCCCTGCCAGGCAGAAGAATCCCCCCTTTTTAATTTTAATTTGGATTTTTATTCCGTCCCCCCACCCCCAGCAGCTCCCTGCTCCGGATTTCCAATTCCTGTGGCTGTGCTGTAGTGCCAGGGCTCCCAGTTCCCGTGTCAGTGCCGTAGTTCCAGGATTCCCAATTCCCAGGGTACTTGGCACCACCCAGTCCATGGAGGGGGGGGCTGTTGTGCCTCTCTGTCCCTGGAGGAGCGGTTTGTTGTGTCCAGGATGCGGGAGGAGCCCATGGAATTGCGCCCTGTCCGTGGGCTTTCCCAGCCCCGCTGGAGTCGCTCCCACCGAGGTTTTCAATGGGCTCCTAATTAGAAAAGCATTGGATAATAGGATGAGCTATAATTAGCCAGACCTGCCCTCTGGAATGCTGACCCGGATCCATTCACTCCCTTTCTGTGTCCACACTTTTGTAGCAGTTGGGTGAACCTTTGGGATCCCAAAGGATCCCAAAGGAAAACAGGGAAGATGTGCCGGGCTTTGGGGACAGGGTGACCTTGGGGACTGATCCAGGGGGTGACCCTTCCCAGCCCTTGCCCCCTCTCCTGGGAGAGGAGCACTGGGAGCTGGGCAGCTGCTGTCCTGCCTTTTGGGGTGAAGGAAAATTCCCTCTGGAACTCTGGGAGGGGGGAAGTGACTCAATCCTCTCGGTGGCTTCCACGGGAATAGGAGGCCGAGCTGCCGAGGAGGAGTTTTGGCAGCCACTGGGCATCAATTACTGGGCTCCACCCCCAGCCCTGGGAGCCCACCCCGATCCCCGGAACCCATCCTGATCCTGGGAATCCACCCCGATCCCCGGAACCCATCCTGATCCTGGGAATCCACCCCCATCCCCGGAACCCATCCTGATCCTGGGAATCCATCCTGATCCTGGGAATCCACCCCGATCCCCAGAACCCATCCTGATCCTGGGAATCCACCCCCATCCCCAGAACCCATCCTGATCCTGGGAATCCACCCCCATCCCAGGCAGCCCCGGGGCTGCCAAGGGACGTGTCCCGGGGTTGGGATACTGGGAGAAGGGCTCCTGGACTCGCCCTGCGCCGCTGGCACGGGGAGCTGTGGCACATCCAGGGGGAATTGCTGCCTGCCCGGGGCAGGCAGGCCGTGGGCTCCTTCCCTCGGTGTTTTCCTGGAGGGAGAGGGAAGGGTCGGATGGGACGGGCTCACGAAAGGACTGTTGTTGGGCAGGGGAAGTGCCGGCCGGCAGAGCTGGAACGGCCACACGAACACAGGGAATGCTGCCTTGGGATGATTTTTAGGCTCTGCAGGACAAGAACTTCTCCAAGGAGTTGTTTTCCACCCCTCTTTCCTCTGCTTCACGTGCAGCTTCCTGGGAGCTGCTGCAGGGAATGGGGACGTGGCCTCAAACAGGGTCAGGAGCGGGGGACAACTGACTTCATCCGTGTTGTGGGAGCGGTGGCACGGAATTCCGGGATGGTTGGGGTTGGGAAGGACCTCTGGAGAGCCCCCCCCCAGTCCAATCCCCTGCCCAGGCAGGGTCACTTGGAGCAGGGGGCACAGGGACACGTCCAGGAGGGGTTGGGATGTCTCCAGGAATGGAGACTCCACACCCTCCCTGGGCAGCTGTTCCAGGCTCTACCACCTCCATGGAAAGAAGTTCTTGCTCCTGCCGAGCTGGGACTTCGTGTGTTTTTAGTTCCTGACCATCAGTCCTTGTCCTACCACTGGGAAGAGTCTGGGACCGTCCTCCAGACGGAGATATTTATGGATTACTGGGATCCCCTCTCAGCCCTCTCTGGAATAAACCCACCCAAAGCTCTGGCTCAGCTTAGGCAGCACCTCCAGCTTGGCTTTAAACCCCCCTCGGGTGCCCTTGGAGTGGAAATACCAGATTGCTAAACGTGGGGTCGCATCCAAAGGCAGCCCCCTTCCCTCCCATCCCAACATTCCCACCCCTCCGGAGCCATTCCCTGCACGTGGGTGACGCTGGGCAGTCGCCGCCTCGTCGGTGACAATTAGTGAAATTAATGATTCGGGCTGGTCTGGGGTCTGTTGGCTCATTGGACAAGTTCAGAGCAACGGGTTTCTTCCTGAAATTGGGGCTCCGAGTGGTTTTCCTGCCACGTGTCCGGTGGTTTTCCTGCACGGACATGTGGATGTGTGCTGCTGTGATCCCAGAAACAAAATGGGGAGGGGGCTCCAGGTAAATTCGGGACAAATTCAGGCCTTGGAGGACTTTTTCCCTCCTCGAGGGAAACTCGGAGGTGGGAATGCTGGTTCCAGGGGGCCTTTGGGTCGGACCAGAGGGATCAGGTGGTTGATTTTCCCTGGGAGCGTCGGTGGAAGGAGCGAAGGCCAAAGGAACGGGCGACGGGAAACCCAAGCCTGACTTGCAGTTCCTTTCCTTAAATCCTGGCGCGTGGGATTCCTCTTTCCCGGGGTTCCAGAGCTTGGGATGAGTGTTCCCATCGGGACCTGTCCCTGACCCTCCTCTCTGTCCCCTCAGGATCCTCAGCCACGTCCCTCAGTGCTGCTCGGCCCCGGCAGGATCCCAGCGGGAACCCATGACCTTCCCTGCCAGGTAAGAGCTGGGAATGGGGCGGGATGGGGCTGGAATTCCGGTCCCGAGAATGATGGGATGGGATGGGATGGGAGGGGATGGGGGGAATTGTGTCCTGCGGCTGCAGCTCCCACCTTGTGCAGGCCCAGGCAGGGCTGGGCAGGAGCTCCGGGGTCGGACTCGGGTCTGTGCCTCCGCCAGAACTCTCCTTTCCCAGAGCCCTTCACGCTCCAAAGGAGGGGAATCTCCCGACTTTCCTGAGGGACAGGGAAGTTCTGCTTCCCGGGATCAGGGCGGTCGCAGCAGCTGCTCAGTGTTGTGGGTCTGGGGCAAGAGGAGAAGCGAAAACCAGCAGGGAAATCCCTCCCTGGGGACTGGATGAGTGTTCTAGTCATTTGTGCAGCCCCAGAGGAGAGAAACTGGGAGTGGGAGGGAAGTTTGGGCAGGGATTTTGGGGAGCTCTGGCAGCGCTCAGGGAGGGACCAGCCGAACTCCGTCCCGTCCTGGTGCTCCCCCCATCCCGTGTGGCGTCAGATGAAGCGTTTTCTGAGCAGGAATTTAGGGATTTATCCACTGAGGGAGGTGGTTCCCTCCAAAAACGGGGATGGGGAAGGGTCTGAGGAGCAGCTGAGGGCACTTGGATTGTTCAGCTGGATGGAGCAGCTTTCCCACACTCTGAGTGGCCTGAGCCAGAGGTGAAGGGGCAGGAGCAGCGGGAGGATCCCGCTTGGATCGTGGGAATCCCTCCACCTGCCCTTTTCCGGTGAATTGTCACCTGGAAACGCCCCAAGACCCCTGGTGCAGTTGTTAGAACAGCACATAAACCAGGTAAATGCCGTTTAACTTTGTACAGTCAGCCCGTGACCTGTTCTGGACCACAGTCCGAACGCTCGCCCCACACCCGGGGATCTCCGTGATTTCCTTGGATAGCCCAGACGGCCCTTGCCAGAATTCCTGCCCGGGAATTTCTAGGCAAGAATAGATCCATAAAACTTGGAGGGAGAATTCGGGTCCAGCCCCTCGTGGGAGTGAGTGCAAGTAGATCCCTCACAAGCATCTCTTTAACCCCAAACCTTCGTACGAAATCCTAATTTTCAAGTTCTCCTTAGGAGAATTGGAATATTGATGGGGAGGGGAGGGGGGACAAGAAAATCCCTCAGTAATTTGGGGTTTCCTTTTGCTGCCTTTGCAATCAGCTTATCCCAGTTCCCTCTGCGACGGCTCCGAGGGCGAGTCCAAGACTTTACGTGGGGTCGAACGGGAACCTTGGTTTTGGGAGAGGGCTCTCCAAATCCGGGAATTCCCGAGGCAGTGCCTCCTGTTACCCTGTGCCCAGCACTTGTGTGGTGCTGGCAAAGCCGATTGAGGCTTGTGAGGGACTATTTAAATATGCAAATTTCGCCACGTTAAAATCAATGAACCAGCTCGGGTCCCTCCTTTAATAAACATCACACATTAATTGGGGCGGGGGGGGGAAGGATTTGATTGCAAACCCCGTGTTCAGTATTCAAATTGGATCTTTGATATCGAAATCTCCCGGTAAGTGAAAGTTGCACTCGAGCTGTGGGCCCTTTAAGTGGAAGGTTTTATTTTTGGGGCCCAAGTAAAGAGTGGATAAATAGTTTTTAATGATTAATTAATAACCTGCGAGGATCGATGCGCCCGGAGAATCCATACCTGGCAGAAAGGCCGGGGAATTGTGCCCCTGGCTTTGTCCTTCAGCACAACCCACTTGGATTTTATCCCCTGCCGACGAGGAACCAGCTCCATCCCCAAACCCGGCGGCTCGTCCCCAAATCCTTGGGTTGGAATCAGTGTCGCTGTGGCAGGGGTTGTGTTTTGAGGCTGGACACCCCAAAAGTAAGGAACAACAAGGCCAGGAAAAGTATTTAAGGGAGGGGGGGAAAAACAACTCGTATTTTAATTAATTTTTTAGTCACTTTACGAGAGTTTCCCCCTCAGTGGCGAAAACTCCCCCGAATTCTCACAAAAGCTGCAGAGTGCTCCGGTAGTTTCTCTAATTTCACCTCAACTCAGTTGCCTGGAGTCTCACAAAAAAAACAAGCAAATGGTGGGTTTTTCCGGGCGGCAGCTTTTCCCATTTTTCCAGCTCCGTCCTTAGTGGTATTTTGGGATGCTCCTCTCCTTATCCAGAGCCCTTAGGCAGAGCTCGGCCTCCAGCCTGGAGCCAAACCCGGCCCTAGCAGGGAGTTCCGAGGTGAGTCCGCACAGATCCCGTGGGAAGCCCGAGGTGCAGTGACATTCCAGCTCCCAGAGCCCCGTTGCTGGCCCGACCCAGAGCTCCGTGTCCGTGGTGCTGGAGCTCGACCCCTTCTCCAGGTGTTAATTCTGGGAAGTGTTTCCCATGGGTTGGTTCCCGGTGCTCCGGAATTCCCGAGCGGGGCAGCGCCAGCCTGGAAGGAGCAGCAGATCCCCGGGGGCTGGAAGTGCTTCCCGAGCTCTCCTCGGAGTCCGGCGCCACGTGGGGGCCCCGTGGCCGCTCCAGGCTCGTGGTATCCCACGTTTCCCCCCTGGTTTCCTTGCTGCTTTTCCCGCCCTGCCCGCGCCCGCGGCGATGATGCCGGTGCATCACTCCGGACAACTTCCCGGCCCGGCAGGGAACTCCCGTGGGCTCGGAGCCCTGGGAATGGCAGGGGCTGCCCAGCCCTCGGCGGCTCCTCGGTGCTCCCCTGGCGTGGGTTGGGAGAAGGGGGAGATAATTCCAGTGGGAGCGCGGAGGGAGGGGGTGGGGATCCCGGGACACTCGGGAAGCGGAGGGAGCGCGGCCAGGGAAGGGTTAAGCGCTGCCATTTTGTTATGTAACACCCTTAATGGACATATCGGGAATGGCACCGAAATGGCAGCACTTAACCCTTGCAGGGCCGGCATTCCCGCCGGGAGCAGGGATGCTCTGCCTGGCCGAGCCCCAGCACTCCCAGGGCTCCTCTTTTCCCGGAATCCCGAGCCCCTGGCACCGCCTGAGCCGCCCCAGGGACCCCC
Source organism: Oxyruncus cristatus (assembly GCA_013399855.1). Lineage (NCBI taxonomy): Eukaryota > Metazoa > Chordata > Aves > Passeriformes > Cotingidae > Oxyruncus > Oxyruncus cristatus. Next base: position 12,344 of record VXAY01005425.1, read on the forward strand.
CCACCCCTCCCTGCCCTCCTGCCCTGCGCTCCCTTCGCCCGGGAGAGCGGGGACTGGTGGTTATCCAGGTGAATCCCGAGGCGGGACAACCCGGTTTTCCAACCTGTGGCGTCGTCCCGCTGCCCTCGCGTCGCTCCAGCCTCCAAACCCCGAAATTAGGCCTTAATTCGGTGCCTTGAAGTTTATTTTTGTGGAATATCTGCGTGACGGGGTCGCGAACTCCGGGCGCAGGTTTGTCCCTGGGCCGTGTTTTCCGTGGATTGCTGTTGCCCTCGGACACAGGGATGCACATGGCCCTCCACAGGCACCCTCAGGGCCGTGTTTCATTCATTTGTGTGTCCATTTTAGGGACTTTTTTCCGGGTTCTTTCGCTTCTGGCTTCGTGTTCCACGAGTTTATGGG
>VXAY01005425.1:17483-30399 GCA_013399855.1 Oxyruncus cristatus
TGGGGGTGGGGGGCGTGGGGAGGGAAGGGGTTTGGATCTTCTCCCGTGCCTTAATTCCGGGGAGGTTTTCTCCTGGCTGGTTCAGTTAATGCCCGGGGGAGGTTTAGTGTGTGTGTTCCTGTTTTTGCCTCTCTGTTTGTTTGGGGTTTTTTCTGCCCGACACGAGAAGTGTGCGAGTGCAGCGATGCCGGGGCTGAGCCCACGGGCTCGGGAGACGCCGCGGCCTGGCCGCGCTTTTATTGCTCCCTCCGAGCTCCTCTTGCAGCAACCGGCTGCCCTTTGCCCTGTTTGGAAATGGAGGTGTTTTGTCCAGGTCGGGGTTGGCGTGGTTTCCTTTTTGTTAACCCCTTTGTGCCTCCCCCACCCCGGCAGGAGCTCACAATGACAGAGGAGACATGCAGGACTCGGAGTCAGAAACGAGCCTTGGAGCGCGACGTGACCCCCAACGATGTGGACAGTAAGAAGCTCAGGATGGAGAAGGGACTCTTGGCGGCGGAGCTGAACTCGGAGGGAGACATGAAAATCAAGGCAGAGCCCGGGGCTGGCAAAGTGCAAGGACTGTTAAAGGGGGGAGAGGTGAAGGCGACCATCAAGGTGGAGGTTCAGACGGGGGATGAGCCCGTGGACATGAGCACCTCCAAAAGGTGAGTCCCCACCTCCCTGGAAGGCCGTGGAATGCTGCAGTGGGAAGGGAGCCGAAAGCTCATCCCATCCCTCGCCCTGCCAAGGGCACTGGAATGGGGTCAGTGGCCCCGGGAAGGGGTTGAGGAGAATTAAACCAGGACGTGGATGTGCAGCTCTGGATCTTCTCCTGACATCCAACGGCTCCTTCCTGGCTTTCCTTTGGCAGCTGAGGAAAGGAATGTGGGCTTAAACAAGCTCCCAAGTCCTAAAGAGAATCCTGGAGTGGTTTGGGTGGGAAGGACCTTCAAGCTCATCCCATCCCACCCCGTGCCACGGGCAGGGACGCCCTCCCCTCTCCCAGGTGGCTCCAGGCCCCGTCCAGCCTGGCCTTGGAGAGGGTTTGCTTTGAGCTCCTGGTGGGGATTTCGGCAAAGGGGGAAACCACGTGTGCCAGCAGTGCCTTCCTTGATCCAAATGATCCAAACCCGTGGAAGGTCGGCTGATTTCAGTGATTCCTCTGGATTTCGGGGTGGGTTTGGGGCTTACTGAAAAAAACACACACACACATATATAAATATATAAATATATAAATATATATATATATATATATAAAACCCCTGTTTTGGGCCCAGTTCGTGCCCGGGGTTTTCCCCCTCGGGGTTTGGATGCGGAATTCGGGGAGTTTTGAAGGATTTCAGGTCGGTTTGGGTTGTGGGTTTTTTTTTGGTTTTTGTTTTGTTTCATCTGTTGAACAAATGAATGGACTTGAGTGGGAGTGGAACGTGTTGTTGATCCCGTGGGATGGGCTGGCGTTGGCTGGGCAAGCTCTTCCTGTTACTGGGATTCTCTGGGACCGGTGGGCTCCTCGTTTCCCTTAGAAACCCTGGAATTAGGGATTTAACTCCCCTTCCAGCGTGTCTGTCCTGAAGGATATCGGGGCAAAAACGATTTTGGGGGGGGTGGTCGATTTTAAACTCCTTTTCTGGTTCCTTTTCCCACCCCCCCATCGCCGGACCCGTCGCAATCCTTTGATTCCCGGAGATAAAACATCTCCAGGAGTGTGGGGGGGGGAAATTCCCCAGTGCCTTGTTTTTGCTTTCCTTGTTTGTCTTCCTTCCCTGCCAAGTATTTTTGGATGAGACAACACAAGGCATTGGATGGACTGAGGCAAAACTGTTGCATATTTGTAGATGCAGATTAAGCTTTGGGCTGGGAATGTTGGGATGTTCAGGGAGAATCCCCTGAACCCTCCACCAGAGCCAGGAATTCCTCAGTGTCCCTTTTTTTTTCCCCCTCCACCTTTTCCAAGCGTTAAGTTTAAACTTCGCCTTCCTTGGAAGTTCCTGGAAGTTGACTTTTTTCCGCTGGGAAAAGTTGAGTTGGATTTCAGATGGAGGGATTGGGTGGGCCTTCGCCTTGAAGGGACAAATTTGATTTATCCTGAAGGCAAACATTTGATTCACCTTCGACACAAAAAATTTGATCCAACACAAAAAATTTGATCCAATGCAAAAAATTTGATCCAACGCAAAAAATTTGATCCAACACAAAAATTTGATCCAACACAAAAAATTTGATCCAACACAAAAAATTTGATCCAACGCAAAAAATTTGATCCAACACACAAATTTGATCCAACACTAAAATTTGATCCAACCCAAAACTTGTTGGCCACTGGCCTGGGATCCTGGGGATGGCTCTGGTGGGGAACAGGGATGGAGAGGCTGGCAGGGGCAACCTCTGGCAGGACTGAGCTCCAGGGCATTCCCCTTCTTCTCCTCCTCCTTTCCATGGTGTTTTTCCAAGGTATTCCAGTCGCTGGTGGACCAGACCCATGTCTGTCACAGACATTGTCCCTCTGTCCTCGTTCAGCTCCTTCAGGACTTTGATTTTCCTCCTTGAGGCATCCCAGGCATTCCCCCTCCTCCTCCTTTTTGCAGTGTTTTCCCAAGATATTCCATTGTCCCTCTGTCCCCTCACAGCTCATCCAGCTCCTCCGGGACTGAGTTTTATCCCCGTCGTGGTATCCCAGGAAAGGCTGGATGGCATCTCCCTGCCAGGAGGGCTCCACAGCCCAGTCCCACGGCTCTCCCGGGGCTCCTTTTCCCTCCCTTAGCCCCCTTTATCCCCGGATTCCTCGCGCCGCCCCGGTGACCCCGTCGCCGGCCGCTCCATTTTCTCCGGAGGCACCTGATCCCGGCGCTCCCGGAGATGACAAAATGAAGGCCGGGCAGCCCGGGCCGTTGCCATGGTTTTGGCCACGGCACGTCACGGCCACGGCCCCCACGTGACCCCGGTGCCACCCTCGGCATCCCACGGCTCCGGGGCCCTCCCCGGGAGCGGGGCTCGGGGTGTCCCCGGCTTGTCACCCGGAGCCGGGTAAAACCCTCCCCTCCCGCTGGATCCCTTCCCGGGCTCGAGGGTGGAGCCGCCGGGGAGGGAAGGGGAAGTGTTTCCAGGAAAGGGCTGGTTCCTCCCGAGCGCTCAGATCCCGCCTGCTCGGGGCCTTCCCGGGGTGTTTAAGGAACTTAAACGTCCCTGCTTTCCGAGGGGGGGTTAGGATGGAAGCTGGAGGAGGAGCGGCCGGTGCCTGGCTCCAGGTGGGGCTCAGTCCTGCTCCAGGGGGTGTCAGTCCTGCTCCAGGGGGATTCAGTCCTTCCTGCTCCAGGGGGTGTCAGTCCTTCCTGCTCCAGGGGGGAATTCACTCTTTTTCCAGGTGGGAATCAGTCCTTCCTCCCCCAGGGAGGGCTCAGTCCTTGTCCCGGAGCGGCTCCATCTGTCATTGGCAAGGGCTCAGCTGCCTCTTCCCAGCGCATTCCCAGCGCATTCCCAGCGCATTCCCAGCTCTCCAGCCAGTCAGGCCTTGTCCCAGCCCAGTTACATCCCAGCTAAGGACGGCCCTGAGCCCATTCAGCTCCAGGAAAAAGCTGGGAATCCTTCACCTGAGCCACTGGAATTTGAAAACCCCTCGGAGTTTGGATGCCTGGAGTTCCCAGGCTCGCTGTGCCCTCTAGAGGACATTCCCCTGCTTATTCCTTAGGGTTTTATCCCACTTTCCCACCCCTAAAATTCCTGCTGTGGGCCTAGCACTGTCATTCCCTGGGTGGCACAGGAAACCTGGATGTTCCCTTCCTGTGCCCCTCCTGCCAACCCACCCCCTTCCCCATGCTCCAAACCTCGCTCTGGAATTCTATTCCTAGCTTGAAATCCCAAATCCAGAGGTGATCCAACCAGTTCTCCTGTGGTAATTGTAGGGAATGGAGCCAGCAGGTGATTTACTGTCGGGAATTCAGGTGGAAGGTGGAGCCATCACCCGAACATGGAGTGTTACAGCCAAATGAAGGAGTTAAATCCCTGGGACACAGCCAGGATTTGATGGATTCTTGATGGATGTGTCCATCTGTGTTGAGGCTGTCGCAGGATTCCTGTGTTCCAAGTGGGAAATAATTCAGTGGTGTCGATGGAGAAGGAAAATAACGCCAAAAAACGTGCTTAAGTTTGGATAAAGTGGAATAAGTGTGGATGGTTGGTGTGGGATTTCCTTCAGATTCGGGAATTCGGGTGGGAAAAGCCATAAATCACAAATACTTGGATTAGGGAAGGAAGAGGAAAACTGGGGGTATGGTTTTGCCTTTCAGCAAGTAAAGGGGAGCAGCGAGTTATCCCTGGATTTGGGGTGGGAGGTGCAAGCAGAGCCCTGGAAAACCGCTGTGTCTTCCAAGGGGGGGTGATGGAAAAGCTCCTGATGTGAAGGAATTCCCCTTTTTCTCTGGGAACGTGGCAAGGGGTGGAACTGGATTATTCTAAGGTCCTTCCAACCCAAACCATTCCGGGGCGTTGTGCCTTGGGAAGCTCCGTACCCACAGGGAAACCGGGGAAGGAGCTGCTTCCGTCAGGGTTGTCCGGGGTTTGAGGGATTTGGGGTTGGTCACGGAGCCGTGGGATGGTTTGGGGTGGCAGGACCACCCATTCCATGACAGGCCGGGGACACCCCCCGCTGTCCAGCCCGGCCCTGGCCCCCGGTGGTCGCTGCCTGGGCCCCGCAGCACCAGCCCCGTGTTGGCCTCGGTGCCATCCGGCCCTTCCCTGTGTTTTTGCTCCTCTCCCCAGCGAGGTGAAGCGGGAGAAGAGGGTCCCCTCGCCCGACGTCATCGTCCTGTCCGACAACGAGCCCTCCAGCCCCCGCATGAACGGCCTCACCAAACTGGCCCTCAAGGAGACCAACACCGAGGCCCTGATGGTGAGTCCGGGCTGCCGACGCCCCGGGGCTCCTCCGGGGGCTCCCGGGATCCCAGGGGGCCGTGGCACGCGGGCTTCCCGGGCGGATTTGCAGGCGGGGAAGTCCTGGAGCTGTTGGCTGAAGTCCTGGTGTCTCCTGGTTCGATTTTTCGCTTCGTTTCAGGAGTTCAAAATGGGCTTTTGGATGTGCCTCGCTCAGGGTGGCCCCGCACAGGTTTTCACCCAGCACCTCCTTGAACCTTTGTCACTTCTTTCGCCGCTGAAAACGTTTTTTAAATACTCGGATATTTAAAATATTGGGTTTTTTTTTCTTTTCCCCCCCTGTGTTCTCCCCCTGCCCCTGCTGAGACACGGGTGACAGTGACAACGCTGGGAGCTCCTGGTGGAACCTGAGTGCTCACCTGGCTTTTCCCTCTTCCCCTGCTCCCTGTTTTCCATCCCTTCCCTGCAGAAGAGCAGCCCCGAGGAGCGGGAGAGGATGATCAAGCAGCTCAAGGAGGAGCTTCGGTTGGAAGAGGCGAAACTTGTCTTGTTGAAAAAGTTACGGCAAAGTCAAATCCAGAAGGAGACCACGGCTCAGAAGGTGGGATTGTCCTGCTTATCCCATCTCTGGAAATGCAGGGGAGGGGGTTCAATAACCAGGGCAGTTGCCATTCCCTGTGGAACATGGAGTAAACACTCCTTAATCATGGAATGGTTTGGGTGGGAAGGGACCTTAAAGCTCTTCCCATTCCCTGCCCTGGGCAGGGACACCTTCCACCAGCCCGGGTTGCTCCAAGCCCTGTCCAACCTGGCCCTGGACACTCCCAGGGATGGGGCATGTGGAGATTGCTGGGAGAACTCAGAGGAGATCCTTGAAGGGGACAGAGAATTCCAGAGTTTGAAGCCCAGGCTGTGGGGTCTGGTGGCAGATTCCAGGTCTGGGTTCCAGGTCTGGATTCCAGGTCTGGATTCCAGGTCTGGATTCCAGGTCTTCCACGAGTGACTCTGTGCTGAGCTGCACATCCATCCCCCAGAGCAATCCAGGCAGGAGAGGCTCAGCCTTCCCACCCTGATTCCCTTCTCCCATCCTGCTCTTCCCTCTCCTCATCCCACACATCCCGGGGGGTTTGGGGGTGGGGGAAGCTGTTTGCAGCACAAACCATCCCAGAGAAAAAGGCTGGGGTTGGTGTTTTTTTTTTGGCAGAGCTTTTTTTCCCGGGCTGCTCCCCGCTGGAGGTGGAGGTGGCAGGAGAAGAGCAGAGGGATTTGGGATGTGAGGGGGTGGGAACCCCCCACGCTGCTCTGGAGCCTAAATTCCAGTTACCTGTAACAATGGCAACGACCCCATTTCGTGTGGCAGCGAGGGGGGAATTTTGGGAGTGGGAGGGGGGAGGAGGCAGCTCCTGGCACTGCCTTGGGTGGGTTATTGGCGTCTTCTCCCGGAATTCCAAGTGCCTCAGGAGGTGGGATTAAAACTCAAGCTGAGGACCTGCATCACTGAACCCTGAGTGAGGAGCTCTGGGTGCTTGTACTGAACAGGGGGGAGCAGATCCCAAACTTCTTCACTTCCAGAGGCTTCTTCCCGAACTCCTTCCCGCTTCGCCCGGTGCTGGAGCTTGGTGGGAGCAGGTGGGGAAGGCTGAGGTGGGCCCTGAGCTGGCACAGCTGAGCCAGAGCTCCCCTGGCTGGATGAACTCGGGGTTTTCCTGCTCCAGCCTCGTCCCTCGTTCCCTGATTCCCTCCCAGCCTGCGGGAGGAGACGCTCGGAGGAGCAGAGGGCTGTGGGAGGGGGAGCCTTGGAGGATTCTCTTGCCGAGGAGATGAGCTCTTTTCCCCCCTTCCCTGCTGTAATTCCTGCTTCCACCCTTATTCCTCTGCTTTCTCTCTGGTTTTTCCTCTTCCAGCCCGCTGGTTCCTCTGGGAGTGCTGTCACCCCTCCGCCCTTGGTGCGGGGCCCACAGAGTGTTCCTGCTGGGAAACCCTCCCTCCAGGTCAGTGGGGCGGGAAGGCTCCCAGGAACAAGGGCCCCCCGAGCACAGGGAAAGGTGCACAGGGCAGGGAAAACATTCCCAGCCCCTTCGTGTTCCCTGGAGCCGGGGGGGAATTTCCTCTCGAAGCTCCCGCGGCCCCACTCCGAGTTTTGGGATGGGGTGGGATGGGAGGTCTCAGGTGGAAACTGTTCCCATGAGGCTCCATTTTCCAGCTGATCGTCCCAGTCCACTCTGCTGGTAATTCCTTGGGAGAAGGGATGCCGTGGAATTCTGGCAGCCAGATTTTGGGGTGGCCAAAATCCAGAGGATGAGCTGGAAGAGCTGAGGGAGTCCCCGGATTCTCTCTTGGCCTCGTGGCTGGGTGGCACACAGGGGCTGGAAAGATCCCAGTTCAGGCTAAATGAAAGTTTGGGAATCCTTGGGAAGGGGGAAAAAAAGCGGAGTCACTTGGCATCTGTCGACTTCATCGTCCTCTGGAACCCAGTGACTCGTTTTGGTTCTGGGTTTTGAACGTTCCTGGGTGTTTGATTGGAACCAGATTCCCAAATTGCTTCGGCTCAAAGTGTTTTCCCGTGGGAAAAGGCAGCTCTTCACCTGGAGTTCCTCTGGAATTCCAGACCCGAGGGGAAGTGGGGGGTTTGCTCTCCATGGAGGAGACATTCCCAAACCAGAGCAGTGTGTCAGCTGAAGGAATCTCTTCCTTGAGGCTGTTTCCTTGGATTCAGGCAGCACTTCCAGAGGAACTGGCCCAGGAGTTAAACCTTCAGCCGGGGAAACTTGGGCAGAGCCGAGACCTGGGAGCTAAAAATCCCCAAATCAAGCTCATCCTCCCTAATTTGTGGTGTTTGGGTGCATTAACCCCCCTCTGCTTCTGCTGGAGTGGAAAAAGTACTAATTCCTGTGGGACGGGGCTGAGGGAACATTTGGGAGTCAGTTGGAAAGGGATAAAACTTCCCACCTGCTCAGGGAAGTGGGAGATTCCCTCCTCTCTGTTCCCAGAGGATGCTCAGGTTGGGAAGGAGGGGAGCAGCAGCTGTGGGAAGCCGCGGGAATGGGATGAGAGGAGTGTTGGAGCCCCTCAGGCTCGTGGAGGGGCGTTGGGTGTCCCCAGGAACATCCCTGCCGTGTCCCCACGTCCCCTGTCCCACCATCGGGAGGAATTTCGAGGACTGCAAAGCTCGGGCAGCACTTTCCCGGAAACTCCTTTAGGCTGATTCCTTTTCCTTTCCCTGATTTTTTTTTTTCTCTCTAAAGCTTTCCCATTTTCCTGCCTTTTTTTTTTTTTTTCCCTTCCCAATCCACTCACTTCCTCCACCTTCTCCCCGAATCCAGCGCTCTGTATTCCCCATTTCCCCCCCCCGCCTTCCCAACCCTCTTTTTCCCATTGTTGGGGGGTTGTTGTTGGGGTTTTTTTTTTTTGGACACCAAATCCAGCCTGGCCGCCTCCTGCCCTCCAGCTCTTCCATTGCCTCCACGCTCCGCCCACCCCTCCAGCCCCGGAGTGACTGTTCCCTGTTTTCCAGACGTCTTCCACACGGATACCGGGCACTGTGATCCCTCCTCCCTTGGTCAGGGGAGGGCAACAGGCGTCTTCCAAACTGGGAACTCAGCAGAACACGCAGATTGTGATGCCCCCCCTGGTCCGAGGGGCCCAGGTGAGTGTTGGCCCTGATCCTTCGCTCCCCAATCCATGGGAAGTCCTTCCCCACCTTTCCAGCAGCTTCCCATCCCGTCTTTTCCCCTTTCCTTCGACTGTTTTGCAGTGGCAGGGATTAAGGAGGGGGGGGGAGGCAGGGAAAAAACAACTCATTTTGAGAAATAACTTCCCTCATTAATGGCTTTAAACTGAAACAGGCTCCAAACTCCACACTGGGGAAGGAGTTTGACTGGGAAACTCGGGAATTTTTGGCCATAGTGGAGTTGTGGAAGGAGTTTGACTGGGAAACTCGGGAATTTTTGGCCATAGTGGGGTTGTGGAAGGAGTTTGACTGGGAAACTCGGGAATTTCTGGCCACAGTGGGGTTGTGGAAGGAGTTTGACTGGGAAACTTGGGAATTTTTGGCCATAGTGGAGTTGTGGAAGGAGTTTGACAGGGAAACTCAGGGATTTTTGGCCATCGTGGGGTTGTGGAAGGAGTTTGACTGGGAAACTCAGGGATTTTTGGCCATAGTGGGGTTGTGGAAGGAGTTTGACTGGGAAACTCGGGAATTTTTGACCATAATGGGGTTGTAGAAGGAGTTTGACAGGGAAACTCGGGGATTTTTTGGCCATAATGTGGCGGCCTCATGTCCAAGCACCTCCCGTCATGTTTTCCGGGATTAAGGAGTTTAAAACCCCCACATCCTGAGAAACCCCTTCCCTAATTAATGCCCTTAGAAGTGAAAGAGGGGTAGAACTCCAGGTCATGGGAGGAGTTTCACTCGGAAACCCCGGTGGGGGGGGGGGTTTGTTTTTCTTGGCCGCGGCCGAGGTTGGTCCTGCTGTCCGAGCCCCTCCTCGCGGCCCTGCTTCGATCTGGGGAGGCAGAGGGATGCTCCTGCCGGGCTCCCTCGGCCTTCCCGGCCCTCCCTGAGCCCGTGTCTCCGCAGCAGATCCACACGATCCGGCAGCACTCCAGCACGGGGCCGCCCCCGCTGCTCCTGGCGCCGCGGGCCTCGGTGCCCAGCGTGCAGATCCAGGGCCAGCGGATCATCCAGCAGGGCCTGATCCGCGTGGCCAACGTCCCCAACACCAGCCTGCTGGTCAACATCCCGCAGGTGAGTCCCCGGGCCGGGGGGGAAGGGGGAATTCCCGGGAAGGTTTAGGTGGGAAAGGAACGGAAATCCCACCCCCCACCACTGCCCCGGGTTGCTCCAGCCTGGCCTTGGACACTTCTCCACAGCTTCCCTGGGAAATCCGTCCCAGCCCTTTCCCCACCCTCCCGGGCAGGAATTCCTTCCCAGTGTCCCTCCAACCCTGCCCTCTGGCAGTGGGAAGCCATTCCCTGTGTCCTGTCCTCCAGGCCCTTGTCCACTCTCCCAAAAGGTGCTGAGCACAAAGTTGTTCCCAGAAATTGGGAATCTTGAACCTGTTGAGTGGCGAAAGTGAAGTTTGTTGGAACTTCCCTGCCCAGCCCTGGATCCAGGGAAGGAGGGGGATTGGGGCCCTCACCACCCTTTCAGGGAGGAATTCCTTCCCAGTATCCCATCTTTCCCTGCCCTCTGGCAGTGGGAAGCCATTCCCTGTGTCCTGTCCCTCCATCCCTTGTCGCCAGTCCCTCTCCAGCTCCTCTGGAGCCCCTTTAGGCCCTGCAAGGGGCTCTCAGGTCTCCCTGGGCCTTCCCTTCCCCAGTTCTCCCAGTTTCCAACCCTGGGATCACCTCATTGGCTCATTCCAAATGGGAAGAGCTGCTCCAGCACCAAAACACAACATTAAATTAACCTAAAATAGAGGAAAAATACCAAACCATTCTCTTGAGGAACACGGAATGTTGCCCAGGAAGCTTTGAGGAGCTCCAGCCCTTGGAGCATCTGCCTCACTGTGGCAGTGAAAACACCCTTTCCAGAGTGTGGGGAAGAGAAACACGAAGCCAGAAAAGTGAATTCGGGCCCCAGTTTATATTTGGTACTTGGATATGAAGTTGTCCTTTAGAACTTCCATGGGTTTTTCAACGACCTGGTGCCCGGGGGCTGTCGCAGCTCCGGGCTTCCAGTGACCTTATAGGGGGGGTCACCTCCAAAAAACAAAAACCCCCCCCAGGCTCCAAAGGCCGGGTTGTGCCCTGGTCCCACTTCCACCAGCCCCACACCTCTTCCCAGCGCACACCCCCCTGTTTCTGGGCACTGAGCTGTGCCCCGTTCTCCCCCCTTCTCCCAGGCCTCCCCCACCTCCATCAAAGGCCCCGCGGTGAGCTCGGCCCAGGCCACGGCGGCGGCTCCCGGCGCGGCGCTGGGCGGCTCGGGCGAGTCCCCGGCCAGCAGGCAGGCGGCCGCCAAGCTGGCCCTGAGGAAGCAGCTGGAGAAGACGCTGCTGGAGATCCCTCCTCCCAAACCTCCCGCCCCGGAGATGAACTTCCTGCCCAGCGCCGCCAACAACGAGTTCATCTACCTGGTGGGCTTGGAGGAGGTCGTGCAGAACCTGCTGGAAACCCAAGGTGAGGGTGGGGGGCGTCGGGGAGGAACGTTCCCGCCCGGATTCGGGCTCGGTGTGGGGTGGGGTGAGCGTGAGGGGGTGCAGGGTTGAGCTGTCGTGTCCTTGGCGAATGTGGGGTTTCTTCAGTGCCAGCCCTGCTGTGTCCCCAAGGATTGTAGGGTCGATTCCCAGTTTGCAGTGCCACCCTGCTGTGTTGGGGTGTCAGTCCCATGTCTCAGTGTCCCCAAGGGCTGTAGGGTTGATTCCCATGTCTCAGTGTCCCCAAGGACTGTAGGGTTGATTCCCATGTCTCAGTGTCCCCAGGGGATATAGGGTGTCAATCCCTGTGTCTCAGTGTCCCCACGGGATGTAGGGTGTCAATCCCATGTCTCAGTGCTCCCAGGGGATGTAGGGGGTCAATCCCATGTCTCAGTGCTCCCAGGGGATGTAGGGGGTCAATCCCATGTCTCAGTGTCCCCAGAGGATGTAGGGTTGATTCCCATATCTCAGTGTCCCCAGGGGATGTAGGGTGTCAATCCCATGTCTCAGTGTTCCCAGGGGATGTAGGGTGTCAATCCCATGTCTCAGTGTCCCCAAGGGCTGTGGGGCTGACTCCCCCCTCAGCGTCCCCCCGCTGTGTCCCCAGGCAAGGTGCTGGTGGCGGCGGCGGCGCGGGAGCCCTTCGTGTGCGCCCAGTGCCAGACGGACTTCACGTGCCGCTGGCGGGAGGAGAAGAACGGCACCATCATGTGCGAGACCTGCATGACCTCCAACCAGAAGAAGGCCCTGAAGGCCGAGCACACGAACCGCCTCAAGGCCGCCTTCGTCAAGGCCCTGCAGCAGGAGCAGGAGATCGAGCAGCGCATCCTGCAGCAAACGGCGCCCGCGGGGCAGCCCAAGGCCGAGCCCCTGGTGCAGCACCACTCGCTCAAGCAGGTTCGGGGGGCCCGGGGGGGCAGCGGGGCCTGCAAAATCCGTCCCGCCTCGGGTTTGGGGTGGAACCCACCGGGGGGGTCCCACGGTGGGTGGGGCGGGAAGGGATCTCGTCCTGCGGGGGGTCACGAGGGGGACGGGAGCGTTGGGAGGGTCCAAGGGGGGAAAAATCTGCCTCGGGTTGGTTTTGGGGGGAATTACAGGATCCCAGAGTGGTTTGGGTGGGAAGAGACACCAGGGATATGGGGTGGTAGGGAATAGAGGAGCCTTGGGATTGTCCTGGGTGGGGTCTGGGTGAGGGGAAATCCGTCTCTGGTTGGTTTTAGGGTGGAACTAACCATGGGGATCCCACAGTGCTTTGGGTGGGAAGGGATACCTGGGGGGGGTCACGAGGGGAATGGGAGCCTTGGGATTGTCCAGGGGGGAGGCAAATATGAAAATATATCATATAAATATTGTTATATATATATATATCATACATACATCATATATATATTATATATATATATATATATATATATCTCTCATACATACATCATATATATATGATATACATATAGCTAGATATATATCATATCATATCTATATGATATACATATAGCTAGATATCTATCATATATATCAGATATATATGATATATCAGATATACATCATACCTATGATATATTAAAATATATAAAATATTTTTATTTCATGTATTTTTACATATTCGTGTAAGTGACGTGTCATAATTTTGTAATACTTGCCGTAACCTGTATGTATTTGCTACTCTTCATACGTCATATATTCATGCAGAATATAAAAATGTATTTTATAATGGATGCGTGGGGCATATGAAAGTATAAAAATATATACAGGAAATACTTATAAATTTACACTTATATTATCTGCTGGTTTATGTAATGTTATTATAGTTGTTATTATTGTATTATAGTGTATTATAGCCATATATAAATATATAAAACACATGAAATTAATATATATTATTATATAATTGATTATATATGGTGCATGTTATATATTATATATAATATATA
>VXAY01005473.1:8346-19376 GCA_013399855.1 Oxyruncus cristatus
TCCTCCTCCACTCATCTCTCCCGCCCTCCCTCCATCCATCTCCCCCCACCCCAGCTCAGGGCATGGACATAAGGAAGCTTTGTGTGGTAGCGCCGCTGGTCTGGTGGAGACTGGGCTGATTGGAAATAAATTAATGAATTAAAGCAAGCAAAGCGCGGCAAAATTAAAAGATTATATATATATATAAAATTAACAGAAGCAGCTGATTTAGGGGGAATCCTCACCACCAACAAAAGAAACCCGCACAGGGTGTTTTGCCGGAGTAGGACTCGTAACTGCTTTTTAAATCTACTGTTTGGGTTTTTTTAAATAAATGTGGAGGAACTTTTTAATTGATAAGCAACCTTAGGATGGGCAAGATTTTTTTGTTGTTGTTGTTGTTAAATGCTCTGTAGGCTGATTCTGGCACAATCACTTTTTGTCCAGGAGCTCTGCAGAGGTGCTGCCTCGTCCCAGCTTTCCGGGCTGGACGCGACAGCCGCTCGGCAGCGCGTGGCTACAGGGGCTCCGGCCGGGGGGAGGTGAGCAATTAACAGATCCAGCTAACGAGGAGGTTCTGCGTGTGTCTAGATTGGAAGCGCCGGTAGGTGCCTGCCCGGCTCGCGGGGCTGTGATGCACTCCTGAATTATACAATAGAATAAAATTCTAGTTGCAGTAAAAGAGCCTTTTTCTGGTAGGACCCCTCAGCAAGGCTCCTCCAAACACTCGTTCCTAGCGCTCAGTCCTCCCGGGGGTCCGGCCTTCCTGCTGCCACGAGAGCAGCGTGAGGGCATCGGGGTGCTGGGGGTCTGGCCCTGGCTGCTGTGGGGTCCCCACGGACCTGAGCACAACACCTCGGTGTGTTTAACTGCCCTTCCGCTCTCTGAACTAGTGGCAGGAGCAGCGGGATTCCTGCCCCAGATGAGGAGCAGGTCCTGGGCTGGCTCCAAGAAAAGCCCTGACCAGCTCGGGGCTGCCTGTGGGAGATCTCCCAGGTCCTCACTGCCAGGGTCCCTCCCCACATGTCACAGGGGTGGCACAGGGGGCTGTCTCCTGGCTGTCTCCAGCAGCTTGGTTCCCTGTGATCCGGCTTGTCCTTGTTGCATCTCCACAGGCTGGGCTGTGGATGCATCCGAAGGGCCAGGCCAGAGGGGTGACACCAACTCCCTGGAGCACACTGGGCTCCTTCCCAGTGGTGTCAGGTCTCATGTGGGACAGTGGCATCAATAAACAGAGCGATGGTGGGATAAGTTGTCTTGACCTGTTAATGCCTTTGCAGAACCAAAGTCCTCATCCAGGACTTTCCCAGTGTATGAACCCTTCCTGAATTTGGAATTTGCAGCCTCTTCCATGGTAGAAAGCGCCGGAAGACAGTGTAGCCATGTGGAGCTGCCAAGAGCCACCAGCCAGTCGCTGCTGTGGAGAGGAGCATTTCAGGGCTGCCAGGACAGGCTCCAGCCTTCCCACTGCCCCGGTGGTGCCTACAACTCCCTGGAAGTGGTTTGGGGTTACAGGGCAGGGCGTGCAGCCTGACGTGGGTTGACACTTCCATCCCTGGAAGTGTCCAAGGCCAGGTTGGATGGGGCTTGGAGCAACCTGGGCTAGGGGAAGGTGTCCCTGCCCATGGCAGAGGGGTGGACAAAATGGTGTTTAAGGTCCCTTCCCACCCAAACCATTCTGGGATTCCATGCAAAGTGCCACGATGGGGCTGGATGTCCTGGGAGGGAGGTGTGGGTGCAGGACACGGGGTCTGGCTGCAGCCCCAGGCTCCTCAGCAGCTTCCCTGCATCCCTCTGATCCGGACTAGATGCAATTAAAGGGAAGAAGGAAATGAAAAGCAGAACTGACTCTGTTTCTGAGCAGCTCGTGTTTGTCACACTGGCAGCGCCACAGACCTGGCAGCACCTTTTTCCATCTTAAAAATGGATGGATTCTGGGGTTTTTTTGGCAAAACCAGCACTAAGGAGCCCTTACCAGCCTGGCTGCCCCTCTGCAGTGCCAGGACCTCAGCACGGCCAGGCTGGCAGTGCCCCTGCTCTGCTTCGCGTCGCTGGGCCCCGCGTGGCACCTGCTCTCCCCCTCGTGCTGCTGCTTTCCCACTGCACACGGATATAACTGCGTTGGTCTCTGGATTCTGCCAGGATTTAACAACATCCAGGTGACCTTGAGCAGCTCAAGTGTCAACAATCCATCTCCCACGAGCCGGGGGGATGTGACACGGCCATCACAGCCTCCCCGGCTGGCACCGAGCGCAGGGTGGCAGCGGCACCGAAAGGCCACGGCAGTGGCGGTGCTGTGGGCACAGGTCCGGGGTGGCACATGCACGGCAGCCTTGCTGCCCCCCCTGAGCCATCTGCAGGGGAGCAGCCGGTTATCGCCCTCCGCTCAGTCATGGTGGGTTTGTTTTAGGGGTTGCTCCGTGCTGCAAACACCACCCAGCCACGGGGCTGAACGGCACCGTCCCGCCACGGGACCCACCGGCTCCCCGAGGGCTCGTGGTTCCATAGGGTTGTCCCAGCCGAGGCAGCTGGACACGGAAGCACCCAGAAGACAGCAGCTCTGGGAACAGGGAACAAGCAGGAGCCACCACAGCTGGGCTGTGAGTACCCCCTGGCAGCACCCCAGAGGCTCTGGATGAGCAGGGACACCCCGGGGAGCTGCAGGGATGGTGAGCAGGGGGCTGGAAGCGTCGTTCCGACCCCTCTGGAGCTGTCGAGACGGGGTTTGGGGACCCACTGGGGCAGGGAAGCTGGAGCGTTCGGCAGGACATGGCCATGGCAGGGCAGCAACTGCCCGGGGAGGGGGTGTTTGACTGCTCTGTTGTGGCAGGGGTGCACGGGCTCCCCCCCCAAATGCTCCTTGGGCCCCAGCTGGCAGCACGTGAGGGTGGCAGAGGAGCCGAACTGATGGCTGAACACGGCAGGGGCTGATTTTGGGCACCCAGCACCCACAGCAGCAGCACAGAGGGGACAACGTGGTCCTTGTAGAGAGGCATGAGGTGGCTGAAGGGACTCCCGGGAACCCTCTGCCCTTCCCTAAGCACTGCTGCTGCTCTCCGGGTGTTTTGGAGCTGTGACAAGAGGGGAGGAGACACTGGCAGAGGTGCTGGCAGCCATGGGATGTGGGGATAGAAGCTGGATCCCCCCTGCCTGGAGCAGCCGTGGGTTTGGGGGGATCTCAGGAGAGCGGGACGGGGCTGGCAGCGCACAATGAGGCAGCCCCGGCAAAGGATTACCCTCGGCTCCCACAGGGCACAGCTGCCGCTCCAACACAATCCCTTCAAACTGCATTAATCCCAGCACGGGCGGCCGGGAAGCGGCTCCGGCAAGCGAGGCCTCGGGAAGGATCCCAGGGCCAGCCCTTGGGAAGGATCCAAGCGCCAGACCTTGGGAAGATCCCGCTTGGCACCTCCACCCCGCCGCCACGGCCGAGCCGGGGTGAAGCTCCCGGAGGCCTTCCAGGTTGTTAATGATTGAATTAATTTAAGCATCCCGAGCATCCGCAGGGGTTGGCAGCGCCGAGCCGGAGCGTGCCGGCTGTGCCCCGGGGGAAGGCTGGGATCAGGGCTCACACTCACACGCACCCCGGCCCTCCCTGTCTGTGCCCGCTCACATGGGCTGCCCACAGCCACACGCGTGTGCAGAGATGGGCACCCGCAGCACACACGGAGGGTCCGTGTCTGTGCCCCCTCCCGGTGTTTCCCAGCTCGTTCCTTCCTGGTTTGCACACACACACACACACACACACACACAAACACGTGTGTGTGTTCTGAGATCCAGGCACACAAACATGCGTGCACAAGCACAGGCACACACACATGTAATTACACAGGTGCACGCACACATGCACACATACACATAAAACACGGATGCACACACAGGCACACACACATGTACATGGACACGTAAACAGGTGGATACACACTCTGGCACACACAGGGACACATAATGCACACAGGCACTGACACACGCACTGGCCTGCACACCAACAACCAACTCCATGTATGGAGACACGCACAGACACATGTAGTGCATACACACAGATGTGCACACACCTAAATGTGCACACAGACATGCATAAATGTGCATGGTACACACACACACATATCCATGTGCACTAACACGTGTTCATGCACATACGTCCACAATCCATGTGCACAGACATGTGCATGCACACACATACATGATCCAAGTGCACCGGTGCTCACACACACACACATCCATGTGCACAGACACGCACCCACACATGATAGGGAAGCATGTGAGCACATCCATGTGCACAGACATGCGTGCACACACCAGCACACACAGACACACACACAGACAGACACACATGCACAGACACATGCAGACACACCCACACCCACACACTCTCACATTCATTCACCCACACCCCCCCACACCCACTCACATTCATTCACACACACACCCACACCCTCACATTCATTCATTCACTCACACACACACGCACACACACACTTTCTCTCTCTCTCACACACGGCCCCACTCTCTCAAATTCATACACACACACACACTCANGGATGGGCACGGCGTGGGCACGGGATGGGCACGGCGTGGGCACGGCGTGGGCACGGGATGGGCACGGCGTGGGCACGGGATGGGCACGGCGTGGGCACGGCGTGGGCACGGGATGGGCACGGCGTGGGCACGGGATGGGCACGGCGTGGGCACGGCGTGGGCACGGGATGGGCACGGCGTGGGCACGGGATGGGCACGGCGTGGGCACGGCGTGGGCACGGGATGGGCACGGCGTGGGCACGGGATGGGCACGGCGTGGGCACGGCGTGGGCACGGGATGGGCACGGCGTGGGCACGGGATGGGCACGGCGTGGGCACGGCGTGGGCACGGGATGGGCACGGCGTGGGCACGGGATGGGCACGGCGTGGGCACGGCGTGGGCACGGGATGGGCACGGCGTGGGCACGGGATGGGCACGGCGTGGGCACGGCGTGGGCACGGGATGGGCACGGCGTGGGCACGGGATGGGCACGGCGTGGGCACGGCGTGGGCACGGGATGGGCACGGCGTGGGCACGGGATGGGCACGGCGTGGGCACGGGATGGGCACGGGATGGGCACGGGCCGGGGGGAGAGGGGTACACGTCGGGGTCCCCTCCGGGCATGGGCTGGAGACACCTCGGGACACAGATTGGGGTCCCATCCGGGCACACATCTGGGGTCCCTTCAGGGACAGGTTGGGGGCCGCTCTGGGCATGGGCTGGGGGTCCTTGGTGCTGCAGGGGATGGCTCGGAGGACCACCAGGGATTTTTAATACTCCAGCGGATTTATGGAGCATGTCTGAGACACTGCTACTGTCACTGCAAACCTCTTTCCACAAATCCCACTTCCAACATCAAAAGTTGTTTTTCCTAATAAAAAAAAAAATCCAAAAAACCCAAACCACAAACTCCAGGGTTTCCACATGAAGCTATTCCAGAAATGCTTCTGGCCAAAACAGCTGTGGATGGGGATCTCCCCAGCCTCACTAATGTGTGCCTGGAGAGGTGAGTGCTGCCTCTGAGCTCACAACCCACCCCAGGCACCCAGGGGCCACCCCGTGACCCCACAGAGTGATTGTCCCCACAGGGACTGTTTGGTGATGTCATCTCCCTCCTACAAATGTCACTCCAAAACTGCCAAATCCACCTTTTTTTTTCCTCCCCATCCCAGGAGACACTCCAGAGCAACCTGGTTTTTCTGCATGAAGCGAAGGAAGAATTAAAGTCCAAAGGAGCACCAAAAAGTGATGAGCTGCTGGTGTGTGTTCCCCTCCATGCCCTGCACCTGCGCCCCCAATCCAGCTTCCTGGGCATGTCCCATCTTTCTCTCCTTTTCCATGACAATGTGCTTTTCTCCCTCCCTCTCTGACCTTCCCATACCTCCTCCTTGGGTCCATCAACATCTAGACTTGCCGCCTCTCTCTCCATTCTTCCAGCTTGTCCTCTCCAAAATCTCTTCTCCCTTTCCGTGTGACCCTTGCCCCTCTCCCCACACCCGTGCCCATGAGGAGTCTGGGATGGCCCAGACATCATGGCCCCCACGTGATGCCTTGCAGCATACGGTGGCCTTGGAGGAAGAGACGCTGCGGAACACTTTTGAGGAGCTGGAGAAGTTCCTGCAGGAACAGAAGAAGGTCCTGCTGGGCCAGCTTGGCGCAGTGTCCCAGGAGCTCGTCAAGAGGTGCTCCGAATACAAGTCCCGTGTTGCAGAGAGGACATCGCTGCTGGACGAGCTGATTGTGGACATCGAGAAGAAACGTGAGCAGCCGGAGGTGGAATTCCTCATGGTGAGGCTGCATCACCCCCCTGGGCGCTGTGACCCTGTGGTGAGGCTGGGGGGGCCCCACCTGGCACCCTCCACGTCCCGGTGCAGGCCGGAGCCTGGGAGCGGTGCCAGGCTGTGGCACCAGTGTGGCTGCGGTGGGTTGGGGGCTGCAGCGTTCCCTGAGGGAAGGGGAGGGTTGGGATGAGGTGTGGAGCGATCCCCTACCCAATCCTCATCACCTACTTCACGCAGCGACTGTAACTCCCTGCCCCGGGCGCCGCAGTCCTTGTCGGCACTGCCGGAGCTCACCTGTGTGTTCTCTCTTCCAGGATGTTGGCAAAATCCTGAGCGGGTATGGAACGGGCTCGGCATCGCTCTCCTCCCATGCGGCTATTTTGGGCAGAGGTTTGGGAATGCTGCAGGAGCATGAGGGAGGTGGTTTGCCCTGCTGAGTGTTTGGGATTTAATGTGATGTTTGGGATTTAACCAGAGGTCATTGCACCCCTCCTAAAGGGGGGTTTCCGTGCTGGTAGCGGGGTCAACAGCTGCTGAGTTCTGTGGCTGGGGGGATTTCCCCGCTTCCCTCCTGGGTGCTGGCTGGTGGCCGGGCTCAGAGCTCCTCTCCGTGTGGTTCCCCCCTCAGCTGTGAGGCAGCCAAGGCCCCGATCCCAGAGGCGGTTTCCCCGGAGCTGCAGAGGACTGTTGAGACCCTCTCTGAGATGTGCCGGCTGGTCTTGGACACAGTGGCCAAATTCAAAGGTAAAGCACTGCTGGCTCCGTGCTGTGCTTCCCCTGGGCTTGGCTGGCAGCAGGAGATCCTCACTGCCTGGTGCCTCTGCTCTGGAGTTTGGGAGTAAAACACGCCTGCTCCAGATGGGAGCCATCTCCAAGAGAGGCTTCACTGGAGCCTGGGGCTCTGAGAGCCCATGTCTGGCTCGCTGTCCTGATGGGGAGTGGGAAAGGTGCCACAGGAGAAGAGACTCATGCGTCTTCCTTTCCTTCCTTCAGAGACCCTGCTGAGCAAGATAGATGGGGAAAGGGGTAAGTTTCTGGAGCTGATGGGCACAAATGAGGGAGAAAAGCTTTCAAGGATGAGTTCCTCATGTCCTTGGCACAGAGATAGGCCCATGCCACAACATCTAAAACCAGCATCTGTCTGGAACTGTGTCCTGTTGTTTTGACTAGGCCTGCTGTGAAATTCCTGATCTGTCCCTGTGCCAGGCAGTGCCACTGCCACTGTCCTGCGACTCAGAACGAGGGCTAGGACAGCACGAGCTGTGTTGGGCTGTGCCCAGTGGAGCAGAGAGGCTGTACGTGTTTTCAGCTGGCATTTAGAAGTGCCCTCTCAGTTTTCAGGGTGTGGGACTTGAGCACAGGACAGTCGTGCCTCAGTTTCCCCCCCGCTCCAGTCCCCAGAGGAGTGGGTTTAGCAGAGGGCCTGGGGTGGTGACACTGCGCGGTGACACCTGTGTGGCCCTGTGGGATGGCCGCGGGATGGCAGCAGAACATCCCACATGGATGGGCGGCTCCAGCTCTGGAGGGAGGTTGCCCGGTTACTCGGCAGGGCGGGGCTAGGAGCTGGTTTGCCCTTCGGTGAGCACTTGTCTGCCTTGTCACAGGAGCAGGGGCGGGCCTGGCACCACTCCTGCCTGGATAACACCCACGGCAGAACTGCTCCCCACTGCCAGCCTGGCTGTGGAGCCAGCAATATCCAGCAGACCTGGAAGCAGGTTTAGCAAAGCCCATTGAGTCTGTCCCCTGCATGTGGGGACGCTGGTCCAGTCCTGCCTCACCCGTGGGTCCCAGAGGAGAGGGCAGGGAGGGTCCCGTGTCCTGTGCCCCCCGAGGGGGCTGCAGGAGTGCCCACTGTGCCCCAGGAACACGGGAGGGAGAGGTGCTGGTTCTCTCCTCAGCGGGCACAGACCGACCTTTCTCTCTGTCGTCCATTAGAGAAGGTGACACTGGACCCAGAGACGGCGAGTCCCTTCCTGATCCTCTCTGCAGACCACAGAACCGTGCGCCTCGGAGAGGGGTTCCAAAACCTCCCCGACACCCCCCAGAGATTCACGGACAGCCCCAGCGTGCTGGGCTCCCAAGGATTCGCGGCTGGGAGGCATTACTGGGAGCTGGAGGTCGGGAAGGGGGACAGCTGGGCCGTGGGGGTGGCCCTGGAGTCCGTGCAAAGGAAGGACTCGCTCAACGTGGCCCTGGGCAAGATCTGGGCCCTGCGGCTGGACTGGGAAGGCCAGTACACAGCACTCCACGGGTTACCCACCCTGCTGGCACTGGAGGAAAAGCCTCGGAGAATCAGAGTCCACCTGGACTACGAAGGGGGCCAAGTGACCTTCTACAACGTAGAGAACATGGTGCAGATCTTGCAGTTCAAGACCTCCTTCACCGAGAAGGTCTTCCCATATTTTTGGCTCTGGTCAGCAGAAACCTTCATCCGCCTGTGTGACTGATGGGGTCGGGTGCCTCCCAGTGCCCTGCTGTGCCCTTGGCTGGCTGAGCAGGTAGGAAGCGTGGCAGTGACACAGCACCGTGCTGCAAACTCGCCACAGCTCTGCCTGGGCTGGGTCTGCTCTGCACGTTGCTGCATCTCCTCCTTCTGAGTCCTTTGGAGCATTAAAGATGTGTTGTCCTGCCTGGGGGTGTCTGCACGCTGGTGTCCTGGCTAGATCCCATGGTGACAGTGTCCTGCCTGTCCCTGTGGGCACTGAGATCACAGGAGTAACCAGCAGGGAGTCAGGAAAGGCTCTGATTGCCCGTGCGGGTCTTTGGCAGCGCTGCACGGCTTGTAGCATGGCTTGGTGTGGGGTGATGTGTTGTAGGGTGCAGCCACCCCACACCCAGGAAGTCAGGGTGGAGCACAAGCTGATAGTAGTGTCTGAAAACCCCTGCAAAAACGGTTTCTAGAAAGGCAGATGTTCTGGGAGGGGGCAGGGCAGACTGGAGAGCTGGAGCCAGGGCACAGCCCGAGCCTCTCCAGGCTGGGAGAGCAGCAGGAGTGTGATGGGGATCTGTGAGATCCTGGGTGGTCAGGGCAGGAGCAAACACCACATTGTGTAATCCAGGAACTGGGAACATCGTGTGACTGGTGGGTGGCAGGGCCTGGGTGGAGCAGGGGGATCCCCTGGATCCAACATGATCAGCTGGAGACAGCAGCCCCTGAATCCACCAGGGAGATCTGGCAGAGGATCTGCCAGGGACTCGACAGCAGGGATCTGCAAACCCTGAGCTGAGGAGAACCCACATAACCTGCTGGGGCCACTCTGTCCTGAGCACGTCACTGTAGCACCACCTGTAAAGTGGGGCCAAGGTGTTGTGGAGCTGGGATGGCTCCCC
The DNA here is from genome assembly GCA_013399855.1 of Oxyruncus cristatus. Lineage (NCBI taxonomy): Eukaryota > Metazoa > Chordata > Aves > Passeriformes > Cotingidae > Oxyruncus > Oxyruncus cristatus. Next base: position 17,956 of record VXAY01005473.1, read on the forward strand.
CACACCTGCAGAGCCACGGAAGGAGCTCCCTCCTTCCCACAGCACAACCACCGCTGCCTCCATCCTGCTCCCTGGCTGTCGGCGGGGCGAACACGGCAGGGTTTTCCACTGGTGATGTGGGAAGGGCTCCTGGTTTCACTGATACCCTGTTACCTGCTGAGTTTGCACCATTTTCCCCTCGTTTTTCCCAGTTTCACCCCCTTCCCCTCAGTCCCACGGCAGGTGGAGACAATGAGTCCCCTGAAAAAAATATGTGTGTGTCCGCTTTTAAGGCAAATAGCAACACATAGGTAAACACCACACTCACTTTTGCCCTTTTTTCCTCATTTTTTCCATATTTTTCCCCCTTCCCCTCAGTCCCAGGGCAGGTCAAGGCAGGCCAAGACAATGATTCTGCTGTAAAGCTGGGGGTGTGTCCATTTTTAAGGCAAATAACAACACTTGGGCAAACACAAGACTCCTTTTTGCCCTTATACCCCCTCATTTTTTCCATATTTTTCCCCCTTCCCCTCAGTCCCAGGGCAGGTCAAGGCAGGCCAAGACAATGATTCTGCTGTAAAGCTGGGGGTGTGTCCATTTTTAAGGCAAATAACAACACTTGGGCAAACACAAGACTCCTTTTTGCCCTTATACCCCCTCATTTTTTCCATATTTTTCCCCCTTTCTCTAAGCCCAGGACAGGCCAAGGCAACGGCTCTGCCGTAAAGCTGGGTGTGTGTCCATTTTCGAGGCAAATAGCAACACTTTCGCCCTTTTTCCCCTCTTTTTTCCCAGTTTTCCCGCCCCTTCCCCTCACGTCCCCAGCTGAAGGTAGGCAGCCGGAAACATGGCGCGAAAGCCGTGCCTCAGCAAGGCTGAGGACTACATTTCCCAGCATGCAACGTGCAGGACGAAACGGCGGCCCACCCCTTGGGAATGCCGGGAAATGTAGTCCTCCCTTCACCCCGGCTCTCTCGCCCTCCCATTGGCCTGGAGGCACGTCGATCACGAGCGGTGGGCGGGGCTCTGCCCCCGCGCGGCCGTTCCTACTGGTGGGAGCGCGCGCGGTGGGAGGGGGGGTTTGAAAAAAAACAACCCGCCCCCCATCGCGCGCCGCGCGCTGATTGGCTGAGCCGCCGTTTGGCGCCAGCTTCGGAGAGGCCGACGGGTACCGGCTGGGGTCAAAGCGCTGCGGCGGCCGCGCTGACGGGAGCGCTCCGCTGCCCACTGTCCTGCCCGGTCCCGTTCCCGGTCCCACTCCCATGGATCTCGCGCCCGCCGCCCTCCGCCGCCGCCGCCTCTCGCTCGCCTCGCCAGCGTCCCCCGCCTCGCCCGCCGTGGTCAAGGCGCTCTTTCAGGACGAGCTCTCGCCCGTCTCTGACCTCCGCCTCAGCATGGAGCAGCTGGGGCGCGGGTGAGTCGGGGCTGGGGGTGGAGGGGGG
>VXAY01005473.1:20292-32320 GCA_013399855.1 Oxyruncus cristatus
CCACCCCATTCCCGATGCCTCCGCCTCCCCCATCCCACATGGATCCCGCACCCTGGGCCGCCTTCCCCCTCCTGTGTCCCACCCCTGGCTCTGCTCTGGGCGTCCAGCTCCCTCCTGAGCCCTTCCCTGGGCTTCCCCCTCTCCCACCAATGCCTTTGTGTCCATTTTTTCTGCCTTCCCTGCACCATCTCAGCTCTGTCCTTCCTCCCTCACCCTGTTCCCGCGCCTTCCTCCTCCTCTCGTATTCCCAGAACTCCAGCCATGCAGTTGCTCCATCCAGTTTTGCTCTTCCTGGTCCCTTTTAATCCCGTTATTCCCCCGTTTTCACTCCTGAGTGGCTCCTGTTTTGCTCTGGCCCACTCTGGTCTTGATGACCCTCCTGGTTTTGTGTTTGTTGATTTTTTCATTCTCATTTTCTGCAATCACCTGCTTTAGGATCTTTCCCCCCTTCAGATTCCTGGGATTCTTGTAAACTGTTGGCAGTGTAAATTATTCAAGTAGCTTTTCTTTTTATTTAAGTGAGGCTTCACCTGATTTTCTTATCTCCCAGTGCTGAGCTATAGGGGATACAACAACATGTGGGAGGCAACCCCTTATAGAAGTGGGTTTGAATTAGAAGTTTGGCATTTTTTCCTATGTAAAATCTGGATTGAAGGAGTGGCTGACGGAGAGAGGGTTGGACTTCCAGCTGGGCTCTGGTTGTACTCCCTGGAATGTGGTTTGGGAGGTGCTAATGAGATTCCAGGCACCAATAACCAGAAGTTTCATGGCCAAGTCTGTAATTTTGAGATATCAGTACCTTAATTTGTGAGGGCACAGGCTCAGGGCAGGCTCTAAAAGAACATCTTGAACCCCCCAGAGTTGGTGTGAATGGAGAAATGTTTGGTGTGAGGAGACCAGGAAGGCAACCAGGATAACTGCAGTGTTAAATGACACTTGCCCTGTATCAGAAGCCAAATTTCCAATGTTTTCAGACCCAAAAGGTGAAACTTCAGACCCTGTAGGTGTTGGATCTGATTCAGTGGTGACATTGTTCCTGTTCTCAGCAGCATCCAGAGCACAGGACAGGAACCCCTTCCCCTGGCTGATGATAAAGGTTCCAGGTGATGATCACCAGGTTGTATTTGTTGCCTCAAAGAGCTTTTAAGCCAAATCCCAAATTTGCCTTTACAGGCAGCGTGAAAACATGGAGCAAGACCTGGGAAACAAGAATGGATTGCAAAGATCTGCATCCTCAGAATCCACAGACTCAGGTATGGCCTTCCCAGTTAATAATTAAGGATTTCAAAGCAACGTGGTTTTCCGTGGCTCCCGCTGCAAGCAGCTGCCGGGGTTGGATGGAGAGCCTTCCCTGCCTGCACTCCCACCGTTCCTGGGGTGGAAAACAGGGAGAAGGTGTTGGGATGCCATCTCTGAATGGGATCCCCTGCAGCTCCTGCTCTTTGGAGGGTGATGGAGGCGAGTCCCCACCACCTGTTTTCTCTCTCTAAACCCCAGCTGGGCCAACCTGCCCCAGTCGAGTGGGTTTGCCTTGTGGTTTGGGGTTTCTTGTGTTTCTTTTGCTAACAAGAGCTGATTGTTTGTCTGAAACACTTCAGTTCTGATACTTGCCTGGAAAGATTTCCTTTGTTTCGGATGAGAAGCTTTATCAGTGAAAATGAAACAAGCTCTTACCCCATAACTTGCAGACACAGAGAAGCTCCGGTACCTCATCGCTCCAGCTCAGGGAAATCAGTGTTTCCACTTGAATTTATGGCCCACTTCGAAGGCACTTTCAGCCTAGAAAAGAACTTTATGAACTTCTAGAATGAAAGTCCAGTCACAAAGCACAGAGCGGGATAGAACAACCAACCTTGTGAAATCCTCACTCTCTCCAGCTCCTCAGGAATCTGTGTCTGAGTAACTTTGCAGCTCCACAGCATTTTAGTACAGACAAATGCAATGTTCTGCTTGGTTTGTGCTCGTGAAGTGCTTCCTGTTCTTTCCAGTACATTAAGAAGGGCCTTTTGACTACTTATTTATTTGGAATGAGCCCAAAATTTCTTTCTGGGAAGAGGTGTGACTAAAAACATGGCTTAGGGGAAAAAAAACCAACCTGAAGGACTAAACTGCTTGTTTATTAAGGTGTGTGGGAGAGGATAAGCCAAGAGTATTCCATGCGACAGTCTAGGCAGGGCTAGGGGGGCTTCTTTTGTAATTACTCCTGGTTTTCCCCAAGCACTTGATTATCCATGTCCAAATCCAACCTTCTGGAGTGTCTGTAACCCTTACTGGGAGGGGAGGCTGCAGGTGGGGCCTTCCACACGAGTTCCCCAGGTCTTTCTGTGGAAGTCTGTAGCAGTGTCCATAAATCCGTGTTTCCTGGGCACTGATCACCAGGAATTCTGTGTTTCCTCTGCAGGTTTGGCTTTGGATTCACCCGGCCCTGCGACCTGCAGTGACACCATGGAGGACACGTATGTAACCACGTTAGACCTCACTTGGGCACGTTGCATCACTAACAAATGGGGCTTAATGAGGCTTTTCCTTTGCTGGCACACGTGGGCTCTTCCCTTGTGAGCTCCTCCATGTGCTCCAGAGCTGGGGGTGCTGGGAATGTCCTGCCTGTGTCCCAGGGCACCGAGGTGTTGGCTCTGAGTTAAGGTGTTGTACCACACACCTCACCAGGAGTCCGAGGCTGCACCAACTTGCATCTAAATTGCAGTTTCCAACACTTAAACTATGCTTTTCTGTGCCTTAACTGGTCACAAAATCCCAGAATCATTTAAGTTGGAAAAGACTTCTAAGATAATCAAGTCTGACCTTTGACCCATCCCCACCTTGTCAGCTAGAACTGATGCCAAGCAGTTCTCTGAGCTTTGAGCTTGCCACTCCCCATTAGATTGTTTTTTTCCGTAATCTATTCCCAGACATGGGGACAGATGCCCTTGGTGCCTGATCTACCACAGTCTTCCTCCTTCAGCCTCACTTCTTGCCTGAACAGTGCTGGAAAGCACTTAAGGGAAGGAGGGGAGAAGGAGTCTTTCAGTGTTTCAAAAATGAGGATGGGATAAGCTGGCTATAAGAAGGGTTTGGGAAAGACAAGTGTCATTAAGAAGCAGGTTGCCCAGAGAAGCTGTGGCTGCCCCTGGATCCCTGGAAGTGTCCAAGGCCAGGTTGGAAGGGGCTTGGAGCAACCTGGGCTGGTGGAAGGTGTCCCTGCCCATGGCAGGGGGTGGGAATGGATGCTCCTTAGGATCCCTTCCAACCCAAACCATCTTGGGATTCTGTGTTGGCTTGTGCTTGGCATAACCCCGAAATATAGGGCTGACTCTAAATGTGCACCTCTCTTGCTTTTAGGTTTGAGAAAGCAATTCTCAAATCCAGCAGACTGAAGTGAGTACAATTCTATTTTAAACTCTTAGTGTCTGCTGTAGCTTATGGAGTTGGGGGGGTGAGTTTTAATCGTGTTTTTGAAAACAAAATGTTGAGATAAGTCTTTGTTCTTTCTCATTGCAGCCTTCGAATACCTTTCAGGAGAATACACTCCCTGCCAGTAAGTGAGAGTGCTACTGATGGTCTGTAAATGCTGAAGGATTTAGCGTGTTCCTAGTTGAACACATTGCCTAACTTGTTACTTTTCTGGCTGCAAAACCAGCTGCTGAGGGTGCTTAATGCAAACTGTCAGAATTGCAGCTTGTACATTCTACATCTCACTTAAGTTACTGTGAAAACTCTGTGATGTGGCTCCATCACTGCTGCAGTGGAAGCATTTTGGTGCCTATGCTGAGATGTCAGGAAAGTTTCCTGCATGAATTCATAGTCAGAGACTTTACAGTCTTTATTAACCCCTTCTGTGCTTAAAATGTGCTTGTTGCACGATACTGAACTGGTATTTTTGTGTGATCATTGTAGCAAAATCTACTGGGATCCAGCCCTGCCCTGAAGAGAAACCATTCAGATTCTCTGGACAGTGATGCTTTTCAGCCATTGGCACAAGATGAAAATAAGGAGAATGTAAGTGATTAGAGATTAATAAAAATTGGGAGGACTTTAAATGTGCAGCTCCACCACTAACCCTGACTCCTTTTTGGCTGTGGCAAGGCAGGAGGTATTCCCTCTGCTTGCTCTAGAGAATTCCAAGGGCTGCCTCCAGGAAGCTGTTTAGGTAGATCAGCCCATCTCTTCCCACTGCTGCCATGGATTTTCCTCATAGAATCAATGTCCTTTGGCTACTGGGAATGCCGTGGGTGGGACTCTGACAGGTCTGCAGGAGAGGACACAGCCTTGGCTGCCTTCAAAAGTGATGTATTTTGCAGAGAAGTTGACTGACAGGGATAGAAAAGCCTTCAGCCTGTAGGTGATGTCAGGAGCATAAATTTTGGATTATGTTAAATGAAACGCTCTTGTAACACCTTTCATTTGAAAACATTCACCTTCAGACTATTCCTGTTGGCAGCAGGGAGCTTAAATCCAAAATGTCAGGTAGTTTTAAAAAAACCCTATAAGGATAAAATGATCCAAGCAACTCCCACAGTTTGTCATTCTGGTTTTCCTCCTTTTTGATTCAGGAATCATTTGAGTTTAAGAAGCCAACCAAACCAGCTTCTCGTTGCTTCCGTGATGGAAGGGCTGGAGCAAGGCAGAATTCATCTCCAGCTCAGACTGTAAGTTCTTGTAAACTAATTCTCACCTAATCCTTTGCTGCCCACTCTCTGGGAGAGAAGAAAACTTGCGTCAGGGTTCAAAGGCAGTGCTGTCAATCCCCACTGCTCAGGTGACAAATAGACTTATTTGTCTGCCGGAGAAGAAAATGGTTCTCCCCTCTGGCTCCTGAGATGGTCGGGAATTTGAAATGTGGATTGTTCTGGGAAGGATGAGTCAGTGCAGAGCCGAGGTTCTGCTGCAGTAATTGAAGGGAGTGCGGGCACTGGTGTGGGATGGGAACTGATTTCACTATCACTTCTGTTGAGGCTGATGCATTTGGAACAACAACCCCAGCTGTGCAGAAAAAGCTGGATCTTGTGTCCAGATGTGACACCCAGGGAAAAAATGTTAACCTTAGTTATATCCTCAGGCTTAGAAAAAGCACAGAAACAGGACTGGGGGCCAAGTCTTGTCTCCGCTCCTTGAGTCTGGCAGCCCTTCATCCCTCCAGTTGCTCTCTCTCCTGTTGGCTCCCTAGGAAGGAATAACCACAGTGTTCCCTGTCATGCAGGAGGGTCACGGCATCAGCTCTGGGAAGAGAAGGAATGTTGTTAAAATTGAAACTGTCTTCTCTCAGATTCCCATGGATGAAACGCCCCCGGGTGAGCAGGAGAACTACAGGCCAACCTTCCTGCAGCAGCATTCCCTGACCTCCTCGGAAAGCGAGGACGACGATGGATTCCTGGAGCTGCTGGATGACCGGGATTTGAAGGTATGTGCAAAGGGAATGGGATGGAGATCCCAAATACAGTTCTGCCCGATGCTGCTGTGTGTGTCTGTGGTGCAGGTGTGTTCTGGCTCAGTGTGCTCAGTCAAACTGCAACAAGCTTCAGGAATCATGGAATCCCAGAGGGGTTTGGGTTGGAAGGGACCTTAAAGACCATCCAGTTCCAGCCCCCTGCCATGTGCAGGGACACCTCCCACTAGGAGATGAGTTACCATCATCTTTTTCAACTCACACTGTGGTATCTCTATCCTGTAAGTGCTCTTTCCCAGTGCCAACAGTGGGATTTGTTTGGGGTGTGAATGAGGAAGCTATTTTTAGTTGGAGAACTGCATTACGAGAGAGAATTATTGGAACAGTTGGCATTTTTCTTTAGAAACTTGCTGGAAAACTCAGAGGTGGTGTTTGCTTTGGAGCCACTTAAATAGAGGACTGTTTCCAACTGAATTTGAGATGCTTAAAGCTCTGGAGGATCATCAGTGATGTATCAAAGAACTGATAAAACTCCAGCGTGTCTCAGCTCGGGCCTGTTGTTTCGCTGAGCACAGGCCTGGTAACGGAGCTAAACTCCTAAAGCTGCTGTGGCAGCTGAATCCAGCTGGAATGTTCGCCCCAGCCGTGCAGGAGCTGTGCTCACAGCCTGTGGGGCAGTGGGTGGGGTGACCCTCCTTTCCTTTCCCCCGCAGAACGCCGAGGAGGTGCCGTCGGACGTGGCGAGTCTCTGGACCGCGCCGCTGGTCATGAGGAGGGCGGACAATCGGGTGAGTGTTACCCAGCACAGAGACTGGCCTTTGTCCTGGCACTTCCCCTGCTGGCACAAGTGATCCCGCTGTCTCCTGTATCCCGAAGGACAACAACAAAACAAGCCCTGGCATAACCCCCGGCAGTATTCCCTTATCTCTGAAGCTGTTTGCCTGGAAGCCTTTGTCGGTGTGGAACATTTATAGGCATTAAATTTCTTTTTACACTTCACGAACTGTGAGGAAAATTTTGACTTCCCTTATCAGAATCTTGTTGGCATATCTGGAATTCACCCTGCACAGGCTCACCTGAAATGTTGATCCCCTGATAAGAGACTGGGAAGGGAGTTTGGACTCCAGTAAAAAGCTCCTTGATCTGCTGATAGATTGGCTGCTAATTGGTGTAGAACACTTGATCTTGTTTAGGGTGCTCCAAGCTCCCTCAGTGTCCCCAGTAACAAGTGTTACTGGAAATGCAAAGCCTGAATAACTCAGGTTACCATCCTGCAGTTGCTGTGCAGTGGTGGTGTCTTAAACAAGGCAGAATCTGTAACAATCTGTAATCCTGAGGCTTGTTTGTTCTCCAAGCCAAACCTTTGCTGGACAACTCAACTCCTCTCCTTCCTCTCAGGCCAAACGGTGCCGCTTGTTCGGCTCTTCATCCGTGTCCAGCATTGCAGGAAGAACCACCCAGAAGAGGCTGGAGAGATCCCAGGAAGAGGATTCCCCAGGGAAAAGCAAGAAGAGGAAAAGCCTACCTGGAACTTGCGAGGACCCAACGGTTGGTGACTCAGCATCCAGTTTGTAGCAGAGAATTGGCTGGGGGGATCTGATGTTGGTGCCTGGGTTATGAAGGTCAACGGGAGCGTTTTTGGATGAAAAGTGAGATTTGGGGGAGCTGGGGCAGTACTCGCATATCCTGAACCTGAGCTTTGCCCTAGAACCGCAGGGAAGCTGAGGAGTCGGAATTCAGAGCTCTGGAGTAAAGTCTGAGTTCTCTGTTATGGGAAATAGGGAATGGGATGTGTCTGCTGCCAGAGCTGATCTCCAACCTGTGTCCTCCAGAGTCTGAAGCTGGTGAGGACCCAACCCACCACAGCAGAGATCGAGAGCATTTTGGACAGTGACCAGAGAGACCTGATTGGGGACTTCTCCAAGGTAATTCAAGGAATTCCATGGCCAGGTGTTTGCTGGAGTGTTCCAGTGGCCTCTCCTCGTGGGGATGTCTCAAACCAGCCCAGTAAAGCCCCTCCCTTTACAGAGGCTTTTCTGCTGCTATGTAAGTCTTGCTTGGTTGGACTTGATGATCTTGGAGGCCTTCTCCAACCTTAACCATTCCATGATCCTCAAACAATGAGGAGAGGCTGTTGGTGAGAAGGCACAAGTTAGACACAAAGTGATTAATTTGTGGTTGAAGACCTACAAAATCCCTCTGGTGTAGGAGCCAAAAATTAAATTCTGTCCCTGACTTTAAAATTCTTAGTTTTAACTCCTGCAGAGATTCTTGTCAGCAAAGTATCTGTCAGAGAATGAACTGCTGGATGCTGTGACTCACATCTGGATTTTCTCCATCCTGTCTGTCTTAGAGTTATTTACTTGACACTGTCGATGGGAAACATCAGGATTTAAAATATATCGATTCAGAAATGGTGAGTGCTCCAAGGAGTGGCAGAAAAATTCTTTACTGGGGCTTAGGGGACAACATGAAACGTCTTGAAACAACTGACCTCTGTTTTTTGTGTTGTTTTTTTCTCAGATTGTGTCTGTGCTGACTGGGAAGTTTGAGAGCTTCATCAAGCAGTGTGTGATAATGGACTGCAGATACCCCTACGAGTACGAAGGAGGGCACATCAAGGTGTGTTGACTCTGTAGGAGCAACCCAGAGGGGTCTGAAGTTGCAATATGGGGTCACCTGGCCCCACGTGGGGCTGCCTTTTATCCAAGGCCGTGTGGATATGTTATTCCTGAGGTGCCCGCTGGGATCCTGTCACACCCACCCACTGCCTGGATCTTGGACTCTGAGCTCACACTTGGTTCATAAAGTGCCTTTTCCCCTCCGAGGGGAGTGTTCTGCCCTCCTTAAGCACAGGAGGGGGCCTGTGTGGCCATCAGGGAGATGGTTCCAGAGGAAGGACGTAAGACACTCCGTGTGCAACATCCTGGTATCCTGGGAAGCTAAAACTGGAATATTAAACTTCATTTAAAGCACAGACTTCAAAGAACAAAGGGCTGTGCAGAACATAACCAGGAACAGATCATCCAGGGAGGATGTGGCCTTAGAGCCCCTTGCAGGGCCCAAAGGGGCTCCAGGAGAGCTGGAGAGGGACTGGGGACAAGGGAGGGAGGGACAGCACGCAGGGAATGGCTTCCCACTGCCAGAGGGCAGGGACAGATGGGATATTGGGAAGGAATTCCTGGCTGTGAGGGTGGGGAGGCCCTGGCACAGGTTGCCCAGAGAAGCTGTGGCTGCCCCTGGATCCCTGGAAGTGTCCAAGGCCAGGTTGGAGCAACCCGGGCTAGTGGAAGGTGTCCCTGCCCAGGGCAGGGGTGGCACTGGGTGATCCTTAAGGTCCCTTCCAGCCCAAACCATTCTGGGATTCTGTAACTGATCCTGAACATTGCTGCTTGATCAAAGGCCATCCCAAATACGTGGAGTGGGGAGGGAAATCCAAGGAGCCACAGCCTACAGGTGCTGAATTGTCCACCTGAACCAGGCCTTGGTCACCCAGAGCCGGTCCCGGACTCTGGTGTCCTGGTGGGGTTTGGAGAGGGGTTCCAGAGCTCCTCCAGCAAACCGTGGTGAGGAAACTGCTCTCAAGGAAGTGGGATAAGTTTGTTGTGTTCCCCCTGCCCTTACAGGGTGCCATAAACCTCCACATGGAAGAGGAGGTGGAGAACTACCTGCTGAAGCAGCCGATCGAGCCGGCGGAGAACAAGCGGGTCATCGTGGTGTTCTACTGCGAGTTCTCCTCGGAGCGGGGCCCTCGCATGTGAGTGCCCAGCCCTGCAGAAGGACCCGCTGCGGTGCTGCGGCGGAGCTGCGCGGGTGGCACCGCCGGCACCTGGGGACTGTCACCTGGCAGGGCTGTGGCACAGCCCCTGCCGCGAGTGGCCGTGCTGGGCTCGGCTGGAGCGCTGGGATGGTCAGAGGGGAAGGGGAGAACCGGTTCACTGTGGCTGTGTGGGTCTTCAGCCCCCTCCTGCCAGGCAGCAGCAGACTCCTGTGATCCAGGGACGGGGAGTGTGGGCTGGGAGCTGGCTTTGGGAGTTATTTGTGGAATGCAGGGGTTAACAGGATCTTCCCCGCTGCAGGTGCCGGTTCGTGCGGGAGCAGGACAGGCTGAGCAACGAGTACCCCAGCCTGCACTACCCAGAGCTCTACGTGCTCAAGGGGGGCTACAAGGATTTCTTCTCGAAATGCAGGGTAAGGAACTTCTTCCCAAACTGTGAATTTCCCATCCCTGGAAGTGTTCAGGGCCTGGAGCAGCCCAGTCTAGTGGAAGGTGTCCGTGCCCGTGGCAGGGGGCGGAACAAGATCTTTAAGGTCCTTTCCAACCCAAACCATCCCACAATTGTTCTGTGATCTCTTGCACACTCAGAGGAGAAATGGTGGATTACTACTAATTTATTCATACTCAGACTTGTCATTGGGGCAGAGTGGTTTGGCTGGAGTGGCTTTTCTGCTCTCTCAGTGCTCTGTTCCCAGAGCAGCTCAGGTTTGGCTCTCTCAGCCTGTTCCTTCCCTCAGAGCTGTTTTCCTGCCATAGCTGAAAGGTTTTTCCACTTGTCTCAGAGGTAAAATACAAAAGTGGTTTCTGCCCTTTTAGAACATACTGTCACTGAGGGAAGGGATTTAAGGCTGCTCAGCCTGCTCAGAGCAGGGCAGAAGACAAGGCTTGACAGTAATTGCTGGGTAACAAATGGAAACCTCAGGTCTTCTGTAGTCCTGAAACAGCAAAATTGGAAACCTGAGCTTGGAGTTTTCAGCCTCTGATTCAGTCAAGGAAACTAAAGAACACCCCACAGCTCTTCCCAGCACTTGGAGGGTGGGACTTCTCCTGTCACTTGTCTTTTGCTCCTGCAACATTTCCGTGGCTGGACTCTCTCCAGTGCTCCTGGGGTCTGTCCTGCTGCTCTGACACAAACAGGCCGTGGCCTGACTGTCACCTCAGTCCCTCACACTTCAGAGTATCCCTTAGATTGCCTTCCTGGTGTGTTTTCAGGGAGATGGGACAAATCTGGCCTGTCCATGGCCAGCTGGATGGGGTTGTCAGCTCCCTCCTGCTGGGATGTTGGGCCCAGTGGGAGATGCTGGTGTTGGTGGCACTGAGTGCTGCCTTGGTTTTTGGCTCTCCCTGCGATCTGCTGGCTCCCCTGGCGTGAGGGACAGGTGGGATTTGGGTTGTCCCTGTGGGTTTTGGATTGTCCCTGTCCCGGGGAGGGGTGACCGAGGCCTCAAGGTGGCAGCACGGAACAGCCAACAGGGCTCTGCGATCCCGAGGCACAGGGATCCTTCCAGTCCCTGCCTTCCAGGGTGAACACCACAGAAACCCAGCTGGCGTGGTGGTGCCTGCCAGAAAGTTTGGGATGAGAGCCCTGGAGCCAGGGCTTGGTAGCTGTGATCTGAACAGCCCTGGGCTCTGGGTGTCTGGGGCGCAGCTCCCACGTGGGCCGGGGGGTCTGTCCCTGGTTGTTCCGGGGCTGGTTGTTCCCGTGGCTGCTGCCAGGCTCTGCCAGTGGGATCCCCACCCCTGTGCCACCGAGGTGACAGCAGCTCCTCTCTCCCCAGAGCTTCTGTGAGCCCCAGAGCTACCGCCCGATGCACCACAAGGACTTTAAGGAGGACCTGAAGAGGTTCCGCACCAAGAGCCGGACCTGGGCTGGGGAGAAGAGCAAGAGGGAGATGTACAGTCGCCTGAAGAAGCTCTGAGAGCTGCAGGGACCCAGCACGGACTGTCCAGCGTGGGGGGCCTGTCCTGCCTCTCTCCTCCTCTGTTTGCTCCCTGGGAACTCCTGGAACTCGGGGCTTCAGGCCCGGATCCGGCTGGGAGCTGCCTTTGGTTATTTTTGTTACGTTGCTTCGTGAAAAATGGCTTCTTGTGTTCTGTGCCTCCCCCAGAGCGCCCGGGGAGGGCTGGGGAGAGACCCGTGGGGCTGTGCTGGGGCGTGGGGGCAGCAGTGTTGAGGGTGTTTTAGTGCCTGTTATTTTTTTAAATGCTCAATTTTATTTAAATACAGTCAAATGAAGCCAATACTGCTGCGGTTGGGTCATCTGGGTTCTACCTAAACCTGGTTTCTGCCCCAGGGCATCCTGCTGGTGGAGGGGTGGGGGTTAATTATTGTGCTCAGCTGCAGCTTTGGTTCCGTGTAGTGTTTGTGGTGAAGGAAAATGGGAAATGTCCCGTTACAGCTTGAGGTTCCACCTCTATGCCTTTGAAAGCCCATCTAAGGGGAGTTGCTTGTTCATAAATATCATGTTCACCTCGTTTACTTCAAATTGTTTTATTTCATAGACTCTTTGTGTAGTTCCAGAGGGGTTGGTGTTTTAAAGGAGGGAGAATTTCTGGGGGCTGGGGGGTCAGCTGTGGTGTGATCCCAGGAGCACCAGGAGCAAAGCTGTTGATTTTCTGTCACCTCTGCCTCCAAGGGTGTGAGTTGTTATCCTGAAACATTCCCGGAACAGAGAGTGTGGGGAGTCCTGGGAGGCTGCTCCGACACCTGGGGGTGACCGTGGCCACTTCTCCCTCTGCCAGGAAAGGCAGGAAGTAAATTAATCCCTGCAGGAAGAGGAATTTCCTCGGCAGCCTTGGGCCCTACAGCTGAGGAAGTTCTGCTGTGCCAGCCCCAAAACTGCTTGGCTGCTGATTTTTTTTTTTTT
>VXAY01005473.1:32343-53047 GCA_013399855.1 Oxyruncus cristatus
TTTTTGGGATCACATCAGCCCCAACTCTTCAGTCCTGCAGCAGCCCAGGGATTTTGGGGTATGATGGTGCTGGAGCTCATCTTCCTCATGCACCAACTTTCTGGAGAAACTGGTGCTCCCTGGGAGCATCACGTGCCTGGGAAGCTCCCAGCTCCCCTCTCGTGTCCTGTTTGTATCCATGTCAAAAAAGTTTTGAAATGGAGGTGCCTCATGTGGAGTTCTAACTCGATTTTATTGAAAATCTGTTTCTTAAGACGTGTTGTTAATCCTCTTGAGAAGCAAAAGGATAGACTTGGAGTTTTTTCTAGTTTAAAAAAAAATAAATCAGAATTTGCTGTTTTCCCTCAAAGCAGAAGCCCTTCAAGGGGGAGATGAGGAAATGCTAAATCAGAAATGGTGGTTAGAAGTGTCTCCCCTGGGGAAATTTGGGAGAGCTGAACTCCCGAGTGGGGGATGTGGGGTGGGAGGAGGCCACGGGCAGTGACCTGAGTGACCCAAACTGCTTTTTGGTCAAGCCCAGGGGGTAAATCGTCAGTTCAGCCACACGAGGCCTGGGCAGGCCCTCTTGGTACAGCCCCGTGATCCCACAGTTGCTCCATGTGAGAGTTTAACTCCTCAGCAAAAGCAGACGGAGACTTGCTGGGGTCATGGTGCTCCCCCGAGGTCACTCAGCTGGAGGGATTGCAGCACTCCCTGTTGTGCAGCTGCACTTGCCCTGGATCTGCTCGTCCCCGACGTGCCACTTGCAGGAAGCTGCAGCTGGGGCGGTGCTGGGGCTGTGGCACAGCAGTACTGGGGTGAGCAGAGGCTGGAGCCCTGTAGGGATGGAAACGAGCCCACGCGTGTCAGAGCCCACCTTGCTCTGTGTGTCCCGAGTCCTGAGGGGGGAGAAGGCTGGGAAAGGGGTGTTCCAGGCGGGATCTGCACTGTCATCCCAGAACTTAATAGATTGTTGTGGGCAAAGGGAATAAGGTCCTAAAACCCCAAACAGTTTGAATCCAACTGTTCCTGCAGCAAAGGCCCTGGTGAAGCTGCTCCGTGTCACTGTGGTGTCAACAAGCCCAGGGTGGTGGTTGCTGCTTTTCGTGTCCTGTGTCTTTGCTTGTTGCTTGCAGGATAAACACTTCCAGAGAAGCTGTGGCTGCCCCACCCCTGGAAGTGTCCCAGGCCAGGTTCGATGGGGCTTGGAGCAACCTGGGCTAGTGGAAGGTGTCCCTGCCCGGGGCAGAGGGTGGCCCTGGGTGGGCTTTGAGGTCCCTTCCCACCCAAACCCTTCTGGGGTTCTGTGAACTCCAGGGCTGCAGCCACCTGACTGTCAAAGCTGGGTGTTCCCATCATCCCATGTTCTTTGTGGAGTCTCAGCTTGCTTTTGGATGAGGGTCCTGGCCTGTGCTGGAGGCTCTCCCAGGGCTGGGAAGAGCTTCAGCAGAGCGTGGGGGTGACGAGCAGGTGGCCAACAATGGGGTCAGCATTAAAAGCTTCCCTGAAAACAGCAATGTGACTCCAAATCCAGAGGAGGCTCAAGCAGAGAACTGGGTGGGTTTTTCTCCCTTCCCTCCATCTGTCATCCTTCAGTCTCGTTTTGAAAGCAGCTTAAACCTTCATCAGCTTCGACCACCAGCTCCTGCCCGGCGCAAAGGTCGCCGTTTCCTTGCGCGGTGTGTTACCTTTGGTGGCCTAAAGGGACTCTTGTGCTCTGTCTTTTGTGGCAGTCGGGGCTAATAAAGGCCAGCTGCAAAGGGCCAGCTGCCCTGCTGTGCCAGCAGCTCCTGGATCCCTTGGATTCGCTCGGGAGCTGGCAGTGGGTGTCAGGCATCCCTCCAGTGCTGCCCGGCTGTGCCGTTCGCTGCTGCCATAACCAGCCACTTCCCTGCTTCTAATTCCTTTTGCAGCTTTTCAAACAAATGTGTCTTTGCCTTTCTGCCTCCTCTGTTTTCTTCGTGTGACAGCTCTTCCCAGGTCTCTTGGAGCCTGTTCCCGCGTCCTGGCTCCTGCCACCGACGGCAGCTCCGCTCCCTCCCTGCCCATGGCTGCTCGGCCACTGCAAACCCCAAACTTGGCAATTTTCTGGAGTGATTTGTCAAGTGAAGCTGCCCCACCGGAGGCTCTGCTGGGCCAGGAGGGATTATCCCAGCTGGAGGCAGGAGCACGGAGTGTGAGAGCTCCAGAAGGGCAAAGCAGGATGCTCTGCAGGGCCTGAGCACTGCTGGCTTGGGCTGAGGCAGAGATGTTCAAATCAGCTCAAATTCCCCAATAAAGTGGGCTCCTGCAGGTTTGCAGGTGGCAGTGCTGGCTGTGAGTCGGGCAGGGGCTGGGAGAACCCCTCTCCCCAAAGCTGGGGGGGTTTGACAGGGAGAAGTGACAGAAGGAGTGGCCTCCCATGAAATCTCGGCTGAGCCTCTGTGGGTTGGGGATTCCGGAGCACATTCACGTGGCTTTGCTGGGCAGAAGTTGCTTTGCTGAGAAAACCATTGGCTTCTTGTCCTGGCAATGGCTTTTGGTGACAAGTGTGACTAAACTGGGCCCTGCAGAGCTGCTGGATGGGCAGCAGTGTCCTGTAACTCCCGGAAATGTTGGTGCCAGACCTTGGCCAGGCTGCAGTTGGGTTTCACTGAACTGGGGCTGGGCAGTGGCTGCTCCCACAGGGCCGTGTCACAACCCAGTGCCCCCTAATCCTGCTCCTGCTGGGGGTGACCCTGCTGTGCCGTGGCCCTTTGCACCACAGGGGCTCCGTGGGACACCCTGCCATGGCCCAGTCCTTTATCCAAAGCCCTGTGAGCCCGGCTCCACTCTTGGCTCGGTCACACCCCGTCACCAGACAGGGGCTGGGGAGGGTGAGGGACAGGCCCAGCTCCGTGTCTCTCCCTGCTGTGCCTCCGCTGGCCAGGAATGGATACAGGACGGGCTGTGCCGGGAGCAGGGGCTGCCAGCCGGGGTGGAAGGGCCTTGTTAGTCACCAAACCCCGGCAAAGCTGGAAGTGGAGCTGATCTCCCTCTGCCCAGCCAAGCCCCCGGCGTGCTGGAAGAGCTCCCGGGGGTCCCAGCCCCGGGCCTGGCAGCGGCCCCGGCCCTGTGCCGGTGGGGAAGGCGGGCGGGAGGCAGGGCTGGCACAGCACCACTAACCAGGGCTGGGGCACCCCCCTGCTCGCGGGGGCCCACGCTGGAGCTGGGGGCCTGGGAAGCTGCTGCCTTTTAAGGCTGCTCTGGGCTGATGGATCTGCTGCCAACCCACACTGGGGTCCTGGGGGTGGCACAGAGCGTCTGCTCAGCGTTAAGGCCTGATGGGTTCCCCCAGCAGTGCCCCCTTCCCTTCCCTCACTCCTGGCTCCACTTGGCTTGAATCCACAGCCCAGCTCTGCCCCAGGGACACCACTGGCACTGCTCCCACCTGGAAAGGGCCATGGGGGACTGTGAGGGGACAGTGGCTGCTCCCCTGGTGCTTCCCTCTGCCCACTCCTCACCCCACCTGGGACATTGGATTTTGCTGTATCCCGGTGATGCCCAGACTATTCCTGGGAACCACTGGTGCTATCAGAGCTGTCACTGGTGCTATCAGAGCTGTCCCTGGTGCCATCAGAGCTGTCACTGGTGCCATCAGAGCTGTCCCTGGCATCAACCCCGTGCTGCCAGTGCTGATCCCAGGGCACGAGCTGCCCTTGGGGTGTGAGACAGCAGAAAGCGGGCAGGGGCTGCACCACCAGGGTCTTCCTCACCCAAAATTCTCCCCCTGGAGCGGGCAGCAGGAGTGGAGGAAGGGCAGGTGGGCACAGGGGGGGTGGCAGCGCCGGAGGTGCCTCTGTCCCATCCAGGCTTCACCCCTCAGCTTCACCTCCTGCCACAGGGCCATGTGCATGTTCTTGGAGACCCTCAGGCACCTTTGGAGAAGGTTCGTGACCGGGACACCCCCGGGGTCTGCCTTGGGGTCTGATGTGCTCTCGGGGCAGAGCCGCAGTCAGCGTGTGCTGCAGACAGGCCGTGGCTGTTGCTGTTGGATGAACCCTCCGCTGATGTTTGCTGGGGCTTAAGGCTCGAGCGAGGAGCCATAAAAAGGGAGGATAACATCAGAAGAGGAAAGTGGAAGGAGGCCAAGAGGAACGTGGCCAAGTGCCCTTTCCTTCTTTCGCTCTGTGCAGGAAATCCCAGAGTGTGGGATGTGTCACATCCCTGTGCCAGGCCGGGCACGGCCCGACCACCACGGGGACACGCGAGGGGAACGTCCCCAGCGAGGGTTTGGGGGCCCTGGGGAGGGCAGGGAACAGGGGGAGGCTGAGCTGGGGGAGAGGGGCCCAGGGAAAGAGCTCCTGTATGGATGGAGCCGCGGCTCCCACTCCACCTCGGGGTACATCCACGTGGAGTGGCTTCTGCCACCGCGTTTGGTGGCACGGGAAGGTGGGTTAGGGCAGGAAGAGCCCCGTGGCTGCATCCCGGGGGTCTCACGGAAGGAATTAAGCAGGAGACGGCGGCGGGAGGAGCGGAGTGTGTGCGAACACACGGCGGGCGGCTGGACCGGCCTCTGCCAACGCTTGCCAGTGCCACGGGAGGGACAGCCCCGGCTGCGGGACGGGACGGCCCTGGCTGCGGGAGAGGACAGCCCCGGCTGCGGGAGGGGACGGCCCCGGCTGCGGGAGGGGACGGCCCCGGCTGCGGGACGGGACGGCCCCGGCTCCGCGCTGCTTGTCCCTGCAACCCCTTCACCGGGATGGCCGCCCCGGGAATTCCGTGCCACGGCTCAGCACACCCCCACGAGCGAGCCCGGTGCTGGTGNGGCTGCGGGAGGGGACGGCCCCGGCTGCGGGAGGGGACAGCCCCGGCTCCGCGCTGCTTGTCCCTGCAACCCCTTCACCGGGATGGCCGCCCCGGGAATTCCGTGCCACGGCTCAGCACACCCCCACGAGCGAGCCCGGTGCTGGTGGAGGGTCGGGAAGCGGGGCTGGCCCCGGGGCTGCCCCGGCAGCTGCCCCACAGGAGACCCCCACGGAGGGCGGAGGCTCCCCCGGGAGCTGCTCCCCTCCCTGGACAAGGCTCCCCGTGCCCGGGGACGGGCCGGGGCCCATCCCGAAGGTGCCGAGCCCTGGGGGAGGGCACTGGGGTGCCGGGCCGGCGGGTGTGCCCTGGGAACAGCCCCGGGGCCGCGCTGATGGCGGATGATGGAGCAGCACGTCCCGGCCCGGGGCGCTGCCGGGGCCGTAATTAGCAGGTGCCAGCACTGCTGGGGTTTGGCCCTGGTTCAGCCCCGCTTTGCCTCTGCTTCCTCCCGCCATCCCCCTCCTCCGTGGGGCTGAGCAATCCCACGGGCACAGCGGCGTCCCGGGTCAGGCCACCACCCCGTGCAGGCCTTGTGCCGCAGGCTGGGGAGCGGAGCTGTGCTGTGGGAGGCAGCACGACGAGGCATTCAGACCGATTGAACCAGTTTGGTGAGTGC
This sequence comes from Oxyruncus cristatus, assembly GCA_013399855.1. Classification (NCBI taxonomy): domain Eukaryota; kingdom Metazoa; phylum Chordata; class Aves; order Passeriformes; family Cotingidae; genus Oxyruncus; species Oxyruncus cristatus. The sequence continues at coordinate 37,766 of VXAY01005473.1, forward strand.
GAGGTCCGTGGGGGAACCCTGTGCTCATGGGAACTCTCTGGGCACCACCTCAGGCCCGGGAAACGCGGGGTCTGCCCTCGCAGAGCAACCACGAGTGAATTTGGGGCTGTGTTTGGGGCTTTCCCTGGTGCAGAGCTGGTGTTTTGCAAATGCAGAGGATGAGTTTGTTCCTGGCCGTTTCCCTGTTGCTGCAGAAGGGTCAGTGGTGACACAAGTTCCACACTGGGAACAACAGGTCACAGCCCCACAAACCTGCAGCCCTGTAGGCTGCTCCTCTCCCCTCCATACAATGTGGCTGGAATTGGGTAAGAAGTTTGAGCACTGACCTGTTGGAGTGAGTCCAAAGGAGGCCACCAAGATGAACAGAGGGTTGGAACCCTTTCCTATGAGGAAAGGCTGAGGGAATGCCTCACCACCCTCACAGGGAGGAATCTCCTCCCAATATCCAATATAAATCTACCCTCCTTCAGCTTAAAGCCATTTCCCCTTGTCCTGTTCCTCCAGGTCCTCATCCAAAATCCCTCTCCAGCTCTTCTGGATCCCCTTTAGGCCCTGCAAGGGGCTCTCAGGTCTCCCTGGAGCCTTCTCTTCTCCAAGTGAACCCCTCCAGCTCTCCCAGCCTGGCTCCAGAGCAGAGGAGCTCTCCTCACTTCCACCTTCTCCTGTCAGAAACCAGCAGGACCTGCTCCTCCCTTGGGCAGGGAAGGAGAGATCACCAGGGCAGAGGCATCACTTCCAGCACCTCTGGATGGCCCGGAGTCTTCTGTGGATGGCAGAGAGCTCCGAGCCTGGTGTGCTGGGGGGTACGTGCACACACACACACACACACACACACTGCAGCTGTGCACAGATGTCTCTTGGACCCCGCTGAGGGTGTTTATTCCTATTTCCAGCTGCTCCCAGCTGACCCCTTGGCTGACTCTGGTGCTGGTGGGGCTGTTGGAGTCGTTCACAATCCGGTTTTTGTCAAGAGCTGTGATCCAGCAAACCTCTGCCCCAGCGTCTGGGGGGCACGGCGTGCCGGGGTCTCTCCACTCGCTGCTCCCACTCTACAGCCAGGGCCCGTTCCCAAGGGATTTCACTCCAAACCCACATCGGGCAAGACCTGATCTGCCATTCCCACCCAACTTTTGTGCCATCGGCCAGCCCTGCTGCGGGGTTGGAAGCGGAGCGGGGACACCTCCGGGTCCACCTGCTCCGCGGGCGGAGCCGCGACAACAGCTCGGAGAGGGGACGGGGAGCGGGGCATTGTCTGGAACTGCGGCAGCTGTTCGCAAAACGAACGTGTGTCCGTGGCCTAGGAGACCGTCTCTTGCCTGGAGAGCTGACAGTGGGAATAAAGACGTTTGGAGAAGGGAGACAAAGGCACGATTGTTGTGCGGCGGCACGGCCGGGGCTCGGCGAGGGAAGCGGCTGCGGAGCACGGAGGCCGTGGCGGAGCCGCCGGGCCCTGCAGGGCTCTCCCGCCGCCAAACAGCAGCTGGAGCTCGTGGAAAACACCTCCCAGTGCCCCTCTCAGCACTGGGAAGCTCCCGGCGGGCGGGATCCGCTCCCGAGCGGGGCTGGGACGGGAACAGGGGAGCAGCGCTGCAGCTGCTGGAGAGGCAGGACCCAGGGGATCGGGGCCGAGGGTTCGGCTCTCGGGGGCTGGATTGGAAGAGAAACAACCAGCAGTGTCCCACAGGGAAAGGCTCCGGGAATTTCCGCGTGGGTTCTGCTGGAGGGACCTGCTGAGCCCGGCTGTGCCCGCTGTGTTCCTGTCCCCATCGCTGTCTGTCTGCCGGCTGTGCCGGCTCAGAGCCCCCGCGCCGTGCCCGGACCCGGGATGGGGAGCACGGCGTGCTTGGGGCTGTCCTTCGTGTGATGCAACAAGCCCGTGCGAGGGGCAGGGTGGGCTGCACGGAGCCTCCAGGCATACACAGCCCCTCACCCTGCAGAGTTCTCCAGTGCTCTGTCTCTGGTGGGCTGAGACCACCTGCTGTCTCTGGATCCCTCTGGCACCACACGCCCCAGGTATCCCCGTTCAGCAGGCTGGGAGCACCCTGGTGTTTCGGTGAGTCATGGAACCTCAGGGTCTCGGTCACCTTCTCATCTGTGTGTCACTCGCCCTCTCACACGCCCACCGTTGTGCTGACAGGGTGTTGCTTCTGCCTGAGAGAGCATCTCCCGGGAGCTCTGCCTGTGCTCCAGCGGGAGCGGAGCAGCCCGGCCCCGGAGCTGCCCTAGGCAGGGCTGGGCACAGCAGGGAATCTGCACGACCTGGACATTTCCTTCCCGTGAAGCAGGAGCTGGAGCCGGAGCCCGGCGCTCTTGTGCTGCCTCTTTTCTTCCCCAGATGGATGCACGAGTCCTATTTGTCAGGAGCGTGTTTGTGCAGAGCGGAGCCGCGAGCCTGGATCTGAGCCTGGGCGCTGGCCCAGGGCTGCTCGGCTGCAGGGGGAATGTTCAGGGGCAGGAAGCACTGGCTGCTACATATTCACACCCTCCTGCGTGTCTGCAATGGGAAAGCTTGAGAAAAACAAACCCCGTTTGGGTAACGGGCCTTAAAGCAGCTTCTTCTCCCACTCCCCTTTCGGCTAAGAGCGAGGAGGAGCTTCCCTGCCTTGCTGAGCACTTTGATGGCAAAATTGGGCTTCGGGTGCTTTTTCCTCCTGCTGGAAGTGATGAGGAGATCCCTGCCAGGCTCTCTCTCCTGCCTCACCGCAGGACAGCCAGAAAAGCCTTTTCTCTCTCCAGACTGATGTTGCTCGTGACTGAAGTATGCAGACACCCACCCACTCGTAAACAATTCCGTGATTTCCAAACACAGCTCGGCCTTGCCGCCATTCCCTGCAGTCCCTGTGGACCTGGCTGAGCTGTGGGGAACGTTGTTCCTCTCTCCAGCAGACCAGGCCCATCCAGAACTGCCTCTGCAGCAGATCCCGGGCAGCCCAGGGCTGGATTGGAGTTGAGTCGTGGTGTTGAGTTGCGGGAGGTGTCCAGGACAGGACGTTTTAATCAGCCCAGGAGAAGAAGCTGTTCCAGTAAAAAAGAACAAAATATTTTGTCTCCTGACGGCCCAGCTGCGAGCGCAGGGGCTTTCAGTGTGTTACACTTCAGGAGTCCAAGAGACACAGATTCCCACATTCCCTCCCCACCACAACCAATGCCCTGGGGCACTTTCCTGTCTCACCAAACTTCCACAGAGAAGAATTTTGATATTCAAAAAACAGCAGCCAAGATTTGTACCCATGGTATAATTACCACAGCAACATTTGTACATGATCCTTCGTGGGGTTTATGTGGACAAGCTGGGCAAAAGGTACTTTTGGTCAAACCCTGAGCGTTTTCTTCCACAAGTGAAGAATCACCATGGAATCACCATGGAATCACCATGGAAGATCCTGAGCTGGAAGAGACCCGCAAGGATCATCAAGCCCAACTCCTGAATGAGGGATGCTCAAGGTGGAGACAAGAGGTGCAGGGATGAAAGCCCTGGTGTTTTTAGAAATGTGGGGTTTGGCAGCATCCTGAATCCCTTCCCTTCTTCCCCTGGGGGTTCCTCTGACCCCACTTCCCATGGGACATGGGGCTGTGCCAGCAGTGAGCAGGACCTGCCGTGGGCACCTGCAGGTCTTTGCTGGTGACATGGACCAATGCAATCTATTAATTTTCAAGAATTATGCCCTTGACAGGGGGTGGAATGAGATGATTTTTAAGATCCCTCCCAGCCCAAGCCATTCTGGGATTATACAATTCCACGATTCCACAAGGAAACAATAGTAGCAACCCATCCTGCACATCATTACACAGATGCATATGCAGAAAACAGCTATTTTATGCTGCCCCTTTGTTCAGCAACTTTAACTGCTTTAAAATTAATGGGCTGTAAATATTAGAGCCAGACACGGTCGCTGGGAGGCTCAGCCGAACGAGCTCCGCTCCGGGGGCTCTGCTCAACATCAGGATGTCATTTCGGGGTTTGATTCAGTTTCCTCCTCTGCCCTGGCAGGAGAGACAATATTTTTATTCGACAAACACTAGTGTTTGGAAATACACTGATTGTTTTCAGCTCGGTGTGTTTTCAGCAATAAATAAATAGTGGCGAACAGCCAAGCCCCCGTCTGCCCGTGCCCTTTTTTGGGTTAGAGAAGTCGGTCACGGATACACCAACCTGCCCTTAACAACAGACTTCCTTTTCTTGACCTATTCTTTCAGTTTTGGCCTGATTTTCCTCTCTGAATAGAGGCTCTCTGTCATCAGCTGCTAGAAGAGAGATTATCGCTCCGCTCTCCATGCCCAGCATTCTGACTGGGAAGCCCCGAGGGATTACCACAGGATAATTTGGTAATAAATAGCCATATTTGTAATATTTGGTTACAAATCACATCCTAATGCTCTTTAATAACGGGGCGTGCTCACCACGCAGACACAAAATTTCTCTTTCATCACAAACCCTCCAAGATTTCTGCCCACTTATCATTTAATCTAATCCTGAGAGGGACCTTGGACACAGTCCTGACACCGATGGTCTTTCATCCTCCTGCCAAGTCATGTTGTTGGATCTCTTTTCCCAGACTAAACTCCAACTCAGCAGCAGCACACGGGGAGTTTGGGGCGGAACTGTGTCAGCAAAGCCATCAGCAAAGGAAAAAATGGTATATTTTGCTTGCAAGGCACCATCCCTGCAATGAAATGAAAGGATTTGGAAGCTGAAGGGACTCAGGTGGTCCCGATTCCTCTGACCCCCCAGCTCTGGTGGTCCTTGGGGTATTAGTGCTGGAACACGGCCCTGCAGCCTTAACCAGACTTGCAGAGTTTGTTTCAGTTTCTAAATAAGTCAAGAAAGTTTGTTTCAGGGTTTCTTTGCTTTCTCAGTGCTTAAATCTCCTATTTCATGGTGAAGGTTTAAAGCTGGTGAGGAAGAGCAGTGTCCTGCTGCCTCTGTCCCAGCCAAAAGACAGAGGAGCAACCTCTACTGAAGTACCTGAATGGAGCTGTGGAGGGAGTGGTTGTTGTCTTTAATTAAGGCAGGGCAGGGCAGCAATAATTACACTCATGGCTTTGAAGAGGGAAACCAGGGGCACTGCAGCCCTTTGTCCACTTTTCCTTTGGGACCATGGCCTTGGTCCGCCCCCCCAGCAGCTGGAAGAGCCTGCCCAGCAGTTCTACAGCAAGGCCCCTTTTCTGCTCGTGTTGCTGGATGCCCCCAATTTCAATCTCACTTTTGTTTCCTCTCCTGCCTCTGTGTGGCTGACCTGGAGCAGCTCTAAGGTCCCTTCCCCCCAGACCATTGCATGACCAGGAGGAGAGGCTGGGGCAGCAGTGGTGGGGCTGCAGGCTGATCCCCCACCAGCCCCCGTGGGACCCACCAAGCCCAGGCTCATTCCACGAGCTTCCCCCATCCCCCTTTGGCAAGAGCCGTGACCCCGTTTGAAACCCTTTGAGGCAGTTCCCTGACTGAAGGAGCCTCTGTCGCAACCCCCCTCGCTCATGAGTGCTCAGCCTGCCCTCCTTCCACCCCCTCCCTAATAACGCTGCATCCTCACCAGTGCTTATTTGGGATGACTGTGGGAAGATTTTGAAACCAGATGCAGGCTTGGCAAAACACTCATTATGGCGGTGGCTCATCTTCTCATCCCAGAAACTGTGTCTTCCCCCAGTGCCCCAAATCTGCCTCCATTTGCTGAGGCAGCAGTTTGACATTTAAGTCATTTGGTTCTTCTCAGTGGTTTCACATTTTCCTTCTCAGGTTTCCTGAGGAATTTGTTGCAGACTAATGTTTAATCATGCTCTGGTAGGGTGACAGCTCAAGTTTAGCAGAAATATTGCTAATGTTCCAATCTGGAATAATTTAACTCAAAGGCTGATGCTTTCCCAAAGGAGTGGATTTATTTAGATTCTGATTTTAGGGAAATGTTTGGGCTGGTGACAACCAGCACTCCTCTGTCAGCATGTAAAGCTCTGTGCAGCGTGGTCCTGACAGTTGTGACAAACTGATTATCCCTTATTTTCCCTTCCAAAGACTCCCAGGCCAAGTAGAGGAGACAACAGGCATTGGAGCCTGTTCTCAGACAGAGGAGAATTAATTCATTGACTTTTAAAACTGCTCTGGGGCCAACTCTGACAGAAGTCAAAATGTGGGAGGGATGTCCACATGGGACACAACTTCAATCAGAGCTCCCTTCCCAAAGCTTTCTGCAGAGAGAGTTTCATCCAGCTAAAATTAAAAGGTTCTTTGCAGGGTGAAATCAAGTGCCATGAAGGTTTCCAAGTGCTCTCTTAGAAGGATCTGAACATTGTCCTTGCTTCATCCAGTTCCATTTGGGGTTTATACAAACCACAAGCGCAATCCGCAGGGTTTTTAGCTCGTATTTTTGCTAAAATCTTTTAGCAGTGGTTCAGGAGTGCCATGAGCCTTGGAGAACTGCACACAGCAAAGGCTCCTCTGGGGGGAAGAACTACAGCAGCTTCTTTCACGGACTGTAGACTTTCTCTCATGGACTTTCCCTTTCATGGACATTCCTCTTGAAAGAAATGGCCTGAAGGTCACCCTCAGGGGTGTGCTAATGACACCTTAAATACCTTGTGCCATTTGTCTGGGCGTTATCTGACCCCGCAGCTTCTCCAACTCCTTTTTTTATTCCCTCTCTCCCTTTACAGCTCCTTCTCTTGCCTAAAATTTGAGGTTTAATCCATCCCTGCACCTGCAGCGAGTCTGGTGCTCAGAGGTCTTGAGCAACTCCAGACCTTGGGCCAGCTGAGGACCAGAGCACAACAGCAAAATGTGTCTCATTGTGATGTGTAACGACCTTTGGGGATTGCTTTTAATTTGGGAAAGAATTCCTGAGTCATTCAGGCTTCCAAAGCACTATCTGCCCCCTTTCATATGGCATCTCTATGCTCCTGAGGTTGTCTGTCACCAACATACTCATCTCTGCTCTTAAAGGAGTTAATTGTGACAGAGCTTTCTGATCTTGTGTCTTCAGGACTCTCCTGTGATCTTTTCCACCCCTTCTCCGGGAGCTTTTTCCCAAGCCCTGCCTGTATGATTGCCCCTTTATTGACTGATGCTGGCACCAAACACAGCTATTTATAGAAGCCTTTATCAACTGCTTCTTTATCACTTACTTTATGGCGTTTCATGCCCATAATTTTCCCAGTTGCCACAAACCCTCTTCAAGTCAAATAATTCAGGAGCAGTTTAGACAAGGGGGGCTTTGATCCCTTCAGAGTTTGTTTTCTTCCCCTGAAAAGCAGTTTTTAATGCAGCTACCACTCCACAGCTGAGTGCTGCTAATAGGGACTCATTCAGCTTACCAAAAACTTAAGAATAGCTGAGTTGGGCTCTTTGGTTGCCTGGATCCTTGTCTGGTGGATGCTTCCAGTCGCATTCAATTCTCAGAGGTGGGGCCCTAAATTTTCCTTAATCCTGCCTGTCTTCTGCCCTGCTGTTTTCTGTGATAAATCCTCCTGGCTGCAAAAATTAAAATGCCAAAATAATACTTAAAATCAGTTGCCAACAGCCTCCTTTGCTGGGCCCTCCGACCTGCCCGCTCTCCCCAAAGCATCTTTTACTCTCTCAGAATGCAGGGGGGGGTTCTGTCTCTCAGCCTTTTTGCTTCTGCCATTGCTCAGACTTTCTAGTTTTCTCCTTTTCTCTCCCCTCCTTCCTTTTCTGAATTTCAGAGCCTGCCAAGATTTTTTTTCATCGGATTATCATTATTTTCCATGCTTTGTATGAACGAGTTGTATTTCTATTCCAAGCAACTGCAGTGAATTCTCTGCCTCCTCCACCCCCTTCCCTAAAGTTGCTCATTTTTGGAAGATGAATAAGAATTGAAATGGGATTCTCACCTGTAATACTGAGAGCTGCTGTCATTTCCCCCAGCTCTTGTGTCTTTTTAAAGCAAGAGCAGAAAGATATGTGGAAAAAATATGGCAGTTTGTGGCCTTTGAGCAGAAACTTTGGATGCTGTCGGCATTTTTTTCCTGCTGGCAGTGACGGAATTTCACAATCAGGTCTCCAGGTCTGTTGTGGAGTCCCAAGGGAAGAAATAGTCTTCTAGAGACTGTGTTTAGGTTGTCTCTTCCAGAAAGCTGGGGTTTAACAACAAGGTGATTAAATTAGGTGACAGATTGAGTTTCGTCCTTCGGCATTTTCAGACAATTTTAATTCTCCCGTCATCCACCCTCTGCCTTCTGTATCATGGGAGCAGCTCTGCAGCCGAGTCATGCAGCGTGTGCTGCGCTTTCACTCCTCTCCTTTGGACCAGTTTCCAGCAGTTACACCCTCAGCCCAGCATTTTTTTCCTACTCCAGCTTTGGACGTGAGATAATTCCTCGGAGATCACCTCTCTGGCTGTGGCCTCAGGGGTGAGCTGATTCACTCTGCTCTGGTTTGGCAGCCAGGGCTTGGGAGCAGAGTCAGGAAACCTTTCCAAGTGCAGCCTGAAAAACCATCTCGCTGAGGTGACAGGTTTGGATGATCTGCAAGGGTCACGTTCCAGGCCCAGACCCCCCGTGCCCTGGGCTGATCCCCCAGCAGGGCAGGGGGGGATTCTGCCCCTCTGCCCCTGAGCTGAGACCCCCCTGCAGAGCTGCTCCAGCCCTGGGAACAACAGCAGGAGGACGTGGAGCTGCTGGAGAGAGTCCAGAGGAGGCCCCGGAGCTGCTGCCAGGGCTGGAGCCCCTCTGACATGGAGCCAGGCTGGGAGAGCTGGGGGGGTTCCCCTGGAGAAGAGAAGGCTCCAGGGAGAGCTGAGAGCCCCTTGCAGGGCCTAAAGGGGCTCCAGGAGAGCTGCAGAGGGACTGGGGACAAGGGAGGGAGGGACAGGACAAGGGGGAATGGCTTTAAGCTGAAGGAGGGTAGATTTAAACTGGATATTGGGAAGGAACTGTTGGCTGGGAGGGAGGCCCTGGCCCAGGCTGCCCAGAGAAGCTGTGGCTGCCCCTGGATCTCTGGAAGTGTCCAAGGCCAGGTTGGAAGGGGCTTGGAGCAGCCAGGGATAGTGGAAGGTGTCCCTGCCCGTGGCAGGGCGTGGGATTGGATGATCTTTAAGGTCCCTTCCCACCCAAACCATTTTGGGATTCTGTGATCAAAAGGGCTGAGCTCTGTCCTTGCTGCTAAGGTGACACTGCCTGTAATCCCCACACAGTCCTTGCTTCTGGCCTGAAAAGATGCTTTTCATGCAATTTTCCTGCACAGCTCACATTTAAAGCTCCAGCACCTACATGAAGGACACACACCCTTTGTTTGCATGTCTGAACTGCTGAGTGGGCACAGCGGGACCAGCAGAGGCTGCACAGCTCAGGATGAGCATCCCACCTTCTTCCCATCCCACGTGTCCTTCACAGGGCTCATGCAAATGGCCTGGCTGCCCAAACTGAAAATAAACAGCAGAAAATGCCCTGGGAATTCCTCAGACAACCAAAGTGCTCTCAGCCATCTCAAGGAACCAAGGGGAGCTTCGTGGGGGTCAGGTTTCTAAAGTGGAATTTCAGAAATGAAACTGGGGCATTACTGTCCAGAGAGGAGTCCTGACCTCTGCCCTGCCTGTGAGCAAGAGGAACAAGGTGTTAGAGATTTTACAGGAATAAGATGAAGAGCAATGAAAGTGTTGGAGCTCCAACCAGCCCAGCAATGGGAGCAGGAGGAGACCCAGTGTGAGATCAGCCCTGGCCTGGCCTTACCTGTGCCTGTCACAGCACACATGGCACACGAGGCACAGCTCCCCCAGACACGAGGTACAACACCAAACCAGGGGGGTTCATTTGCCCTTCACAATTCCCTCGTTTTGTCCAAGCCATGACAGCATGGAAATGCTCCAGACACCCGTGTCCTTCATCTCATCACCCTCAGTGCTCTCCTCCCCGCTCCAGATGAGTGATCAGAACTTTCCCCTCTGCTGCTCTCTGTGCCTCATCTGGTACCTGGTCATCCAAGGAAGGAAGAGAGCAGTGGAATTAAAACAGACCAGACCCTGATCCCGGAGACACTGTCCTTGTTGGTGAGGGATATGACTTGCAGAAAACTTCTTGCCGAGCTGCAGGGCCCGATGGATCCAGGCTCTTTGCAGATGGCTCTTCCCCAGAACAGTCGTCTTGTGTCTCATCACACAGCTTTTGTCAGTCCTGGTTACATGCTCCGTCTAGTTCGGGCTGGGAGCTCCCCAGGGCCCAAAGACCTCTCACCCTCTCCTGTCCCCTGAGTGTCCTGTGCACCAGAAGCAGGACAGAAATAGCAAATCACCATCAGAGTGATCAGGAGTAATTTGGGAGCTGCATGTTTTGCACAGCGAGGGAGGAAACGTCCGTGGCTGCACCGGGGAGAGCTGCACTGAGCGGAGAACATCAAAATCCCCCCTCTCCCCCACTTGGTACTTTGAGGAGAATAATTTGATTGAAAGGCAAATCCTTTAATCTGCAGATATAAATCAGCAGAGTGGCAGAATTGCTTAGGATGGAACATATCATATAGGGCATGTCCTGCATGTCTTTTCCCTTTAAACAACCCTGGCCCTCCAGCTGTTAACCTATTTATAAAAGGTAACTTAAGGCTACGCGCAAACTCCTCGGGACATTTCATTCTGTCATTACAGCACACACTCAATTTTTCCGCCTCAGAATAATTGGGCTTGGTTTATGAAGGCCCAGGCTAGAGAAGGGATCAGCTCTGAGGCTAAAAGCCCTGTCCAGAGGAGCAGGATGAAGCCCTCCAGAAGGCCAGGCTGCCCTCTGCTTCCCAGGACAAGGCTCTGCTGGGGTAAAGAACCAAGCAGATATCAGCCACGGATCATGACAAGCCTCTGCAGGTCCTCCTCTGCCCACAGGTGGGATCCCAAGCTCTGGTTCCTGTGCTGTGTGTGGGAGGTGTCCCACACCCCGGGTCACTCACAGTGGGACCTTTGGTGCAGGGGAGCAGCTGAAGCCCTCTTTCTGCTGGTGGTCCTGGGACCACGGAGCCCTTGGCAGTGGAACTTACTGTCCCAGTCTCAGGGCAGCCCTGCAGCCACGCTCCTCCTCCTCCTCCTCCTCTGCAGCCCCACACACCCAGTTACAGCTCAGGGAGATCTCCCAGATCGGGAGATCACAGGGTGTGCCAGCTGCAAGGCAAATCCCATGACCAGTCAGAGAGACTCGACAGGTCTCTGGGATGGCAGGGATCCCTGGCCAAAATTCCATGCCTTCCATTGTGCTGGAGTCAGCTTTGAAGAGCAGAACAGCCCAGTCTGGCTGGCGAGTATTTGCCAGTGACCCACAATGCTTCAGTGTCGCTGGAGCAGCATCCTGCCTCACCGGTTATCTTCTCCTTGCACCCCTGACCTGGGACAGGGAAGGGAAGAGAAATGCAGGCTGTGGCGTGGGAGGTTGGTTTCATAAGAGTATTCAGACTCCAAGATGCTCAAGCCTTCAATTTCAAGGATAAAGACCCTGACATTTGCTGAGAGTGAGGGTTGTTGGGTGCTGCTCCAAGTGTGGAGACAACTCCCTGCTCCACTCAAACCCTTTCGTTTTCCTTCTCTGTAGGGACTTCAGGTTCACTGCTTACTAGCTGCACTCATGTTTGGAAATGAGCCCTCCACGGGCTCGGTGAGAGATCAGAGGGATGACAGGAGGCCCTCGGCAGCACCAGTGTCCCCCCGCAGCTCTGCCCGCCCAGCGCTTCCCACGCAGGGCATCACCTCTGGCTATCCCGTCCTGTGCTCCGGGCAGGGAATGACAAGCCCTCGCCAAATGGGCAGGAGAGCTGCTCCTCCCAGCTCATCTCCGGCACTGCTGCTGTCAGTGCCCTGGAAGCGGCGGAGCCAAACGCTGCCGTGTCCTTGGTTTGCGGGAGGAAGGAGCACTCAGCGCTTGGGCTTCCCCTGTGCAGCGCCCTCAGCGCCCACAAGTGACTCACTCGCTCAGGGAGTGCTGAGGGCTGGCCTGCCTTACCTGCCGGGCCGAGGGAGGCACTCGTTAGGGAGATGAGCTGCTCCCCTTCCCTTCGCCCCATCCACTTTCACTGTCTGCCTTGATGAAAGGGCAGAGCCATTGCCTAAACGCCTCCTGTCCCTCCACCAGCCCCACCAGGCAAAATAACCCTGCTTTGCTGCGGCAGGGACAGACACACCTGCAGTGTCCCAGAGATTTTGTCTGCAGAGCCAGAGTGGTTCGTGCTGCCCTCTCTTTCAGGCCAAATGCAGATGGAGAGGACTCAGGGAGTCCGGAAAAGCAGCTGGAAAAGCAAGTGGAGAAGTAGGTTGTATTCTTTTGAGGGATAAACAGTGATAAATGAGATGCTTTGAATTTTTACATAGGGGAAATACGCGAGGAGGCAACAAATGGAGTGTGGCCTTAAGTTGCTCCCAGAAAGCAAAGGACAGACTTCAGATTTTAGATTAAAACAAGGAAGTTTCATATTAGCAGTGCCCCAGGAAGCCATGCTAAGCCTGGGTAGAATAATAAAAGAGCCACGAGATGTTCTGGGCAAGATAGGCTTGTAAGCACAGTACCAGCTAAGAGGACGCATCGATTGGTTGTTCACTTAGGAAACAGCTCATCCTGTCTTTATATTTGTGATTTCTGAAGAGTTACAGGAATTTATCTGTGTGGAGGATAGAGGTGCAGCTCATATTATATATTGCCTTTCATTCCACCTGGTCAGGAACAAGTTATTCTGCTCCTCAGATACAAATTGAGGTATAAAACGCTCTTCCACCCTGCTTCTTCCAGTGGCAATGATGAAAATTCAACTGGCTAAGGCTGAGGCAGGGCAGGATCTAAGGAATTCAGGAAGCCCAGTTCTCAGTGTAAGGAGAAGCTACACTTAATGGGGTGAAAAAAGTAACAGCTGAAGATGTGCAAGGAGGATGTCATATGTCACAAAGAGGAAGAAAGAGATCATAGAATTAGAGAATCATAGAAGGGTTCGGGTTGGAAGGGACCTGAAAGCTCATCTCATTCCATCCCCTGCTGTGTGCAGGGACACCTTCCACTAGCCCAGGTTGTTCCAACCTGGCCTTGGACACTTCCAGGGATCCAGGGGCAGCCACATCTTCTCTGGGCAACCTGTGCCAGGGCCTCCCCACCCTCCCAGCCAGGAATTTCTTCTGTACATCTCACCTAACTTTCCTGTCTTCCAGTTTGAGCCCTTTGCTCCTCGTCCTATCACTACGGGTCCTTATGAAGACTCCCTCTGTGAAATGGGGATGAGAGAACCAGAAGCAGCTGCTCTCAGCTGGCAGTGTGTGTCGGAGAGCAGTGATGGAACACCTGGACTGCTACGTGCTCTACAACCCCAGAGAGCATCGGAACTAGATGGTCTTTAAGGTCCCTCCCAACTCAAACCATTCCACGATTTACTTGGTTTCAACGGAAGGAAAGCCCACAGCTGTTGGGCTGGTGGTAGTCCATTCCAAGGATCACAGAGCCAGGTTTGGTAAAGTCAGAAGCCCCTTGTGCAACGCCATAGGGATGTTTGGATGCAGGTGGACAGTTGCTGCTGCAACACACAGTTTACAAGGGACACACCTATGGCATTTAGGGTGTATCATATCCCTGTGCTGGGTTATGATCCCCAGGTGTGCCTGGCTGGGATTTGGGTGAGGAGTCGGAGCTGTGGCATGACAGGGCAAAGCCTGGACACATTGTGCCCTTAATCCACCGCAGGACCTCTCCTGTGTGACCACTGTGCAGTGAAGGCCTGGCTTTGGGTTCTCAGGTTTTTCTTTTGGGGAATAAATTCCAGGCTTGGAATTTAGAAGAAAAGAGCCAGAAGTTCTTTTTGAAGCCAAAAGCAGGTCAGCCCTGTGGTCAGACGTGCTCCCCAACACGGCGCCGACGGAACCCACTTCTTTTTGTTGTATTGGTGTGTTGTAACCCACCACTTTTTGCTGCACTAGTGTGTTGTAACCCACTAGCTTCTGCTGTAGTACTGTGCTGTAACCCACTGGTTTTTGTTGCACTAATACATGTACTCTACAAACCCAGGAAATACCATCCTGCAGCAGAACCAGGGTCTAACCCATCTCGGAGACACTTAACAGAAAGGCTCCGGAGGAGAAGACAGGTGGATTTCCTAAGGAGAGAGAGGGATCTTTAAGCCTCTGATGTTCAGGGTAGGCTGGGACAGCCCTGACATTCAAACCATCACCCGACCCTCCCAAAGAAAGCCATTAGGCTGCTATTTTATCTCGGTGCTTAAATATAGCACATGGTCTCAGCAGTTATAGATATGCCTTTCATCAGGACACGGGACTTTCCCGCTCCCTTCCCCTTCCCAGCTCTGGCCCTGCAAATGTAGCCACACTAAAGGGGCTGGGAGGAGGAGGGTGGGCAGAAGCTGCAACACAACCTGGATGGGGTGTGGGCCCTTCCACGCCTGATGCAAAGGGTGTTTCTTCCCTCCAGTGACCAGACATGAGACACACCTATTTTTGTTTTAATTTAGTCACCACGCTTTGATTTTCTTATCTAGCAGGCCAATGTATCACGGATTTTCATGGGATTTAGTAGCTCTGGAGCTCCCTCCAGGCAGATGGGTGACACATACAGCCCTGGGGCACATGCAGGAGCCTGGCTGTCAACAAGATAGGGGACGGTGTCCCTCCCTCCCTCCCTCCCTCCCCGGTTAGCTCTCAAAATAGGTTGCAATGGTTCATCCACAGAAAGTGAGGCTGAATATTCCTCCTGTGTGTTTGGTGTCACTGCACCAAGAGTGGACGGTCTCACCTCTCTCTTGTCTGAGGGAGTTTCAGCCACATGCACGTGGAAATGCTTTCACGAGGGCAAATTGTGCCTGACAAATTTGGTTCATGACGGATGGTGGATGAGGGAAGAGCGGCTGATGTAACCCACCTGGACATGTGCAAAGTGTCTGCCACTGTCCCACACAACACCCTTGTCTCTGAAGTGGAGAGACATGGATGTGATGGATGGGCCACTGAGGGATAAGGAAGGGGCTGGATGGTCACGCTGGGAGTTGTGGGCGATGGCTCGGTGTCCAAGTGCAGAGCAGTGAGGAGTGGGGTCCGCAGGGGTCAGGGCCGGGGCCAGGACTGTCCAACAGCTCTGTCAGTGACATGGGCAGTGGGACCGAGGCCCCCTCGGCCACTTTGCTGAGGACACCGAGCTGTGGGGCCGTCACACCGGGGGAAGGGATGGGGCACCCAGAGGGGCCTGGACAGGCTAGACAGGTGGGGCTGTGCCAACCTCGGGGGCTTCAACGAGGCCAAGGGCGAGGTCCTGCACACGGGTCAGGGCAATCCCAGGCACAGACAGACTGGGTGGGGAGTGGATGGAGAGCCCTGAGAAGGATTT
>VXAY01005473.1:53673-196560 GCA_013399855.1 Oxyruncus cristatus
GGGGGAGCCGCGCGCGGATGGACAGAGGGAGGCCGGTGGGTCCCGCCGCATCCCGGAGCATCTCCCAGGGGGAGGTGGCGGAGGAAGCGGGAGCGGCCGGGGCGCGGCTTTGTTGCCGGGAGGGCGAGGCTGGGGCGGCCCCGGGGGGACCGCGGTGGTCCCGGGGGAGCCGCTGCGTCCCAGCGCCGCTCCCGCAGGATCCCGCGGGATGCGCCCCCCCCACCGCGGCCCGCGGGGAGCGCGGCTCTGGGGCGGGTGACGCTGCGTTTCGCTACTTGGCGCCGGGACGTCCCGAAACTTTCCTGCGCGGTGGTTTGTCCCCCGCTGGACCCGCGTTAGTCCGGGCTTTATAAGGCCGGGTGCGGGTGCGGGTGGGCGCGGGCTGAGCCCGGCCCGGGGCTGGGTGTGGCGGCCGGGGGGATGCGCGGAGGCCTCTGCTCAGTCATGGCAGGCTCGGCCGGAGCCATAAATACACGGCGGGCCCGCTTTCGGGATGAGCAAACCCCGGTCACAGGGTCAGGAGCTGCAGGGATTACACGAGTGTTCGCCACGGCCCGGTGCGGGGCTGCTGGGAGTGAGTTTAAACTATAAACGGTGAAGTTTCTTGGTGCTGAAGATGCTGCTCTGCTGCCAAGAGCCGTTTCTGAGTGTATCCTGGGAGTAGGCTGTGTGTAAGCTCTCCCTCTCCTACAGGGGTGTGTTCAAAGCGTGGTCTCGGAACATCAAAAGCCTGATCTGTGAACGTATTAAACCCGAATGTAGATGTTGGGGTCTCTTTTCTTCAAGTGCTTCTTGATCTCTCTTACTTGGTTGCTCCCTTTCTTCTTTCTTTCTTTCCCCTGATTGCTGCATGGATTTAACAAATAAACTCATTTATTTTAGCTTTTATTTAATTTTTATTTCTAGTTTTAGAGCTGCGCTGCTCTATTCGACGAACCACGTTCTTCCCAGAGTACAATTTCAGCTGAGAGGCTTCTTGAATAACATAATAGACGTGCAAGTCCTGCTCAGTATTTCAGGGGTGGAGTAACCAGCCTTGCTCGGGGCCTCCTGCTCCGCGTGTGATGCTGCTGTAGCTTCATTTTGTAAACTGAAGGGACTGGGCTTTGCTGGAGTTTTGCAACTTTAAAGCTTGTTCCCTCCTTGCCAGGCCTTGATTATTCCATCTGATGTGTTTTACTGTGTTATATCTACAAGGTGCTGCTGCAGTTTGATTAACTCTTCCTTTCTTTGAGAAGGGCAAATTGTAACTCAGAAATATTCAGCCTCACGGTAGAATTATGATAAAGGTGATATTGGTTGGACAGACCTGTCTGTTAATTTTACTGTGTGTCTTTTTTATTTTTCCCTGTAAGAACTGATGAAATTGCTGATTATCTTTCCAGATGCTTGTCTTAATTCTTTTTTTTTTTTTTTATCCTTTTTGGCCTTCTTGCATCAGAAGAGATGGGCTTTCTCAGTTTGAAAAAGAAGCTTAACTGACTTGATATTGCAACAGCAGCAATATCCTGTGCCTTTTGTTTTCTTTGGTAATAATTACACGTTAGTGACAAATAATAAGCTTGAAGGCAGAATAGCTGATCTGTTTGTGGCTGTGATTGTTGACTCTAAAGCTGAAGGCCGTGGATATTAAATCTGTTTTTGTGTGTCTCTGCAGCAATGACATCAGGGAAATACCAGATAATACAAAGAAGTGTCAGTGGCTTGAAGATCCCAGCCCTGCAAGTCCAGCTAGAGCCCGGTGTTGCCATGGGGACAGTTTGTGGGTCACCCCTCATTCCCCCCGAGCCTCGGAGGGTGTTAGGAGGGGATTATGTCACTCCTGTCCTTAAAGAACAAACGGGAAGCCTGTTGGTAGGAGGCTTGTGCTGGCGGAGACTCGCTGGGGCTTTAATATCTGACTTTATCAGATTGTCTGTGCAAAGCCAGTGACTGTCAGGCAGTGCCCGGGGTCCTGGGGCAGCTCCCAGGGCTGTGGGACACCAGGGCCCTGCTCTGGGAGCTGCAGGACCTCACCCTTGCAGGGTATCTGCAGATCTGTTTTAACAAGCTGCCTCGTTTGTCTGTGGGGAGCTTTGAAGGTTGTGAGTGGTGGGGTGGGGTGTGTAAATCATCACTGGAGCCCTCGCCCACTGCTCTGTGTGAGCTGGCTCTGGGCATTGGTGGGGGGGTGCAGAGAGAGACCAGCAGAGCAGTGATCACACAACAGGCTCCCAGAGGCTGCTGAAACCACCTTGGACTTACCCTGGTGGCAGGGTGTGCTGGTGAGCATCGTTTCAAGATGGAAATACTAATTCTGAAGTACTTGGACTTAGTGCACTCGTACCTCCCCTTCCAAGGACGCCGGGCAGTTAAGTCAAGGTTTTAATTACCAAGGCATTGCTTAAACTCTTCTGTCATGATATTAAACACCCCTACACCTCCAACAGCCTGAGCAGCAGAATCAAACTGGGTTTTTGGAGGGGCAGAAGGTGGGGCTGTGTGGAGGCTGGGATGTGATTGGATTTCCAGTCTTAAGCTCGTTATGCGAAGTCTGACGAGTGCTCAGTTTAAACAAATGAGTTGCATGTTCTTTCTGGTAAAACAGCTGACACAGCCCTTATTTTAGGGAATGGAGCTATAATTATATTTGAGGTCCCAACTCCTGTAGTATTTTAGTGGTTGCCTTACTTCCCTAGAAATAAATCCTATTTAATGGCTCAGATTCATTTGAGTTCTTGCAGAGTTCAGGTCTGGTTTAGACCTATTGCTGTTAGCACAGGTCTTGCTCTCGTGCGCCTCCAGCTTAGACTTACCTCCTGTTTGCTGAACTAATGATCTCTTCGGCTGAGAACTCAGTACTTGGGCTAAGTTTGTCTCTCTGCACCATGTGTTGGTGTGCAGACATCCAAATTTTGGTACACACACAAACTTATGACTAAGGGAAACCACTGGTCAAACAAGGTCTAAGTCTGTCAGGGTGAATTCAAGCTACTTGCAATTCAAATGAAAGTGATGGTTACTTAAAAGCCGAGTAATGTGTGACTATACCTTGGTTTGGCCCAGAAAAGTCCCAATTCATTTATTTTGCTAGTCCAGACACAGATTGGAAGATAAAATTCCGGTCTCCTCCGCTGAGGATGAAGAGTTCAAGGCACGTTCATCATCGTGTTGTTGCCAGTCTGATTGTAGACAACAAAATTATACTTTGTTCATGGACTTCTGGAGTTTCAAAGGCAAATTGAAGCTGATACTGCTCTGGAAGGCAGGGAGTTATTTCCTGGAGCTCTGTGTTTACTCTTCCTGTCTCAACTAAAACAGATGAATCTCCTGCTTAGCCAAATGTCTGTGTCCACAGCAACTGAACTGATTATCTCTGGGCTTTGTGTCTCCTTGAAGGCAAGTGAAATGATGCTCAGCTGGGGATGAGGGAAGCGAGGGCTCTGTGATTGCAGCCCGTGGGATGGTGGCAGAGCAGGGAGCATTGAGCCTGGGCCATCAGCACTGCCCTCACCACGGGGTTCAGCTCCCGGAGAAAGGGTGGATGTCCTTTGGATCTGAACTCCCAAAGAAAGGGTGGACGTCCTTTGCATCAGGCTCTTGAGGAGGCGGCGTAAAAGCAGAGCTCAGCCCGTAGGAATAACTCTGCAGGTAGGCTGGGGCAGCAAACCCCTGTGGGGTGGATTTCTGCAGCCTCCCACAGCTCACAAACCAATTTCATGGCTTAGTGTTCTGCTCGTGTAAAAGAATTTCTTGTGGGACGAAAAGGTCAGTGAAATCAGCTGCTGTGCATGTTATGCAGATTTGAACTTGGTGGCGAGAAGAATGACATACTTGTGGCTCACACACTGCCCTGTGCTGCTTCTTAATCAAGTTTTATGTTAGAAATTATTAAGTAGTAAAGGTATTTGAAATGACCGGGAAATCTGACACCAAAGGATTATGAACAGACACTGGTGTGATGCTCTGGTGCTCTTAAAAAGTACATCAGGGTGGTGCTAAGGGTTTGTCCCAAACAAGATTAGTCTTAGACCCCTCTGATTAAGTTACTCAATTAGGTGTGTTGCCACACAGGCACATATTTAAGGATGCTCGAGAGCAGAATGTTTGCAGTTGCTGCTGTAAGAAGACACGGGAGGCACCGTGTTAATGGGAAGTGTGAGTTCCTCCCTGGGTGAAAAATGGCTGTGTATGTAAATGATGGTGCATTCATAATGCACATTCCTCCCTGGAAATGTCCGCTGGAAGGTGGGAGGATGCTGGGTTATTTATTCTGTTCTCCCCTGGAGACGGTGAGGGAAGGGTCTGATTTCTTCCCTCACTCTTAGAAAAGGCTACTCCTTGTTGCTCTTTTAATCCTTGCCTTATTTTACTGCTAGTTTGTGTGGCAACCGCTGAACTAGCGGCTCCTCCAGGGAGTAGCAAGATACTAACGCTGAGATAAAGCTCCCCACGTCCCTGTGATTTGGACAAAACTAGCAAATTTAAAAAAGTCGTAGTTGCATTATTGAGGGAGGTTTGTGTAACGCAATAGGCCCTGGATTAGCTTTCCTTGGCCAAGGTTAGATTTCCAGCTGTAACTCCTCCTGTGAAGAGAGTTCAGTGCAGACAGACACAGGGCTGGAGACTGTCCCCTGCCCAAAGTGACTGTGCTGGCAGGGTGGCAGATTTGCTCTGCGGGTGGGAGGAAGGTGAAGTATCAGGTGTATCCCTGTGCGCTGGGTGACGTGACACACATGGTGTAGCCGGGGATTAACGTGGGATGAGCAGCTCGCTCCTGCTATCAGGCTACTCATGTGGAGCTGCAGGGAGAAGTATGCAGTTAATCACATCCATTAGCATGATTAAAATCCTGATTAGCCTGTGTCACTCACTCCCATTTTCCACCTACACTTCGCCCCTTTTTACCTGGAGTATTTGCAAGTATGAGCAGAGGAGAGGCCGAGACAGCGCAGGGTCCGACTCAAGGGGTGGCCACTGGGATTTTAAACACATCAAATCACTTTGGGCTTTGTGTCGTTGTACCAGAGTTCTTCAGAAAGCTGTAGAGCTGCTGTCTGAACAGAACATGTGAAAAATCAGCCCTTCAGAGCTGGAGGATCCTCAGCAGGACTGTCGGGAATCCAGTTGAGCATGAAGTCAGCTTGTCGTGCTCGTCAGTCAAGTGCTCAGGGCTTGCTAATGTCTCATATCTGCTGTGTGCTAAAGCTTGAATTTAACACCTCCATCCCCATTTGCTGCTGAACTCTTCGTGCTGCCTGGCACGTTGAAGCAGGGCTCTCCTTCCCTCCAGTGGCCTGGGCTAAAACGGGCTGGAGAGCGAGTCCAGTGACGGAATTCCAGGGAGAAATGGCCAGTTTGAGATTTGAAATTGGGGTTGGGGAAGCGGTGGATCAACTGCTTGGATTTTTACAAGAAGTAAAAAAAAAAAAAACCCCAAAAGAGGTCATTTTATGAATTCCTTTGTGCAAAAGCTCTTCCTTTTAAAAACGTTACCGGTTGGGGAGATTCTGTACAGATTAAAACTGGATCTTTTTGGGAAAGCAAACTTCTCCGAGTATTAGGTCATACACTTCCAACACATTCCCGCCTGGGAGTGAGTCATTGTTCCTTTTGTAAAATTGCATTAGAGCTACATCATCCCCAAAAGCTGTTTTTTTCAGCTGAATTTAGAGTGTTGACACTTGCTTTAAACAAAGTCAAACTATGGGAGCATTTATCAGAGAGTTTCAAAGTGTGTTTACAAACTGTGGAGCTGCGACTCCCGAAGTGCTCCAACACGAGCTCAATTCATCCTCGTGAGTGCCAACCCTCGGCTCTCACACTGAGGATTGGAGCAAATATATCCGTGTGATTGGACTGATGTTTGTGAAATACTTAAAATCCTCTGAAAGGGGCCGGAAAACATCCATGTGCTTTTACCGGGTCTTATCTCTTCCCCCTCCCACTTGTTTCTTGTAGCGTCTGTGGTGTGTGTGACTCCAACTCTTTGCTGGAGATACTTCACCAGTTTGTCCTTCCAGGAGTTAATACTGAGGGTTTGTTTCTGTATTATGGCTTTTTTCTTTTCCTACACCGAAGCTGGTTTGAGGCTCCATCCTTCCTCTGTTGGGTTTTTATCAGGTTGTTGTGCCAGCACTACAGTGCTGAGAAATAGGTGGTGCTCAGGTGGGGTTTCTACAATTATTTTTGGAAGCTGCACCAATTCTGTTAAAGGGGAAGCCGGAAGAACTGCTTGGAGAAGAGGATGCCAAGCACTCATCAAACTCATCAAAAAATGAGATGGAGAAACGCTGTCAGTGGGGTGAGTCAGAGCAGTGCAGAGCATTAAGGCTTGGGGTGAGAAACGCCGCCCCAGACCTTACAGACGTTCACTTCACTGGAAAGGCTTAAGCCAGGATCACGGAATGGTTGGGATTAGAAGGGACCCCTGGAGGTCATCCTACCTCCTGCCCAGGCAGGGTCACCTGAGCAGGTGGGTTTGGGATGTCTCCAGAGAGGAGACTCCACACCCTCCCTGGGCAACTGTTCCAGGTCTGCCACCCCCATGGAGAGAAGTTGTGCCTCAGGTTGAGGTGGAACTTGCTGTGGTTTAGTTGTGGCCATTGCTCCTCGTCCTGTCACTGGGCACCCCTGAAGAGAGTGTGGGACCCTGCTGAGACCCCTTGGGGGTATTTGTGTGGATTGATGGGCCCCCTCTCACCTTCTGTCCTCCAGACTGACCAGGCCCAGCTCCCGCAGTCTCTGCTCATCAGAGAGATGCTCCAGACCCCTAATCCAAATTCAGTGTTCTTGTGTTTGGTGGTTCCACCATTTCGTTTCCCCAGAAAGGGAGCCTGAATGCAGACAGTAATTAGGGTACAGGCAGGAATTAAACCCTTGGAACTTCCTCTCAGTGTGTCTGAAACCCAGTCAAGTTAAAAGTGCTAATGGTTAGGTGCTTAAAAATGCATGGGGATTCCAGGAAAAGTGTCAGTGAAGCACAACTTTCAGATTTCCATTAGCATCCTGTTCATAGCAGTTCCAAGGGCTTAATTCCTGCCTGTCTGCAGGATTTAATTAATTAATTAATAATAAAATCCTACAAATATCTGTCTGCGCTCAGGTTCCCTTTCTGGGGAAGTGAAATGGTGTTGTCACCAAACACAAGAATGCTGAATCTGAAGTGTTTAATTTTCCTAGCATCCCAGAATGGTTGGGGTTGGAAGAGACCATAAAGCTCATCCAGTCCCACCCCCTGTCCTGGGCAGGGACACCTTCCATCATCCCAGGTTGCTCCAAGCCCCGTCCAACCTGGCCTTGGACACTTCCGGGGAAGGGGAATTTTTGGTGTTGCTGATGGATTTTTTTTTTTGTTTGTTTGTTTGTTTTTTGGTGCTTTTTTGTGTTTGACCTCAATTTCTGACTGTTTTATTAAGTGTGTGCTCTTCTGAAAGATGCTCCTGTGCTTACCTGCACTGGTCTTAAGGAATCTCAGCGGAGTTTTTCTGCTGTCCATGGATACTTTCCCTACTATTAATTAGGTAATTGGACACTTCAGAACTGGGAGAGCAAAGACAAAAATCCCCCAGCAACTCCAGCAGAGGCTCTAAATGAGGCTCTGCAGACTCAGGAGGCAAAGAATGAGACAAAGCACTGAGTCACTCACTCTTCCTTCCTTTGGGCTTCTGTGGTGGGAGTGAATCGCTTCTCTTGTCGGTCATGAATCAGAGCAATTATAAAAAGGGCTCTAGATGTTAAGAACTGGATGTTTCGGACTTGTTAGCAGGAGCTGTGGATTTAAGTGATTTAAATGTACAGTAGTAAATTAAAAACATCATGTTAGGGCCTACTGGTGGGTTCCCAGTGTGGAGTTCCTTTTGCACAGCTTCACTTAACTCTGAGTGCTGCCTCCAGCTCCAGGGTCGCAGCACAGGAAGGACATGGAGCTGTTGGAGCAAGTCCAGAGGAGGCACCGGGATGATCAGAGGGATGGGGCAGCTCTGCCAGGAGGAAAGGCTGGGAGAGTTGGGATTGTTCAACCTGGAGAGGAGAAGCTTTAGGGGGAACTGATTGTGGCCTTTCAATGCCTGAAGGAGCTACAAGAAATATGGATAGAGACTATTAACAGGGGCCTGGAGTGACAGGACAAGAGGGAATGGCTTCAAACTGCCAGAGGGCAGGGATAGATGGGATGTTGGGAAGGGATTCCTGGCTGTGAAGGTGGGGAGGCCCTGGCACAGGTTGCCCAGAGAAGCTGTGGCTGCCCCTGGATCCCTGGAAGTGTCCAAGGCCGGGTTGGAGCAACCTGGGACAGTGGAAGGTGTCCCTGCCCAGGGCAGGGGGTGGCACTGCCCCTTCCACCCAAACCACGCTGGAATTCTGGATCCTGTGAATGTTCAGTCGTTCAGCACTTGCTGGGTGTGATTTCAGTGTGCTCCTGCTGAGGTCTGCAGGAAGCAGCTCCCCAGGGTGGAAGTTTGTTCCACCTCCAGCAGCACAGCTGGGGAAAACTCTGGGATGTGATCGCCAGGATGAATCGTCACTGAGGTTTAAATCTTGCATTACCTGCTTTTGGGATGATTTGCCATGACCTCTGTCACCCAGTGCACGTGTCTGGTGGTCCTGTTGGGGCACCACTCTGCTGGGAGCTCTGCAGGATGCTGTGGGTGGCTCCAGCTCTGTTTTATGCAATAAATTTATATGTGTGTAACGTGGAGGGTTAATTTCTGCACGATATTTTTATGCTTAAAGCATGTATATATATATATATTATTTTCCTTAGGTTGTGTTTTAACCCATTTAAGCACTTAAGACACGAGAATTAAAGGATATTTCCATCTCGTGTTCTGAGCACTGGATTTTTTTTTTTAAACTTTTTTTTTTTTTTTAGGTAAAATGTATTCTTTTTTTGCATTGGGATTTGGACAGAGCATGTAGCGCAATAGGATCAAGTGTCACATTGGGGATTACATATTTGTCCTGGAGTGACCCTCTTAGGAGCTTGCCCTGGTGTAATTGGTGAATGACTGGATTTATAGGGATGTATATCTGCATTAGCACTGGGTTGATGTAACTCGAGCTGATTTGCTTTCGGTCCAATCTATTTTCAGCTTGGGAATTCACTTTTAAGCAGAGATGCTATAATTTGCCTAAAACTACCATTTTTAGGCTTGTACTTTCCCCTAAAAGCAGTGGTGGTTTTACTAGGAATTAAGAGCTCTCCATCTGAATGCAGAGGAGTGTTGTAAGGCATTGCCTGCTTGCTGAAACCCAAATTTTATCCAAAGAGCTGTGTATTTATTTGAGACCTCTGGGTATTAATGGTGTTAAAAAAAAAAAACAACCCTAAAATACCAACTTTGAGATTGTTTTGTTATCTTGTTCTTAAAACTATAACAACTCTAATTCACGCTATTCTGTACTATTTTGATGCATTGTGCTCCTTTGCTGGCAGTTTCCATGACATTTGCCTCTCCCAGAAGGAATAAACGCGCAGTTGGGTTGGGGAACACAAGGAAACTCCTTTCCCCTTCCAGCTCAATTTTCTGCAGCGAAGGTTTTTAGCTTGCCAAATTAGCAGTAATTGCCGGTCCTGCTGACAGACTTTCCCTGTGGGCACATCCTCCTGTGCTTCTCTCTGAACACAACTCTTGGAGGCTCCTCTGCACCCTGGTTTCCTCTGGAGACTGGTATTCCTGCAGGATTTTCCCATTTGTCCACGGTGAGGTGTGAGGTCCCTGCTCTCTGCTGGCAGCAGCTCCTGGAATCACCCTCAGGTAGTGATGGATTAGGAAATGGTTGGGATTCACAAAGGCCTTTAGTTCTAAAGCATTGATTTGTTATATTTTCCTTAATTACGTAATTAATGAGCTGGGTTTGTGCCACAGGTTTTACTTTGCTCCCCTCCTCCTACTTCTTGTTCCTCCCTTTCTACTGTTCCTTGTTCCTCCCTTCCCTTTTTCCTTCTTTGTTCCTTCTCCCTCCTTCTCTCTCCTCCTTCCTTCTCCCTATCCTGAACTCCCGTCCATCCTATGCTGTTGTTTTCCTCCCTTATTCCTGTCCCTTGCTTCCTAAATCCTGTTTAGGGCCACCTGAATGTGTTCAATGTAGGATAATTTTCTGTTTTTGGTACAAATCCCTTTCAAAAAGGCTGTTGGAGGGTTGGTTGTAGCACGGGATGTGATCCACTGCTCCCAGAAATCCTGACTCTGGCTGGCATCAGCTGACGGTGTCTTGTTTAAACATACCACAGACTCGATGTTTTTTCCCCTTGGGGGATTGACTTCCTGTGATAAAAGGAGATTCCCTTTTAAAGCAGAGCTCCCTGGTTGTATAATGAGAGGAGGAAATGGTCCAGAGGTGACACTGGGAGAATAGAAAAGTTATTTTGGTAACTGGCTGTTAAGCTGGAGAATAGAGAATAACGCTCCGGGGGGTCCTGGTTACTTGACTCCTCTTGGGAAAGTGAGAGCAACACATTTCAGGAATTAAGTAAGGGTGGGACCAGGGCAGAGCAGCAAAGGGAGGTTACAGTAAGGACAGAGTTGTCCAGGATTCCTCTTAAAGATATAACTCTTTCCAGACTGCTACTTCTAATCTCCTCCATAAGCTGCTGTGTCATTCCCAAACACTTGTGTCATCAAGTGTGAACCTCCAAGCACTGTTCTGGCCTTTACTTTCTCGATTGAAGCCATGAATATATGTTATTTTTTAATTTCTCTGCATGGTTTTGTCTGTGTGCATGTCCCCAGCAATGCCAGACCAGGAAATTCCTTTCCTCCACCTGCACTTTCTGTCCCCCCTTACCAGGATGGCAAAGTTGGCATGGACTGTGCAGTAATCAGAGTGAAAACTGGCTTTTTATGCTCTTGATAGGGCAAACTTGAGGTCTCTAAAGCAGTTTGCAGTTCCTCAGCAGGGCTTGTTAAGAGGCAGCGACACAAACTCGCAGGGAATCCAACTGGATTCTGGCAGGGAGTCACTGAACCCTCTGAGCCTTCCCGGTCTGCCCTTGGAGTTCCGATCAGTGCTGGCTGTTCTTGGAAGTCTGATGTTCATATGGATTTAAAATGGAATATTGATTGTGGGGGTATTACTTTAAACTGGATCACTGAGTTTTGGAATAGTGGTGATACTCTGGAGTGCCATCCTCAGGACAGTAAATGCTTCTGTAAATCTGCTTCTCCTGGGCCACAATTGGTCTGATTGGTGTGTGAGAAACCATTTGGGTTGGAAAGGACCTTAAATTCCATCCAGTGCCAGCCCCTGCCCTGGCCAGGGACACCTTCCACTGGCCCAGGTTGCTCCAAGCTGACCTTGGACACTTCCAGGGATCCAGGGGCAGCCACAGCTTCTCTGGGCATCCTTTTCTTTGTCACCTTTCTATTTGGGAGATGGCACTTGGGGAATGGGAGGAACGTGAATTGTCCAAGAGAAATATTCCTGGTTTAGTTGGGCTGTGTTCTTGAAGTAGGACCTAAATGCCTATTTATTATCCCAGAACTCCAGATGGTGTCCCTGGTTTCCCTTGGATCCCACGGACAAGGTGTCCTCTGGCAATGGGTAGTGCCAGCTGCCTTCCTGGAATTTTGATTCTGGAAGGGTCCTGAGCTGCTTTTCATTTGGGATATGCCTGTAGAAACATGGAAAATGCCCACAGTTGATCAAAATTAAACTGCTTTTCTTCCTTCGAGTCTGGGGTATGTTTATTTTCTCTAGTATGTAATTTATCTGTGGACTTAATTTTCAGCAGCCAAAAGTGCTGACTGTGCCTGTTGCATTTCCCAGATGAAATTCCCTGGCAAGCTTCACATCTTCCAAGATCATTGTGAGGTGCTGATGTAATCCAATGGTTGAATGTGAGCTCAACAGGAAATTATACAGTGCAAACCTCGCTCTTAAAATCTCTGTGGAGTTAAAGTGCGTTTGTTATTTGATGTATTTTTACAGGGGGTATTTGTGGTATTCAGTAACTTTGCTTTTGCTCACTTTTTTTAGTTGAAGAGGTGGCAGTTGATGGCCCAGGAGGGTGGAGGGAAGCAGGACTGATGGTCACATACCCTTAACATCTCATCAAAATTTCTGTGGGACTTATTTTGTCAACTCTATTTGAATAATTCAACATTGTGCTGAAGTGGTTTTGGGGGGGGGAGCACAACAAGTGCATGAAAATAGTTAATCCAAGTTGAAATGCGTTAGAGCATCGTGATTGTACAACTGTAGAGCCTTGCTTTACTCTGAACAGTTGTTGTATTGCTTAAAAGGAACTTCACAGCTTATAAATTGAGGAATAAAATATAAACATAGATGAGGAAATGATCCTCTGAGAGAGAGAAGTAAAGCAGAGGTGGGCTGTGGTGATGAATATCTTGTCTCTCAGGGGGATCACCTTGGGTAGGGTTGTTTTCCACACTGAATTTTTAACCTTTCAAAGCAAGGTCACTTACAAAGTGCTTTGGAGGACCTGCATTTTGTCCTTAAATTGGTTTCATTTTCGATCTAAAGATTGTAGGATCTTGTTATTTATGAAACAAGCTTTGGATTAACCTGAAAGATGTTCCTGTGATATTAGAGAGGTCAGACTACAAGGGAAGCTGAGTATCCACCAGCTGCACTTATTGACTGGTAACAGGCTTTTTCAAAGCAGTTTTCCTTCAGCAGTGCTGTTAATGCTTTAAATTCAAACCTAAAACTTTTTTTTTTTTTTTTTGGTGGGATCAGAGGAGTAAATACAAGTAATTTCGCATGAGCAGCAGAGTGAGGTGAGTCAATCCTTTTGATATATGTTTTCAGTCAGTGGGGCAGGATTACACTTCCCTCTCTAGAGCATATTAAAAAAAATGTAACAACTAAAAGAACAGTCCAGGCAAAAGGTTCATTTACATGGATTTGTGCAGGGAGAGGTTTTCTGCTTTGTCCTTCATTGATCATCTCATTTGATGCTCAGGTGGGGGGTGGGGTGTGTTCTTTGGGCTTCTGGCACTGGAGCCTGAGGGGTCCATCAGGAGCTTTTGTACTGCAGCCTCTGGGCCCTGTGGGGTTGTGTGCTCAGATCTCAGAATGCCACAATGGTTTGGGTGGGAAGGGACATTAAAGCCCATCCAGTGCCACCCCCTGCCATGGGCAGGGACACCTTCCACTGTCCCAGGTTGCTCTAACCTGGCCTTGGACACTTCCAGGGATCCAGGGGCAGCCACAGCTTCTCTGGGCAACCTGGGCCAGGGCCTCCCCACCCTCCCAGCCAACAATTCCTTCCCAGTATCCAGTTTAAATCTACCCTCCTTCAGCTTAAAGCCATTCCCNCCCAGCCTGGCTCCATGTCAGAGGGGCTCCAGCCCTGGCAGCAGCTCCGGGGCCTCCTCTGGACTCTCTCCAGCAGCTCCATGTGCTCCTGCTGTTGTTCCCAGGGCTGGAGCAGCTCTGCAGGGCAGAGGGGCAGAATCCCCCCCTGCCCTGCTGCCCCTGCTGTGGGATCAGCCCAGGATGTGGGTTCTGGGCTGGGCCATGTCCGACCTCTCACCCACCAGCATTTCCAACTCCTCCCTCTCAGGGCTCTCCGTCCCTTCAGCCCCAGGTCGGTGCCTGGGATTGCCCTGACCCGTGTGCAGGACCTCGCCCTTGGCCTCACTGAACCCCCTGAGGCTGGCACAGCCCCACCTGTCCAGGCCCCTCTGGATGCCCCATCCCTTCCCCACTGTGTGATGACCCCACAGCTCGGTGTTCTCAGTCCCAGGGCAGAATTTGGCTTCTTCAGAGTCTCTTCGTCCTCACCACACCAGAAAATGCCTTTCCTTCTTCGAAGGCCAGTGCTCTGTGCTCAGGGGAGTGCTGGTGGTGTGGAGGAAATAACCCAGCTCACAAGTCTCAATAAGTGCAAATAAAAAAGATTATCTCTGGTTACCAGTGTTACCTTTGTCCTCTCAGTATCACACCTGCGGCATTCAGGTCACACCAGACACTCTCCTCTCCCTGCCTATCTCCTGTGAGGGTTTTTCTGATAATCTTTCCAAGTACAGGAGCTGTAATTTCTAGATGAATTGCTTTATATTGCACTTTTCAGAAGCATAATACCAAAGGAGGGGGTTGTGTTCTGGGAGGAGAGTTTTCATCTGCTGAACAGCAATGTAGGCTGTGTTTTATGACTAAAATCTTATATTTCTAATCTGGAGATTGCCTCTGAGTTGTTCTCTCTTTCAGCTAGTTTTTAGTAAATTACTTCTGCCTGTCTACTAATTGATTTTTAAAACAGATTTAAAAAGAAAGACAAACTGAGTGTTTTCAAGGTGCTCAGTGGGTTGCCTGGATTCAAGGCAGGCTCTGGCTCTCTCGTGTCCTTTGTGTAAACTGGGGGTTAATGAAGTGACTCATTCATTCAGTCTGGCTGGGGCTGCACATCCTTGGGTGAAAGGAAGAACAAACCAACCACAGGGTGAAACTCTGAGGGCTCTGAGCTTCCTTCTCGAAGGTGAGCTGGGAAGGCACAGCCTGTGCCTCCCTGGAGATCTGCGGGGTTGGTCGTTTCATAGAAGATAATCAGAGGTTCTTTTGAGTCCCACATACTGCAGGGCTTCTGGGTTTTGTCTGTTCTTCGTTTCTCTGCTCTGGCCGTCAGTAAAAGCCCCGTGCTGGGCTTGGTTTCCCTTCTGTCCAATGGCAGATCTTCACTCTGCAGCCATTTCAACTGGGAGGAGCAGGGTTAGGTGGGATGTTGGGAAGGAATCCTTGTGAGGGTGGGGAGGCCCTGGCACAGGTTGCCCAGAGAAGCTGTGGCTGCCCCTGGATCCCTGGAAGTGTCCAAGGCCAGGTTGGAGCAACCTGGGCTAGTGGAAGGTGTCCCTGCCCATGACAGGGGGTGGCACTGGATGGGCTTTAATGTCCCTTCCAACCCAAACCATTGTGGGATTATTTTTGGTTTTATCCAGCAAGTTTCTTGCATGAAACACAGAAGCAGTTCCTGAGACAAGTCCAAGCCTGGAATGGCTGGTTAGGAGAGGATGGACAGACCCTGTCTTGCTGCTCCTCCAGGGTTTGTCACTCGTGCCTTCAGCCTTTCCTTGAGTGCAGAAGTTGGCCCCCTGCGCGTGTGGGAAGCGTTTGGGTGGGAATGCGCCTCCCAGAAGAGGGGGCTTGGTGGGAATGCTTTTTGCCTTGAGGAGGGAAAAGGACTGGCATCTCCAGCTCCTGACGTGTGGAGCCACCACTGAACGTGGGGACTCCGTCGGTGCTTTGGTGTTCTTTGAGCTTGATGCTGCCTGCGCTTGTTTCGTGTTCTTGAGTGTGTCTGTGGGATCAGCTTCTTCGGAGGCCTGTGGGGATGGTGGACTGACCTGGAACACTCTGGGTTTTTGGCTTAATCCATTGCCAGTGCCCTCAGACAGGTGGAGCTTCAGAACCTCAAATGCTGAATGAAGGTCAGTGTGGAGGACTTGGCTGCCTGGAGCCCAGGAACAGTATTTGGATTTTATTGGGGGGAAACTGGAATTAAAAAACAAAATTTAAAAAATAGAGTTAAAAATAGAATTAAAAATGAAATTTAAAAATAAAACTTTAAAAATAAAATGAAAAATATAAAATTAAAAAATAAAATTAAAAAAAAAATCAAAAGTACTATAGCCACTACTTTACAAATAAATTCCCCCCCTGTCATTCTTCAGCAGTGCCTTGTCCTGTAACAACCTTCTCTCCCATGCTGGCTTATTTGTCTTTGTATTCAGCCCGAGACCAGGTAGGGGCAGTTCAGAATATGTTCTTGTCACTTATGGGATAAATGCAAAGTATAACTCAAGTAATGCTGTAGAATCTGGAAGTATTTCTTCTTTCAAACACCAATGGTAAAAAAAACCCCTCAGACAGAAAGCCTGTCCAGAATTCATCCCCTCGTGATTGTAATAATTTGGCTCAGAAATTTAAAAGTGTCTAATAAATATTGTAAATCTGAAGAGGTAGAAATGTAGGAGAAAAGAGGGGAAGTGCTGAATGTTTTCAGAATAATAAAGTGGATTTTTGTGTAAAACATCTTCTTTACTAATTAATCTGAAAATGGAGTAAACTCAAGTAGAGCAGCTTGTAACAAAAAGCTTTTTGCTGGACTTTGCTGCTGGGGATGATCTCATCAGCTGGGCACTGAGCAGTGCTCCAAGTGTTTGCTGGAACAAAGGGGTTCTGCGTGGGTCCAGTTGGAAGGAGCTGGGAGGGAGTGCTGGACCATGGCCTGGGAGCAGGTGGGGATGCCATCCAGGCCTTCCCTCCTCCTTCCACCAGGGTTCTGGAGAGCTGCTGCTTGTGGCTTTGATCCAGTTATTTTTCTGGCAGTTACATGGTTTTAAGTACCTGAGGAGGACCTGCAAGAGCCCTGGAGAGGGGCTGGGGACAAGGGATGGAGGGACAGGACACAGGGAATGGCTTCCCACTGCCAGAGGGCAGGGACAGATGGGAGATTGGGAAGGAATTCCTGGTGTGAGGGTGGGGAGGCCCTGGCACAGGTTGCCCAGAGAAGCTGTGGCTACCTCTGGATCCCTGGAAGTGTCCAAGGCCAGGCTGGAGCAAGTGGAAGGTGTCCCTGCCCATGGCAGGGGGGGGCACTGGATGATCCTTAAGGTCCCTTCCCACCCAAACCATTCTCATGATGAGCTGTTACAGAAGAGAGAAAAAACGTGATCCCACTCTTCATTGAGAAACATCATTTTGGTCTTACAGTGGAGCCAAGCAAGATGGAAATTAAAAGTGATTTAACAGTGATCCTTGGCTTCAGGGTTTTGTTTTCTGTTCTAAAACTCATTACAGTGAATTGATGTCCTCTGTGTTAAACTCACCTGACTCTACTTCCAGGGAGTTTCTGTCTTGCCAGAGTAAGAGATGAAGATGTTGGAGCACTTGTTTAACATTCCCTGTGGGTGACTGTGTCGTGGACACAAGAAAAACATTCACTGTCCCCTGTGTAGGGATATTTGGAGTAAAGCCCGATGTGTTCCCTACTACCTGTTGGTAATTGGTGTATTTGTGCTTTGTGCTCCTGTCTCTGCATCCTCTGGCCTTTCAAAAAGCCGTGAGAGGAGAATCCTTCTCACACCGTCATTGCAGTTTGGGTGTGAGACTATTGACTTTCACATTGCTTCCACAATTTTTGCTGATTTTATTTAATTGTACAAACTGCTGGAAGTGGTGTGGGGGGAAATGCCACATGTTTTCTACCTGTTTCCATTCTTAAAACTGTAAAATTGTTGCTTTGAAATCAGCAATTGATTGGAAAAACTACTTGTAGTAAGAGCAAACCCCGGGATATTCAACTCGTGTGATGGTTGTGGGGGTTGACACTCGTATCTGTCTCTCGCTGAGTGAGAACTCAGTG
This sequence comes from Oxyruncus cristatus, assembly GCA_013399855.1. NCBI lineage: Eukaryota > Metazoa > Chordata > Aves > Passeriformes > Cotingidae > Oxyruncus > Oxyruncus cristatus. The sequence goes on from VXAY01005473.1 coordinate 70,982, forward strand.
ATGTGCCAGAAACACAGCAAGTTTGATTCATTCCGAGTCGACTTTCTCAACCAGAAGTTGTGTTGTTCATTGTTCTTTCGCTTTCTCACCCTGATAAGCCTCTCTGTTGTCCTTGGAGGCGTCGGGAGCCTCGTGCTGGTTCCAGCTTAAATTGCAGTATCTGTGTGGAGGGGGGGCCAAAAGGTTGGGGGGGCGGCTGAAGCTCCAATACAAATGTTTTTGTTCTGTCAATTAATGAAGTGCTGAGGACTGTAAAAACCATGGGATTGCACGTGAGACCATGTGCTGTACTTGTCTTCCCTCTAGTTGGAATTGGTCTTTAAAATTATGGCAGCATTAATTAGTCACTTTAGGGTCGCGGCAGCTCCTGCACGTGGAGGCAGCAGGAGTGACGGAATTCATCCTGGTGGGGTTGGCTGAGGAATCCCCAGGCCCTGTTGGCACAGTTTTTTGTTTCCTCAGGCATGAACAGGCCCCTGTCCTGTATTCCCACCTCCCAGATGGATTTTCTTGTGGTATTTGGGGTGGGGACTGTCAGTGCAGGGCTGCTGTTCACATAGAAAAGGGCAGCAGGGAAAGAGCTCTTTTGGATCTTGGAATCCCAGGATGGTTTGGGTTGGAAGGGACATTAAAACTCATCCAGTGCCACCCCCTGCCATGGGCAGGGACACCTTCCACTGTCCCAGGTTGCTCCAACCTGGCCTTGGACACTTCCAGGGATCCAGGGGCAGCCACAGCGTCTCTGGGAAATCCATCTCAGTCCCTCCCCACCCTCCCAGCCAGGAATTCCTTCCCACTATCCCATCTGTCCCTGCCCTCTGGCAGTGGGAAGCCATTCCCTGTGTCCTGTCCCTCCCTCCCTTGTCCCCAGTCCCTCTCCAGCTCTCCTGGAGCCCCTTTAGGCCCTGCAAGGGGCTCTCAGNCATCCCCATATCTGATGTCCTCGACACTCCTGGTTTTGTTTGGATTTGGTTTAAGGAGCAGTCTCAGAACTTCCCTTGTGTCTTGGCCAGGAACAAGTGAAAGTGTGGATAAACATGGGAACAGCTGGTGCTTTTTTTGTTTTTTTTCCCTTAATGAATCTGAGCTGAACAGTTTTGAGTCCAGATTAAAAGTGGGGTGGTATAATTATTTTTAATTGGTCTGTGCAGTAAGAACCTGTGCATTAAACTGCAGAACTCTGCAAATTGCAGTTGCTGCAAGAAATAGAAATCAGGTGGAATAAGTGTAGTGCTGGAAATTAGTTTTATTGGCATATCTGAAACATTTTCACAGGGGAATTTTTTCATTCAGTCATAATACAATATTTTATTAAGGCAGCTTTTGATTTCTGAATGTTATTTGAGGTTTTTAAGGCAGTGAGTCTGCACTGCTTTAGTTGATTGTGATGTGAAGTAACACATGTTGTAGTGCTTCCAGTCCTGATGGGAAAGTGCTGCTGCTCTTGCATTTTCAGAGCAGGAATTGCTTTCCTTGATAAGCACAGAACGAGGATCTGAGAAAACAGTTCCAGCAGCTCCCTTAGTTTAGGCTGTCACTGCTCTGATAACACAGACAGGATAATTCTGCTCCTCTGCTTTCCCAAAATAAAACAGGGTCTGTGGGGACGGAATCTTGGAAGATGCTGAGTCTCTCCCTTCTTTTTTGTTTTCCCTCTAGTTCCTCTCCACTCTACTTTTTATTTACTGTGCCTTTATTTGAAGTTGCCAAAATGCAGCAAAATCAAAATGCACAACTCTCGGGGATCTTCTCACTCTCTGCGACTCCCTGACAGGAGGGGGGAGCTGGGGGGGGTCGGGCTCTGCTCCCAGGGAACAGGGACAGGAGGAGAGGGAACGGCCTCAGGCTGGGCCAGGGGAGGGGCAGGTGGGACATGAGCAGGAATTTCTCCCTGGAAAGGGTGGTGAGGCCTTGGCAGGGGCTGCCCAGGGAGGTTTGGAGTGCCCAGCCCTGGAGGTGTCCCAGGAAGGCCTGGCCGTGGCACTCAGAGCTCTGGGCTGGGGGACAGGGTGGGGATGGGCACAGGGGGGATCCATGGGCTGGGAGGGCTTTTCCACCCTCAGTGATCGTGGGATTCTTATGTCCCCCACACCTTTGGCTGGTTTTGCAATGACTATAACTACTCATAGTTCTAGAAAGATTCAACTCAATATCATATTTAACAGTGCCTCGCAGGGTCTCAGGGCAGGGGGAACGTGGGCTGGTCGGTCTCACCCCTGGAGCTCTGCGGGGAATATTTGGGAGCCTGTGTGTGTGTCAGACACCCCGGTCTGGGTCTTGTGTCTCAGATCTCGCAGCAATTTGCTCATCTGTTCTGGTTTAACGCAGCTGTCTGCACCTTGTTGTAACCTGTCAGCGTCTGAGGGCGTTCTGAGGCTCCAGCCTGGCTTTTCACGCTGGATTGAACAAATCTGGTTTTGGAGGCAGTTGCATAACGGGAAGTGTGTGTGTGTCTTCTGTTCCAGTTAATTTTTTGTTTGCTTTAGAAACTTGTTGTCTTTAGAAACCTTAATTGCTCTTTTACAGTTGTAAATAAACATCTGAAGGGTTTATCAGTCACTTTTGCCCTGAATTTTCTCAGCAGTGACACTATGTTTTAAAATCCCTAAAAGCCGTGGTTTTGCCTCAGAATATATGAACGTGTTCCAGCTGAAACCAAGTGTTTATCCACAAAGTGCCTTTGGGTCTTGTTCTCACTGGTTGTGTTTTCAACCCACCCTTAAAAAAGGGAAACTTAGCCCTTACAGACTGACTTCTTTCTTGTTTGGGGGTTTGTTTTCCAATCTGAGTCCCAAAACCTTGGGTGAGGTGCGTTTCTTTGTGCCTGGAAATGTGATACGCAGCTGAAAGACGAGTGAGTAGATGTTAATGATCTTAAGCCTATCTGGCTACAGCGTTGTGACCTTTATCTGCCGTCTCCCCTTTCCCCAGGTACAGGTATCGCGTTCTGCTGACACCCGACAGAACAAATCCCCTCGTAGGTGCTCTGATTTTAGCTGGCAATCTGAAATGTTGGTGCCGTGGGATAAACAACGGGAGAATGTTTGTTTTCTTTTGTTCCCCTGCACGCTGTTAATGCCCAAATCCTTGTTTCTGGGGTGGAGGGAGGTTGGTCTGTGCTGGAGATCGCTCAGACCTGACCTAACAAAGCTCTGCCCAAGCCAAGGTCCCAGCTCTGTGGGGTTGTGCCTGCAAAGGGGAGGTCAAATGACGTTTTGAGGCTTCCCCTGAATTTACCAGGAGAACGTGGGATGTTCCACAGGTGACTTCTGCCCAGCTGGGATCGCAGTGAGGTCCTGACAAAGTCTGTGTGTAATCAGCAGTTTAATATTTCAGTAGTTTTGGTATCTCAGAACACAGATAGTGCTGAATTGCTGCTCATCTGGGCTGTTCCACATAAAACCTATGGGCAGCAAGTCCTCTGAAAACTTCTGGAATGTAGTTGTGTTCTGAATGGATTTGGTTTTAATTGATTCTGACACTTCATAGTGTGTCTGTCATGATTTTGGGCGTCATTAACTTTTGTATTAGAGGATGTCATCTAGTCTAGAAACCTCCAAAAGTGGTGGAGGGGGAACTGGACAAGGGCTGGAGGGACAGGACAAGGGGGAATGGCTTCCCACTGCCAGAGGGCAGGGTTAGATGGGATAGTGGGAAGGGATTGTAGGCTGTGAGCGTGGTGCGGGACTGAAATGGGTTTCCTGAAGAAGCTGTGGCTGCCCCTGGATCCCTGGAAGTGTCCAAGGCCAGGTTGGACGGGGCTTGGAGCAACTTGGGCTGTTGGAAGGTGTCCCTGCCTGTGGCAGGGGTGGGATGAGATGGGCTTTGAGGTCCCTTCCAAACCAAACTATTCCATGGCTCTGTGATTCTGTGATTCAAATATTTTGATACCAGACAAAGTATATTCTTTCTGTGCCACTGACCAGCTGTGACTCCTGGAAAGGCTTCTTAGCTGGAAGGAGGGAAAAAAAATCCAAGCCAACAAGAAACTGCTGTGCCAGGGTTGTCTTACAGTGCCCATTACAGCAGAGTCTCATGTTGTCACTCGCTGTAGAGCTCCAGTGAGGACCTGTCATTCTTCCCTGGGCAGTCCAGGCTCTAAAATAGCAGGATTTGAAATATTCAGCTGTCCAACGTAGCAGGTCACTCAAGCCCTGAGCAGTTTTAACTTTAATGTGTCTCTCCTGTGCACTGGCACAGGACAGGCCTTGGCTCCCACCAACCGCTCCTGACGGGCAGGACGGCGGGGAAGGGTCTTGTGTGGAAAGAAATAAAGTGGACTTGTTGCTCAGTGTAGCTCAGCTCTCACTAACGTTTCAGATGTGCAAGGCAGCAGCTGGTTTAGTAGTAGGAGTTTCCAGAAAATAAGTAGGGAATGTCAGTGATTTCCAGTGCTGAGGCAGCAACAGTCGCATGTCTGCACAGGGGGTAAAGGCTTTTTCTGCCTTTCTTCTGATCCATGTTCACGTGTTTGCCCTTGAGAATTCAGAGAGAAGTATATTGATGCAGAGGCTCTGAGGCTGCTGGATTTTTGCAGTGGAGAGCAAGGGTTGCTGTTTGGTTTGATGTGTTCCTCTGTGTGCTGGTTGTGCTGCTGTCTGGCATCATTTGAAAAGCAAAGCTTGCAACCCTTTTGGTGACTTCTGGTAGCACTCTGATGGTTTGTCTCAGATTTCCTCTTCCTTAGGGTGGAAGCCCTCTCCCAGACACTGGTGGATGCTGTTCCAGAGCTGGCATGGACTGGGACCAATCCCAAGATCCACTTGCATGTGGCCACCAGGGTGTAAAGAGTAAGACTTGACCCATGGCAGCCCTTTCCTGCTCACTTGAACTCAGCTGTGATACTGAAGCTCCAGGAGGAGCTGCCTTCCTCTTCCTTCTGACCCATGAAGGCCATCAGTTGGTTTTGCAGCCTTTCATTAGCAGTCAAGTGACATTTGAATAATGAGAGCTGCTTTTTCTCCTTGCTCTCATCAAAGGGTTCATTAATGTTCAGCCCCAGCTAAGGCAAAACAGCCACTGGAGGAGCTTCAGTCAGTGATTTCAGTCATAGTTAAGACTTGACTTGGGTTCTTGCTGCTCCTTGTTGTAATGTGTGTGCAGCTGGATCTTTATGAATCCCAGGTACATCTCCAGTCAGTAAAGATGCCTGTTTGTGGCCTGTGCCGTCCCAGAAGGCGCAGGTTGTTGGGTAACACTGGCTGAGTGTGGGTGCAGGATGTGCTCTGACAAATAAAGCATCTGACAGGAGTTGCAGTGGATCTGTATTGATCCGACAGAACAGTAGGAAGAATTCCTGAATTCTTAAACCCTTTATTTTTAGATGTAACTCTACTGGGCTGAAGGCTTTCTGTTCCCTGAATTGTTCCAAAAATAAATCTTTCAGACGAGGATTAAACTTGAATGTGAAAGACAGTGTTTTTTATGCATCAGTGTTCACGGAAGGAGCTGGTCAGAAATCACTATTCTCCTGAAATTTGCATGTTCTGCCTCCAAATGAGAGCTGCTTTCACCAAAACTACTCATCCACACGGGAAGCTCGAGGTGCTGGTGGGAATGCAACTGGGAGAGCTAATTTTAGCTAATTCAGTCCTGTGAGCAGCAGTTATTCAACTGTGAAAAGAAACACTTCGGTCTTGCTTAAATCTCTTTTTTTATTGAGCCCCTCCTGAACGTGCTTTGCTGTTTTTCACCAAGGGCATTTGCTGCCTTGGGTTTTCACGTTGGGTTTTTTTGGTGTGACTCTGGATGTTCCAGTTAAGGTCTTTTTCTGTTTAGACACTTCTGAAAGACCTTTGAATCTTTCCATGCCTCACTCCTGTCAGAGTCTTTGATCTCAGCCTTCCCTCGGTGTTTCCAGGCTCTTGTCTCATGTCCTCTGGGCGTTGAGTGCTCTATCCCACTCTCCCCACACTCCTCTGTTGGGCATTAATCAACCAGAGGGCTCTGGCTGCCCAAACTTACATTAACAGGTGACTTCCAGACCTTGCACTGTCCAGCCTTTCAGAACCCTCCAGGAAGGTCCTTGGCTGGTCCTTGACACTGGTGATTTGGCAATCCATGAGTCACTCCTCCAACTTTCCAGAGTCATTGCATGTTGTTTCTTTTTTGCCAATTGCTCCTGACATCTGAAAATCCGTGGTGCTATAAAAACAGCTCTGCTTGTGCAGCTGCTGCCTCACTGTCTGATTGTATGAACCTCACTGGGGTTTAGCTTTGTCAACCTCCATCGCCACAGAAAAGAGTTTTCTAAAGTCTGTCCTCTCTGATAAGGACTAAATGTGGATGTTGCCAAAGAGTATCTGCTTAACTTTGCAGTAGCAGACCTTCATTTTTCCATGAATCCCATCCTGGGATTGGGAAGTATCATCTCTTCCTACCAGCAGCAGGACTTGCGTGACCGCTGTGAAACTCTGACTGGAGTTCATGAATATTTCCCTGGAAAATTCCTCGCTCTTTAAGTGCAGTGGAACTCTTTAAATTCTTAGTCTAACTTCTCTTGGGAGAAGCTCTACTGAAAAGCCTGAAGTGAAATCTAAAAGCAGTCTCTTTCAAATCCCTGAGGCTGGAAAAGAGCTCCAGGATTGAGTCCCCCCTGTGCCCGATGCCCCCCTTGTCCCCCAGCCCAGAGCTCTGAGTGCCACGGCCAGGCCTTCCTTGGGCACCTCCAGGGCTGGGCACTCCAAACCTCCCTGGGCAGCCCCTGCCAAGGCCTCACCACCCTTTCCAGGGAGAAATTCCTGCTGATGTCCCACCTGCCCCTCCCCTGGCCCAGCCTGAGGCCGTTCCCTCTCCTCCTGTCCCTGTTCCCTGGGAGCAGAGCCCGACCCCCCCCGGCTCCCCCCTCCTGTCAGGGAGTTGCAGAGCCAGAAGGTCCCCCCTGAGCCTCCTTTGCTCCAGGATGAGCCCCCCCAGCTCCCTCAGCCGCTCCTCTTATTGTCAGCTCTGTCCGAGGTGCCTCTTGCAGGTGTGGGAACAGGAATTTGATGCTGAACAAAAATTCTTTTTTTATTATTTTTTTTCTTTCCCCCGTGGTACCCATGAAGAAAAATAGTCCATCATATATTTGTGAATAAGCTCTTGGTTTAGGATCTTGGTGAGTTCCTAAGGCAAGGAGACAATGTAGGGGTTGTGCCTATAAGGACAACTTTCCTTCCTGTGGGAGGTGTCCCTGTCCATGGCAGGGGTTGGAATAGGATGATCCTTAAGGCCCCTTTCAACCCAAACTGCCCTATGATTCTGTGATTCCTTGTGTCAGGTTGTAGTTTATTTTCTCCTAACATGATTCCTCTAGAAAAGGACTGGGATGGAAAGGAGAGATGCCTTAATCTGGAGTTTCATGGCCACCATGTAAATATAGCTCAGCGTTCACCAGCCTTTGCATTTGACACCCTGGAACTGCTCTGCATGTGGAATGTTGGAGCTGCCATGGGCACCTCCCCTCCTGGCTCTTCGTATCAAGTGATCTCCATGCCCCGTGCTGCTGGAGATAGGAGCTATTTAAAGGAAGCTGTTTATCCAGAGCTCTGGAAACAAAGTCTGGAGGGTGAGAGAACAGGAAACTCAAAGATCGAGGGGCTGTTCTCTCGCAGGGTGGAGGGAACAGTCTTGTGGGTTTGGGATGAGAAAACAGAGAGTGCTGCTTGTTTAGGGAGCTTGAGGGAGCTGATAAGGGTTTCTCATCTGGAGAGTGGCACATTCTTTCTGTTGTAAACTCAACTGCCCTGAAGTGCATTCCAGCTGCTTGGGGTAAGAGTGATAATGGCGAGTGTAGCTGGAGGCTGGCTCTGCCCTCTCTGTCTGGTACTGCAGAAACACAAACACAGGTTGAGACAGTCACTGCTCATACAGAAGGTTCTGGATCACTGGAACCAGAGACCATCCAATCACCATAATTCTGTGAGGTGGGTGTAGGGGCATTGCTGTCTTGCATCCTGTCTTGCATCACCTGGGTGAGCTCTGCTTTTCTCAGGGGTTGTGGTTCACCCCATCCTCCGAAGTGCTCTCACTGGGGACTGGTAGAGACAAGCAGTTGCTAAAGTAATAAGAACCTTCAAAATGACAGAAAAACCAGGAAAGAATTGTTAATGTTTGCCCTGAAATATGGATATGCTTTTGGGACTGTTTGGAATAACTGTTGTATTCCAGATAGGGTGTATCTGGGGAACTGTCAGGGGAGAGACTGGAAGTAGTCAGTGTATTAGTGGGATGCAGGTGAGTCAGTTTTGGGGGGGGAATCTGTGTGGAAAACTGGCTGGAGTTAGAGAAGCCCTTGGAATGTTCCACACTAAGAGTGTGAGGAGCTGAGCAACAGGAACTGCTGGTGCAGGATGTGAAACTGGATCCTGCAGGGATGGCAAACACCACAGGATGGTCTGGGTGCCAGGCAGGACCTGCTCCCTGCTCCTGCAGCAGGGGAGGAGGAGGAGTGGGAGTGGCATGGGGTGTAAATGGGATCTCAGGCTGCCTTCCCTGCTCCCACTGCTTTTCCACATCACTTGTGGGAAAACAGTGTTGGGGAGGAAGAAAGTTGGGCCCTTGGAATCAGCGTTGCAGTGCATGGGCAGGTATCTCATAAAATAGTTCTCAGAAAAGTTTCTCAAGATTGGAAAACAATTCCAGTGAATCATGGACCACAGGAGTTGGGATTTGCAGGATATATGAGTTTTTTTTCTGTTGTTCATCAGTGTTTCTGTAAGGTCAAAGTCTTCCTCGACTTTATTGCGTGAGGGGATGAGGTGAAGTCCATCTTAGGCTACTTTAAGACCCAAGACTCAAGAAATCTTTGCAGCTACACCTGCAGTTTTATCAAATCAGTTTGGGGTAAGAAGGACTGATATTAACAATTCCTGCTTGTCAGTTGAGAACAGTCCATATTTAAAAAGCAGCAACTTTACAACTGTGGGCAGTTAATCCCACCTTGGTAGTAGAGGAATTCTGTCCTTCAGGGATTATTTAGAGAGAGGGGCAGCTTTGCCAAAGGCAACAGTGGTTTTGCGCAGACTGAGAACCTGTGGTGGATTCCACCTCACTGTTCCCAGGGCCACGGCTGTCATGGCACTGCCCAGTTGGAGATGGAGCAGCACTAAAAATGAGCTCACGGCTTTGATTTTCTTCAACTCTGCCCCAAAAGAGAGGGCTGTGGACTGGTTTTCTTAACAGATAAGGTAAAGTTGAATGTTTTCAATGCAAAGAGATGGGAATGTCATGTGTGAGAGGGGATCACAGCAGTGGATGTGGGATGGACTTTAATGAGCAGTCTTGGAGCGTTGATGCCTCCGGGTGTGATGTGGGTGTTCATCCTTGGGAAGCAGCTGGAGAGAAGGACCCCGATGTCCCAGTTTATCACTGGGTGGCTAAACTGCAAATAATGACGAGGAAGAGGAAAATGTGGGTTTATTATGTGTGTCAGCAGAGTTTGCTTCTGTGGGGAAGGGGAGCATCAGTGTTACCATCAGCCAAGAGCTGACATTGGATTCCTCATATATGTGAATCCCACACAAGGTGCGTCTCCTTTCCTTAGTGTAGTAACTCTCCTTCCCAGCCCTTCTGAAGGGAGCAGGACTCTTTTTTTTTTTTTTTTTTTCCCCCACTTATTAAAGCTAAAATGACCCCCTTGTCACTGGGCTGTTTCCTCATTTATTTAAAAGCTCTGGCATTTTACTTCCCTGGAACATGAAATGGGCATCTGTAGGGAGAGGAACACAGATGAGTGGTTCTGTCTGCCTGCTGAGCAGGTGCTAGGAGGATATTTTGCTGGAGATTGCCTTCATGACTTGCTGTGGTGAAGAACAGGTTGGACATTTCTCCATGTGGATTCAAGTACTTGAACTCTGTGGCTTAGTTTATGTTCTTTTCTGCATGGAGAATATATGAAGAGTAATTATTTTGAGAGAATCCTTTTTTTTTTTAAAATAGATAAGTTTGCTTCACAACAAAGAAGCATTACCAACAAAATGTAAGATATTGGATAGAGAAATTTGGGACAGGACACCCAGTGGATGAGGAGATGGTCCCCTGGGAAAGCTGGTGGGTGCAGTTTCACTGAACCCGTGGAAAACTACGGCAAAGAGATGACTGGAGATAAACATGGACTCGTGACTCGACCGTGGCTGTCACAGGTGGCTGGGCAGGTGTGGCCCTGACAGTGACTTTGTGAGCTTTTAAGCCCTTCATTGAGCACCTGAAATGCTGCTTAGTGTGGGGATGTCCTGCTGAGCCTGGATTACTCCAGCTTTTATGGGGGCCTTGGGGAAACCAGTTATGACGTATAACGGGGTTTTCATGGAATGTCCTGGACGGGTTCAGCAAGTGTTGATTGGAAATAGCAATTCCAGAATGCCTGGGGTTGGGAGGGACCCCTGGAGATCACCCAGCCCAACCCCCTGCCCAGGCAGGGTCACCTGAGCAGGTGGGTTTGGGATGTCTCCAGAGAGGAGACTCCACACCCTCCCTGGGCAGCTGTTCCAGGTCTGCCACCCCCATGGAGAGAAGTTGTGCCTCAGGTTGAGGTGGAACTTGCTGTGGTTTAGTTGTGGCCATTGCTCCTCGTCCTGTCATTGGGCACCCCTGAAGAGAGTGTGGGACCCTGCTGAGACCCCTTGGGGGTATTTGTGTGGATTGATGGGCCCCCTCTCACCTTCTGTCCTCCAGACTGACCAGGCCCAGCTCCCGCAGTCTCTGCTCATCAGAGAGATGCTCCAGACCCCAAATCATATCTGTGGCCCTCCTGGACTCTCTCCAGTAGCATCTTGTCTTTCTTGAACTGTGGAGCCCAGAGCTGAACCCAACACCCCTGACGTGCCTCGCCAGGACAGCAGAGGGGCAGGATCCCCTCCCTGACCTGCTGGCCCCCAGGATCCCACTGGCCTCCTGACCCCAGCACTAGCGAGGTCGTGTTCCTGTTGAGGAGAGGGCACTCAGGAAAGCTGCCTGGATCGCTGGAGGGGGCCTGCAGCAAAATATCTCCAGTTTCAGTTACTCAGATTTAACACAACTCATTTCCCAGCCATCCCCAGTTAACTCCTGTCCCAGGCTCCGTGGTCACATTCCTTCTGCCTTGTGTTTTGCAGATAAGCAGTTTCTGAGGACTGAAGTACCTGCCAAGGGAACACCTGCTTTTGAGGTAGGAACTGTTCTTCTAATGACCCAAAGCTAGATCTTTAATTAAAGAGCAAAGGTTTGATACAGCTGGAAATGTTTGATACGTGGAAACCTCATCTGTGCTGGGAATGAATGACCATCCAGGGGTCTGAAATGGCAGTTCTGGGAACTTGAGTGGAACAAACGTGTCTGGAGCGCACTCACCTTTCCATTCTAACATTCCCCCATTTCTCTTTGGGATAACAGGGCTAGTGTGGGACTCGGGGATTGTCCTTTCTGGCCAGTTGGACCTTCTTTTCTTGCCTTTTCTGCTGCAAAGGGCACACATTTAACTTGGTCACTCAAATCTTCTTTTTATCAGAGTAAGAGGACTACAAAAGATTAAAATGGGTAAACGAGGCTAAGAAAAACAAGTCTGATTTGATTTGTTAGGAATTGGGAGCAGCGGATCATCCACGTTTCTGATCCTCGCTGTCCTTTGGGGAAGGCTCCAGAAAGCTCCACTTCCACTGGAGTCTGCAGTCAGGGGATATTTGAGGTGCTGGTGTTCACATGATGTGTTTTGGTGAAGGAATTACGATTTATTCATGATATTTGTGTGGACTGAGAGGCCCAGGTTCTTCTGCAGTGCAGTTTAATTGTGATTGTTCTCAAGTGCTGTGTCTGTGTTTGACTCCTGAGAGGAATATCAGCCGTTTTCTCCACTGTTTGATACTTTCTTTTGCCTTTTCCATAACAAAATTGACGGAGTTCAGAGTGCTGGTACCATCCCGTGAGTCTGGCTGTGAGGAATGCCAAGGAGTCACATGGATGCAGTTCATAACACCTTGTTCTTACATCACCAACTGCCTCTGCTGTGATTTACAGACACTGCCTGGAGCTGACAGCAGCCTCACATCTCCTCAAACTTACTTATGGGATCAAAAAAAAAAGGGCATCTGAGGAACAATTTTGTCTCCTTAAGTGGCAGATGCAGGGCTGACACTGTGGGTGCAAAGGCCTTTGTTTTCAGTAGGGTTCACACGCCTGTGGTCCTGTTCATGGTGTGACTGGAAGATGCTCCCGTGTGTCCATTCATGATGTGGCTGGAGGAGGCTCCTTTGTCCCTGCTCCTGGTGTGACTGGAGGAGGCTCCTGTTGATGCTGTGACAGGGCCCAGGCCCAGCTGGGACAGCCCCACCACCATTTTTGGCAGCCCCACCACCAGCCAAACCATCTCAAGTCGTGCTGTAAGAGCCACTTGAGCGGAAGCCACGTGAGATGGCTGATCTCCCTCTGGGTGGGATGGAGGGAGGGGACGTGCCCCGAGTGCCGGGTGTGCCTCTCACCGTGGCCTCAGTGGACCTGAGGAGGTCACGGGAGGTGGGCTGTCACCTCCTCCTGCAGGGAGAGAGCGTGAGGGGACAGGGGAGGTGACGCAGGAATGTGAGAGCACTGTGTTTCCCTTCCTTCACCTTCCAGTCTGGAGTGTTTTTTGTTTTTTCTCCTTTCTACTTCACTGAGCTTGTACCAACTGGTCTGAGTGTCTGCCAGACTCCTTGGGTGTCTGGACTCGCTCTCAGACTTCAGTTTACTCAGTCACAGAATATCTCCAGTTGGAAGGGACTCAAGGCTCCTTGAGTCCAACTCCCTGCTCCGTGCAGGACCACCTAAAAGTAGCGATATGACAGAGAGTGTTGTCCAGGCACCCCTTGAACAGTGACAGGTGACGTTGTTACCTCCCAGCTTGGGGATTTGCTGTCATGATTTTCCTCCTTTCCTTCTCTGTTGTCCAAAAATGGGAGTTGTGGTGGGAGCTGCCTCCTGGAGCCCCAGGGATCCATGAACCCCTCCGCACTTGCTGTTCATGGTTCAGGACATGGAATCCAAACAGGTGTTTCCCACAGACTGTATTCAGCAGCTAAAAGTGCTTCCTGAGGTAATTTATCCGGGAACATTTAATCCCCACTCATTGACTGCTCGGATGAATAAAGGCAACTTCCTCCCAACATCCTCTGCAGAAGCTGGAGAGAGGCAGGAAGGGGGAAGTGTTGGTGGGAGTTGGGCACTGGCTGGTTTTGTTGGATCACCTGGTTGAGGTGTGTCCTAATTGTGGCCTTCCAGGAACCTGAAGGAACCCACAGGAAAGATGGGAGGGAGACTTTGGACAAGGGATGGAGGGACAGGACACAGGGAATGGCTTCCCACTGCCAGAGGGCAGGGAGAGATGGGAGATTGGGAAGGCTGTGAGGGTGGGGAGGGACTGGAATGGATTTCCCAGAGAAGCTGTGGCTACCCCTGGATCCCTGGAAGTGTCCAAGGCCAGGTTGGAGCAACCTGGGCTAGTGGAAGGTGTCCCTGCCCATGGCAGGGGGTGGCACTAGATGGGCTTTAAGGTCCTTCCAACCCAAACCATTCTGGGATTAGAGGATTCTACTTTACCATGTGTGGTTTTACTTCCTTAAAGGATCGTGGGAAGAATCTGGAATTAAAATAAAAAGAGGGTTTTTTTTCCCCAGTACTATGCTGAATAACCGTTTACCTAGTCCCTTGTCCTTGCCTTTTTGGAAGGAGCTGCCTGTGTCCCAGGACACAGCAGTGGGACCTGGGTGCTGCAGCCCTACCTGCCACAAGGCAGTGAATCATTCCCTGAAGAAACTCCACACTGTGCCTGATAACACTGAGGGGGCACCTGGAATTTCTTTTATTGCTCTTCCTTTCATGACATTTCAGCTTTTGTTTTCTAACCAGTGCCTTGTTTTTCAGCCACCCTTGAGTGTATTTGTTATCAAGAGCACGGAAATGTAAATACAATAGTGGCTGAGCAGCTACTCCCTTCCTCCTCCGCTGGTTTCCTGCACTTGGGAAGGTGGAAACTCTTCTGCATTAATTCATGTCAGAAATGGCTGTTCTTCCCCCTGGTGCCACCCCATCAGATTCCAGACCCTGGAGGGTCTGAGCAAAGAGAGATGTTTGCTCTCACAGATGTTCCTTGGGAGGGAATTAACACAGGACCTCCTGCTGCAGCTCCTCCCAGTACCTTCCCATCCTCCTGCCTGGCAGGACATCCCATTTTTTAACCAGATAAGGCACCCTTCTAGTTGAATTAAGCCTGCATTCTTCTGCTTGCAACATTTGAGCATATTTCTTGAAGAAAAACTAAGAGTGTTGGAGCGTTTGCCCTCTCTGACTTGGGAGCATTTCTCCCAGACTTCAAGTTTTCAGTTATTTTTGAGAGTTGTTGCCTAAATGGGCTCTGCTCGTTGTAGCTGGCTCACGAGTAGCTCATGTTGGTTGATTTCTGTGTCAGGCAGGGATTTGGTCATTAGAATTGGGTTAAGATAAGGGAAAGGCTCAGATGTAGGATTTGTTCTTTTGACTTCAGAGTTGGACTTGTGGGTCCCTTCCAACTCAGAATATTCTGAGTGTCTCAGGAGGAGCTGGGCTCAGCTGTTGGCTGGGTGAGAGCATCAGGCTGCCCTCAGACTGTGCCTGTCATCTGCTTTTTTTACTGGGTTTGTCATGAGCTTTGTGTGGCAGGAACAGCTTCCTGGGGGAGTTATTTATCTCCAGTTACCCAGCCCTTCCTTGCCTAACCTGCCACGTTAAATGCCATTACTGTGTTTGTGCTGCACTGGCAGAGCTGGGGAGTTGTGTGATGCTCTTCTGGCCCTGGGCCAGCTGTGGGGCTGAACTGAGCTCAGGAAAAATCCCCGGGATCCTCTCTAAGAATAAGCATCACGTGAGAGCAGGAGTGTTCCCCTGCTTGGAGGGAATTAAGATGCCGTGTTGGGAAGGAATAACAGCAGCAGCTTAAGGGCTAGGCTGGCATCCCTCTGCTAAAGGGATAAGCTGCAGGGCCAGAGGAGGCAGGAGGGTCTGGCTGTAACCTTTAGCTTTCCTTGCTGCCCAGGATGACACAGGGCTTTCAGAATACATGGGTTTATGGATAAGAATCTGATCAATACCATGTGAAGGAGCTGGGAACGTACTTGCTGAGCTTCTGGTCTAGTAGAGTTCCCTGCTGGCTCTTGGCCTGCAGATTAAATACTGATCAATGTGCTATTGAACTAATTTCTGAGCGCTTTGCTGTAGCTGTCTTTTTAATTTTACCCCCCTTGGTACATGGGAGGTGCTGGGGCTGGTGTGGGGGTCTGGTGGTGCTGCTGGAGAGGGCCTGCACGTGGGTCACGTTGTGGCGCAGGCAGGGATGGATCCTGAGCTTATGTCCTCCCAGGAACTCCCTGTCTGAGGGAGAAGGGCTCGCTCCATTAGCAGTGGTGATGGAGCTGGGAATGTGCCCTGTGTTCCCCCTGAACAGCCAGTGTTCCCCTCTGGGAGGCTTGGGATGACTCACTGGCCCTTTCCCCACCTCTCATCCCGTTCTGGAGCTGAATTATCCTTCTACCTGTCTTTGGGAGCTGTTCCATTAGCACCAGCAGTACCTCCTTCCCTTGGATCACAGGCAGGCAGAATTTACTTCCCAGGTTTCCAACAAATCCTTCCGTGAGCTGTTGTAGCCAAAGGCTTCAGCTCTGCTTGCAGAGGTGCCCAAGTGTGCTCAGTTTTCAAAGCTAAAGGCTTCTACCTTCATTTAACAGGGTTTCTGAGATTTGTCTTTCTCCCTTGTGTGTAGGCACAACTATCCGTACTGAGAAGTAATTCCCAGGGACCTGGAATTTGTTAAATCTCCGTTATATTTATTGGGGAGTTGCCCCAAGATGAACAAAATCCATACATTGAATGGTGCAGATGGTGCAGAGCCCCCTCCTAAGCGTGTTCTGGTGACACACCAGTGTGTGTAAGGGCAGATTTGGATATTCCAAAGCTACTCTTGAACAGGGTAAGGAACAGGCTCCACAGCTTGGAGCCCTCGAGGTGTGCTCTGCTCCCACCCTGAATGTGCTCAGGGACTTCAGTTCTCCCTGAATTCCTGAGCCTGAGCAGCCTCCATGGAAACACAGGGGCTGAGTTCTGTTCTTGACCTGAACATGTGCCCCAGGTGGAAGGGGCTGAGCTGCCTGAGTGTGGTGAGAGGGCACGTTCCCCTGAACCAGTTTGCTGCTGGTCCCGGAGTTCTGCTGCGGCAGAAACCTGGGCTGGGCACTCACAGAGCACCTGCTTCTCCTTGTTAAACCTCTGCTTCCACAAGGCTTTGGTGTGGTTTCCAAGTGGCAGCCCCCGACCTCTGCACCAGTTCAGTGTGTCTCTGTTCCACTTCCAGGTTCCTTTTGGGGCATCTCTGGAGTTCACCCTGAGGGGAGAGCATGAGGCAGCTGCTGAGTCCACAAACTCACTCACTTCTGTAGCCAAGATCTTACGGAGTTTGCAAATGGCCAAAACTCATTTCTTAGCATGGAAGGGGTTTGTGTCATTCTCCCGAAGCTTTTTGACCTTCCAGTAGTGTTGGAAAGCTTTAAAGTATTGTTTTGTCTTTACAAATCTGCTTGAAAAAGCATCGCCAGCCGTTCGGTTCCACTCCTCTGGCTCTGAAACATCGAGTGATGCTGAGTTGTCATGGATGAAAATAATTCTCCAGTCAAGGTTCTCATTTGGAAGCTTCCAGTCCTGTGTCCTGATGGGCAGGTTCTTGTGCTCTGTAATTACATTGTCAGGAGAAGGGCTTATTTTAATTAAAAGTAAAGTAGCTGCTCTAATGCAGCCACTGACACAACTGGAATTGTTCCGTGGAGGGAAAGGAGTGGAGCCTGTTGGAAGTGGAGTTGCTGGGAGCAGTGATGGTGTGTCCTGGTTGCCAAATGAGCTCCTTCTGATTTCATGGCTGTGCTGCTGTAGCTGCTGCTCTCCATAACCTGGGATGTTTCCTGCTTCTTGCTCAAAGTTTCTCTTGTTTTTTGACATTGACAAACTTGTTGATTTTTGGGGCATTTCTCTGGAGAGTCACTTTGCCTGTCAGAACACCTCCAGGGCTGGGCACTCCAAACCTCCCTGGGCAGCCCCTGCCAAGGCCTCACCACCCTTTCCAGGGAGAACTTCCTCCTCATGTCCCCCCTGCCCCTCCCCTGGCCCAGCCTGAGGCCGTTCCCTCTCCTCCTGTCCCTGTTCCCTGGGAGCAGAGCCCGACCCCCCCCGGCTCCCCCCTCCTGTCAGGGAGTTGCAGAGCCAGAAGGTCCCCCCTGAGCCTCCTTTGCTCCAGGCTGAGCCCCCCCAGCTCCCTCAGCCGCTCCTGCTGTTCCAGCCCCTTCCCAGCTCCGCTCCCTTCCCTGGACACGCTTGTGTCCTATCAGGAGGGGCCTCTCTTCCAACCCCTTTCCACAAGCCTGGATTGTTTCTGCTGTTCCACAGAACGTGTAACTTGGAATTTTCAAGGCTTAATCCAATGAACTTTTTGATGAGGTACAATATGGATGTAGGACATTAAATGCTAATTAATGGCTGCTTATTTTACTCTTCAGTGAGAGCTTTTTTGCTTAACTTAATTTCAGAATTTGTCCTCTCTGGTCTTACTTTCCCTCCCACGCTCTCAGATGTCTATATATACATATTTATATATTATTTTGTATACATAAGGCAATGTTATGAGTTCATGAAGGCATCGAGGGCCTGCACAGTGATATTAAAGCTATAATTAAGCTGGACTAAACCTCTGAATTTTTTTCCCACAGCATGCCTTGAACTCGTTCTCATCTTTAGGTTTGTCATTCCAGTCTTTGTGCTGAACGGTTTTCATCACATCTTAGAAATTCAAGCCCAAATTTTCACACAAGCACAAAATCCATTGTTCTGGGAGCCACATACGTAAGACAGAGACGGAGGGGGATGAATTTAGAGGAGCTGACACGAGGATTGTTTGGCCGAGGTGAACTGTGCAGGGAGCTGCCGTGACCAGGCCGTGGCGGGAGAGGCTCTTGCAGGACGAACGAGGCGGAGGTACAAAATACCCTGTAAAAAGATGGTGATTGTTGGGTGAGCCCCAGTGTGAGCCCTGTGCCATCCTTGCCTGCCTTCCAAGAGAAGGAGCCCCCGGCCAAGGCCGGGAGGCCGCTCTGTTGTGGGTTTGCTGTGGGGAGGTGGGAGCCTCTCTGCTCTCTCCTGGCTGTGCTATTAAAGGAAAGCAGCTGACGGAGCAGCTGGGCCGGGGGGTGGCTCAGCCTCAACATCCACCGTAGAAAGTGCTTTGCAAACAGCCCGACTTTTCCTACCCTGCCCCCACTTTGGCTTCCCCTCTGCCAAGAGAAAAGCGGAGACTCTTCCCCCCATGATTAATGAAACTCTCCTTATTTGGTGCTGCCTCTCCCGGGACGCGGCGCACGAAATCCCGTCCTGGAAACCAGCAAACAAGCTTTGCCCCGGGGAGTTGGGAGTTCTGAACTTGTTAAGGAATAGGTCATTTTGGAGCTAAAACTTCCAGGTCTCTACTAAAGGTGAGCAAGACTCCTCTGTTTTCCTTAGATAAGCATTTATGATTTTTGGAGTCTTTTTTAGGTCTCTTGTTTCGATACTTGTAGGACCAGGCAGAGCTCGGCCCTCTAAAGCCCCTCACAGTTATTATCTATGAACTCATCTTCCATGTGGCTTTTTTGGAGGCCAGCCAAGACTATTAATCCCCACCTTCTAGAGTCCCTAATCCCTGCTTGGGGCTTAGAGGAAAGTTATTCTTGTCCTCCCAGCTCTGGCAGAGCCTCTCCTGCTGTAACTCAAGGCAAGTTTATTAATGTGACTTTTTATCAGCTTGGAAAAGGTACAGCTCTGGCTGGAGCAATCCAAGTGGGACAACCTTACTGCATCCTGCCAAGTGTTCATGGCAGGGAGGTTGCCCAAAGGGAGGGAATCATGCAGGAGGTTGGTGTGCTCTTATCTCATCTTAGGCATAATTAACAGCAGTAAAACGCTCTTTGCAGGCACGAAGATGTGCCACGGGGCTGTTTTGGGAATGGGTGCAGCTGAAGTGAAGTCAGGGTTGGAAATGGACTGCTGGGTGATTCTTTGGAGCTCTATCACTCTTCCTCCTCTCAGCCTGACACTCCTAAATCCTCCTGGCTCTGGTTTTTGTCCGGTCGTGGCTCTGCTGGCGTCAGTCCCTCTTCTTACATGAGCCTCCCCCTTCCCACCATCCTTCCCTACTCCAAGACTTTGCTTTGGATCCAAGTGTGCTTCTCCAAACGCTCCAGACTGGCTCAGGTGGGCTTCCTGCCATTTGTTGTCCTTCTTAGGGTTTGGCCAGGAGGGAAGTCTGGACAGTTTTGCCTTCAGTTCATGATCATTCCGGTCATTTTGGTGGCGTTGGGAGCTCTGACTGATCACTCTTGTGTCACATGAAGTGCTTTAGGAGGTGGCTCAGGGTCCTGTGCCGGGGGCTGTGCTGCCTCTCTGGTGCTACATTCCACAGGGGAATGGCAAAATTCCCTTCAGGCTCTTGGACCAGCACAGAGCCAGTGCAGCGTCATTCCCGGGAATGCAGGAGAGTTACTGCCTTGGGTGCCTGGAGTGCTGTGTCTCTGGGTTCCATGCCCAGAGCTGGGCTCTTTGGAGCCCGGGAGCAGGAGGAGTTGCTGCCCTGGCGTTGCTGTGCCGGGGAGTGCTCTGGTACAGCGGGCCCGAGTTCCCTGCAGCTCCTGCCGGAGCCCTGGGGTGTCCTTAGGGCACCAAGAGGACACAAGTTCTACAGAACTGAATCCTCACCCCTGAGCAGAGAACACCCTGAAATAAGGCCCGAAATTTTAGTACAAGGGAATGGCCACATGTAGAAAGAGCAGGGAGAGACTGCCTCAGGAAAGCAGAGAAAGGCTGGCCTGACACTTAGTTATGGCTCTGAAGTTGACTGCAAGGAGGAGCTCCACAGTGGAGAGAGGAGGGTGTGCCACAGCCTCCCCCTGGCTGGTGTGGGATTTCTGCCCCATTATCATAGAATCAGACGGGTTGGAAAGGACCTCAGAGATCATCAAGTCCAACCCTTGATCCAACCCCACTATGGTTACTAGACTATGGCATTAAGTGCCACGTCCAGCCTCGTCTTGAAAACCTCCAGGGATGGAGAATCCACCACTTCCCTGGGCAGCCCATTCCAATGGCTGATTACTCTCTCTGTAAAGAATTTCTTTCTGATATCTAACCTAAACCTCCCCTGGCACAGCTTAAGGCCATGCCCTCTTGTCTTACTGCTGGTTGCCTGGGAGAAGAGACCAACCCCCACCTGGCTACAACCTCCTTTCAGATAGTTATAGAGAGCAATGAGGTCTCCCCTGAGCCTTCTCTTCTCCAGGCTAAACAACCCCAGCTCCTTCAGCCTCTCCTCATAGGACTTGTGTTCAAGTCCCTTCACCAGCCTCGTTGCTCTCCTCTGCACCTGCTCCAGCACCTCAATATCCCTCCTTATCCCTGTGGCCTTTACCATCCCATGAGGTGTGAGCTCTCCAAGTGATGAGTGGCTGCTGGAAGGCAGGAAGAAAATGGAAGTGTCTCAAATCTCCAGAAATCGAGAGAATCTTTAACATTCCTGGCGAGGCAGGAATTCTGGGAGACTTTCTGCTGCCTCCCTGTGCTAATTCACGTGGCATGTGAATAATTGATGATGGGGGGAGCATGGCTCGTTGGCTTTGTTAGTGCTTTCCTAAGGAAAGTCGAGTTGATGAAAATGTTTCTGCTTATGGAGCAGAAATCTTCATTAAAGACTCGAGCACAGTGAGTTGGGTTTATTTGCAGTGCCAGTAACAGCAAAATAATACCTGAAACAGGAGGAAAATGGCTCGTGCCCTTGGTATGAAACCTTATAATTCATGGACACTCTGGAAAAACCGAATAAACTCCAGAATTCTGTGGACTCTTACAAGACATCATGAAATCAAACTGAACTTTAAGCCATTTGAAATTCTGAAGTTGTAACTTAGGAAGGTGGAAGGTTTGGCATTAACAAAACAATGGCCTCGGTCATCCAGAGCTTGGTTTGTGCAGATGACTTTCCCTGTCGCAGAATTGGCCTCCCTGTGGCCATTCCTGTCCTGCCCTGACAGTTGCTCTTTGTTAGTTGGGAGTCTGACCATTCCCAGGGAAGTGGGGTTACTCACCCAGCCCGAGCATCTCTTGCACAGTCACTTGCAGAGCCTCAGATGTTCCCCCCTCTAGTGCAGGTCCCAGCTGGGGCTGTAACTGCTGCCCAGCTTGTCTTTTGGCCATTGCCTGGGAAAGTTTGTGATCCCATCTGGAATACAGCTGGGCTGGTTTCCTTTGTGTCCGTGAGTGGGTCAATGTGCAGCTTCCACTTCTCAGAGTGGGAAGGTGACCAGCAGCTGTACCGTGGTCCTGCTCGGCCCTCTGTGACTCCTGTACCCATTTCCACTCGTCCCCTTCTGATTCCACGAGCTGGTTTCTTTCTCAGCACAGGCTTTTTGCCCCAGCCAAAGTCTACCCCTGCTCCTGTTCCCCCAGACTCTCCCCCCTGCAGGGGTTTGCTCGTGTTCACACCTGCTCACAGGTTTGCTCCTCTCCCAGCTGGGAGACTCGGAGCACTCGTTCCGTGTCCTGCTTGGATCTGCCTCGTGTGCAGGTTCAGCTGCCCACGGCTGGACAGGCCGTGCAGAGCTTGGGAATCTGCAGGACTGTTTTGGTGTCTGGGCAGTGTCACACAAAGCTTGTCTGACCTGGGTTTGGGGTGTAGCTTTTTGGAGGCTTAAGTGGGAAGAGCCGTCGGGGTCAAAAGCTGAGGGAGAGGTTGTTGGTGCCCCGAGAAGGAGAAGCTGGGAGATGTCAGACGTGGAAGAGGAAGTGACTGCGAGCAGACACTGAGGAGGAAGCAATAGTGGCTGAAGCTCCGCCTTGGTTTTGAAATCCTCGGTTCAACTTCATTAAACCCTCTGAAGGAGAAGTTAAAACGTCGTGTTTGGTGTTTGTCTGTGGCCATAAAGTGATTGTGGAAGTGAGCTGAGGTTCGCATCGAGCCTTTGGAGCTATTTCAGGGTTAGAATCCCTGAATCCCAGCATGGTCTGGGTTGGAGGGACCTTAGGAATCATTCAGTCCCTGAATCATCCAGTGCCACGGGCAGGGACACCTTCCACTGTCCCAGGTTGCTCCAACCTGGCCTTGGACACTTCCAGGGATCCAGGGGCAGCCACAGCTTCTCTGGGCAACCTGTGCCAGGGCCTCCCCACCCTCCCAGGGAAGGATTTCTGCCAAATCTGCCTCCTCTGTTCCCATCACATCTCTTTGTCCCTCACACAGGAGGGCAGGAATTACTTAATCCATATAAAGAATAGCTGGAAACTCTCTTGCTGGCTTTATGGATTGAAGGAGAACGTGGCTGTTCGTGACATGACTCTTCCTAGAATCCTGATTTGCTGAAAGCCCAAACAAGCATTAGAAATTAATAATATTTGATGTGCTGCTTTTCATAAGTGGAGCTGGAACCTCTTCTCTGCTCTCACAGGGACTCCAAGGGAGCTGCTGCCTGCACTTTGGTTTAAACAGTGCCCCAAAGTTGGAATTTGATGCTTGATTTTCCTATGGAAATATCCATAATCTTCTAATTAACTCATGGTTCAATGATGTGGTGTCAGGTACTTGGGCTGGTCCTGCAGGTCTTGAGCATCTGGCTTGGACTCCCCTCTGTCAGTGGGGAGGTACCTGCACATCATGGCATCTTTGGGAGCTAATTCCTGAACATAATTCTGGAATTCGGGACATTTTGAGGCTGGTGTTTCTAGCAGTTGAGTTGAACATGAATTTAAGTGTTGTTGGAAAGATTTTGTTAACGATCTCTTGACCTCCATCTCTTTGGCTCTGAGAAGCTTCTGGTGATTTGAGGGATTTCCTGTGACTCCAAACAGCTGCGAAAGTAAAGCAGAACTTCTGCTGTGTTTGACTTCAAAAAATAAAATAAAAATAAATGAATGAAACCCAGTGTTTCAGACTGTGCCAAAAAAATGATCAAAAATTAAATTGGGCCCTAGATTTGTTGTGCCCAGCCCTGGAATGTGAGGAGCATCATTGGTTACTGTGTCCTCTCCTTTTGAAGGGCGGCTTCAGGAATGCTTCCCGTGGATTCCGGGACTCTGGAAGGAGGATGACACAGCAGATCTCTGCTCTCCTGTTCCCTCACGCCTCAGCAGCCTCGGCTAAGAAAAGCAGCCTGACTTAGCCCAGAGAAATGGGAATTATGGCCTGGCCGACCCCGCTCCTTCAGCAGGGGTTCTGTTCTGTGTGCAGCGAGGAGCTAATTTTAAAGGAGCAGGTGGATCTCGTGGAGTAATGGACGTGCTTGTCATAAATGTGGGATTCAGAGTCTCCTGAGAAGTGGGGCAAGGTTGCTTTGCTCTTGCTCGTGGGTGTGATTCTCTTACCCCTGTGGCACGAGGGAGGCTGAGGGAGGCGAGTGCAGCTGGTTTGGAGCAGCAGAGAGCTGTGTGTTCCCGCTGGGCTCCAGGCAGCCCGGCAGGGCTGAAGTGCTGTGTCATTGGCACCGCAGGGCTGGCAGCCGCTCTGCCTTCTGTAACTGGTACCTGTGTGGGCTCCTCTGGGGAAAACCATCACTCCCTCGGCCAAAAATCCCAGGAAGTAAGTCAGTGTCTCACACAGAGTGTGATTCTGGTTAAACACTTCACAGTTTTTGAAGTGTTGGGCTTTTTTGGGCACCCGCTGCCCACTCTCCCCTTTCTCCAGCTCCAGACGATTTGCACAAAATCTGGGTCAGACTGCTCATAACTTTAGATTCCAAGCCTGTGCGTGCCTGGAGGCAGGAACACAACAGCACAGTCATGGAAGCTCCAAGATGGAAACACAAAGGTCAGGAAGCAAATTCCACTCCTCCCTGGATGGGAGGCTGGAGGCAGTGGCTCATGGAAGTGCTGTTTGATTCGTCTCTGCTCCCGGAGGGAGGCTGGAGGACATGATGGTTCTGCAAGTTGTTCCACTGGGTCACTTAGAGTAAAACTTGGGCAAGGAATTCTTGGCAGTTTGAGAAAGTTGACAACCCATCCCTGCAAGTGTCCAAGGCCAGGTTGGATGGGGCTTGGAGCAACCTGGGAGAGTGGAGGGTGTCCCTGCCCATGGCAGGGGTGGGACCCTTAAAGCTCATCCAGTGCCATAGGCAGGGACACCTTCCACTGTCCCAGGTTGCTCCAGCCTGGCCTTGGACACGTGCAGGGATGGGGCAGCCACAGCTGAAACCTGGTAAATGTGGAGCTCTTTGGAACGAGACTCCGGGACAGGGGGGTCTGTGATATGGGTGAGAGATTAAAATAACTCTGCGTACACAAGGATTCTGAGCATGAAAAGGAGCAGATGGGGCAAACCCTGAGTGTAGCAGATCAGCTGTGCCTGGAACACCAAGAGATCTAAACAACCCTTTTATAGGAAAATAATGTGTGAATTAAAGGAACATGATCGATTTGCTGTGCAATGGTTTGAAGGTCTCCTGGGATGTCCAGCTACAGGAAAACCCTTTTCCGTGGCTGTAGTGCAGCTGTGGGATTGGTGAGGCCGTGGTCTGCTCCTTCCACACCTTCCTTGGAGCAGAGTAGTCAGCTTGGTGAGTCCTCGGAGGCTCTTCCCGGGATCCGAGCCTGGAGTCAGGCGGGCTGGTGTCACCCCACGGCTGCTGCCTCTGCTATTGAACAAACACAAGGACCTTGACAGCTCTTTCTCAGCTGAAGGATTATTTGGAATCATGGAGTCACAGAGGTTGGAAAAACCCTCCCAGCCCATGGATCCCCCCTGTCCCGATACCCCCCCTTGTCCCCCAGCCCAGAGTGCCACGGCCAGGCCTTCCTTGGGCACCTCCAGGGCTGGGCACTCCAAACCTTCCTGGGCAACCCCTGCCAAGGCCTCACCACCCTTTCCAGGGAGAAATTTAGTGCATTTTGAAGCCTTTGCCTTCCCAAACCTCTGTCATTGCTCAGTTTTGCTCTTTCATCCTAAAAGTTCATGTCAGAATCCATCTTCCCTGGGCTCTGGGAATGTCTGATTTGCATGGCTGTGGAAGCAGTGGATTAAGGTGCATCTTGGTGACAATTCTTTGATGCTTTCTGGCTGACTTTGATCCAGGTGAGTGGAAGTGGTATAGGGAGCATCTGTCTCCCTGAACTGCTCAACAAAGGAATGTTCTTCAGGATTTGCTTTCCACCCTTGGGCAGAATCCATGCAATATATTCATTTTCCTTTTGTCTTTTTTAACTCCACAGGCCCTGGGAATCTGGGAATTAGTGTAGTTCGGCTGCTCTGGCAGCAGAGATGGAAAGGGAGAGATTCCCAGGGGTGTTCCTGCAGCCTCTGGCTGAAGGTGGTTTGTACCAGGTGCTTGTCTGAGACACCAGTTCTGTGTTTGCTGCAGAAATGCAAATTGGCTTTTCTTAGTTACAGTGATTTATTTTTATACATCGTTTCTGCATTCCCTGTTTAGCTAAATATGGACAAGGAAATGTCCTGCTGATAAGGCTGCATGACCTCATTGTTATTTTTCCTCAGAAAGTAGATCACTTCAGTGTCCTAGTTCCCTTGTAGGTCTGAAATAGCAACACTGTCAATGCCATCAAACCCCCAAAATGCCATATATTTTATGGCAGCAATTTCATCAAGTGCTGCCACATTAGTGCGGACAAAAAACCCACCACAATTTGGACCCAAAAAAGCCTGATGTGAATCCATCATTGCTTGTGGTGGAGTACTCACATGTTAGAGGATGGTCTGGGTGGGATTACCCTTGGTTTGGGTTTAAGAATTCCTAAGTGCTTCCTGCTCACATGGAGTAAGGGAAGTAGCTCCTGCTGCCACCGGGGCTCTGGAGCATTTACTCCATTAATTATAGTGCAGTTAATCATGGAATCATTAAGGTTGGCAAAGACCTCTGAGATCATCGAGTCCAACTGTTCAGGGCTGGACAAAAAGTGCCTGAATATCTCAGGACTAAGTAATTTCTAGGCCACCTAAACACTGAACACTGGAGTGTGTTCACTGCAGCCTTTGCTTGTTTATTCCCCAGGTTTTTGGGTGTTCTGGATTTTCTGACCTTGGTCCTGACTCTTGTATTTTCTAGAAGCAGGATGGGGCTGTGGGTCAGTGCTGGGGGACAGCTGGACTCGATGATGAAAACTGGCCATTTAGGAGCCCCATTCCTTCCTTTGAAGAGCCTTTGCAATGTGCAAATGAAACTCCTGGAAGTGGCTTCCCTGGCTGACGCTCCCTACAGGGTAATGTGGCCAGCTGTGGGCACATCTGGTTGATGGTTTGTCTTGAAAACAGTCAAGAACTCCCAAAGAAACTTTTTTTTTATAGACTCTCTCATTTAAGTGTAAACCCAGCATTTTTACCAACCACAGTTCACTCCGCTGTGACCCCGCACAGGGGATTAAAAACTCTAAACCTGTCACCTCTGAAAAACTCCAAGTGGTGGTTCAAGGCCTTTCTCTAAACCAGCAGAAAGTGCAGTTGCTGCCTGAAGTGTGATCTGGCTGCAAGTCTGACCTTTTTTTGTTCGGAGAATGAAAAAGAAGAGTTTTAACTGAATTAGTTTCCATAATATACTTGCCTGGACTTACAGAGACACCACTGTCAGTGGGATCCCATTGTCCCCGAGGAATGCGAGTGCCTTGGAGAGGCTGGAGCCGGTAGGTATTTGTCGGTGGCCCTGTACAGCCAGGAGAGAATTTCCTGGAGTTCAAGGAGTAGGAGCCTTTGTTCCTGTGGAACAAGAGGGTCTGTGTTCTGCCGCCCCATGGAAGTCAGTGACCCTGGGCTGCTGCACAGTGGCCACTTGGGTCACCCCTCATTACCCAACACACAAGTGCCCCTTGTGTTTCCTTGGGCTGTGGCTGTGCCTTGTTATGGCTCCAGTTCTGTGTCCTCAGCTCCAGATCCTCCTGGAGAGAGGCTGGAGCCCCTCTGACATGGAGCCAGGCTGGGAGAGCTGGGGGGGTTCCCCTGGAGAAGAGAAGGCTCCAGGGAGAGCTGAGAGCCCCTTGCAGGGCCTAAAGGGGCTCCAGGAGAGCTGGAGAGGGACTGGGGACAAGGGAGGGAGGGACAGCACACAGGGAATGGGTTTAAGCTGAAGGAGGGTAGATTTAAACTGGATATTGGGAAGGAATTCTTGGCTGTGACGGGGGGGGGGCCCTGGCCCAGGTTGCCCAGAGAAGCTGTGGCTGCCCCTGGATCCCGGGAAGTGTCAAAGGCCAGGTTGGAGCAACCTGGGCTAGTGGAAGGTGTCCCTGCCCATGGCAGGGGGTGGCACTGGATGATCCTTAAGGTCCCTTCTCACCCAAACCATTCTGGAATTCTAGTGTGGCTTGGTGGTTCTTGTCTCAGTATAGTGAGAATCGACTCTAAAATGCTGATTCACTTTCCCTGAGCTCCTTCATATTTTTCTTTTTTGCTGTTGGAACTCCAAACTTCACTTCCATGTTCTTGTTCCCTATTAATTCCCAACCAGGCACTGCTGCATTGGCTCACTGGCCTCCTAAGGGAGAGTCAGTCATTCCAGGGAGAATTTAGTGCACAGTTTGTGCATCAGTCAGAGCAGCATCAAATCCCTTTGCGCTTCCAAGACTGCACCAAAATCCAAGGAAGCTGAACTCCCGTAGTAGGAGCTGGGAACGCACCAGTTGGGATGCTCTTGGCCCTTTCTGGTTTGGGGTTTTTCCAGTTTGCAGCAGACAGTTTCTGCAGATGGAGCTGTTGGTCCCTTTGCTGCGCAGTAGCTCTGACTGATTCTGCTCTGAGAGAACGTGGCAAAATGGGCCTTTTCTCACTCGGGAGTGGTGGCTTTGCTCCCTTAGACAGCTCTCCTTACATTCCCAGCACTTTTTACTGGCTCTTGTTCCCAAGAATAACTTCAAAAGGACGAAACATGAAAAAATAAATGCTTGGTGATGGGTGTGTGTTCTGCCAACCTGGAGGGTTGAGATGAGTCAGCTCAGGTGCGTTTTCTGTTGGGTGCCAGGAATTAAATCGAATACAGAGATGCAAATCAGGGAGGAAGAGAGAAATGGTGATTATTTCTCCTTCATTTCCAATTCATAGCTGTGGATATAATGCCTACGTGTGCTCTTTGCTATGTTTTTTCATGTAAACATTATTAAAATGTCACTTTCCAGCCCAAATCCCGGGGCTGGAGGGGGTTTGTTGGTATTAGCGAGGTTTGCTGAGGACATAAACATGCTGCAGGACCCTCTCAAGGGGATCAGAAGCCTCCCTGCAGTATGTATACATCAGGGATTATGGAAAATCCTAATCTCCATAGGGGAAGCTGGGTGGAGTCAGCCCCAGCACTAAATTCTCTTGCGTCATTTATCTGGTGCCGAGGTGTGTAATTAACCCTGGGCTCGGGGCAGGGCGCAAATCAAGGGCACCCCAGGGTTATTCTGACCAGGTACGGGGTTGGGGGGTATTTTTAACAGGTTTTATTGAAGGTTCTTCTGATAGAACACCCCATGAATGTAACATCCACGAGCTAAACCCCGGTTTAGGTGACCCAGCTGTTCCTTTCTGTGCTGCTGGGAGGCAGTTTATGAACCTCTGGGGATTACTGAGCACCAGTGCAAACGTTTCTCCCCGTGGAAGGGCACACAGTGGTCAGCACCAACCTGGGTAACCCTGAAAGGTCTCTCATTAAGGTGTTTGTTTCTTTTCCTCCCTCTCCACGTGGTTTTCCAGGTTGCAGAGGTGCTGAAATGGCTGAGCTGGAGCACAACCTCAGCCTGGCGGACGCTCTGACGGAGCCGCCCCACGAGATCGAGGAAGAGGTGAAAAGGGACTTCATTGCCACGCTGGAGGCAGAGAAATTCGATGATGTGGTGGGAGAGACCGTAGATAAAACAGACTATGTGCCACTGCTGGATGACGACGAGGAGGCGAAGCCTGGCAGCCAGGAGCCCAAAGGCAAAGGCCACACGGACGGAGTTCAGGTGGAACGTAAGTGCCCAAAGCACCAGGGCAAAACCCAGCAGGGAACACTTGTGCTCGCAGTGATAGGGCTGAGAGAGGCCTTCAGCTCTTGCTGGGGTTACTCTGAACAGCTTACTTGAAAAGCAAAGGTTGAGATCAAATCCTGTTTGTTGCTTCTCTGCTCTTCAGTCCTTCAGCCTCTAAAATAAGCTCTCATTGCTGGGCCACAGGAGATGCTGGGGTAAAACATTATGTAAATATTATTAAATATTACTAAAATATTAATCTTTTGGGGTTGGCTTGTCTTGGCATTCTCAGACAAAGCACTGTCCAAATGTTGTGCTTTGCAGACACCATTTCCCAAACTATCAGAGCTGTGCAAGGTGCCACAACTCTGGCTGGTGGCAAATCCAAGGGGCACAGGTGGATGTGGAGCTGTTGCTCTTCATCATCTCTTTGGGAGCTTCACACCCAAGTGTTTAACAACCAAATCCCATGTTTCTGATTCAAGAGTTTATTAATTTGGATTTCTTGCTGCCTCTATGTGCTGGTTATGTGCATTTATAGTAAAATGTGGTGCTGTCTCTGCTGGCTGTGAACATTTTCTAGCCCAGTTGATACTGAGAATCACAGAATCATTAGGGTTAGAAAAGGCCTTTAAGACCATCAAGTCCAACCATTCCCCAGCACTGCCAAGGCCACCACTGCCCCGTGTGTCACAATCACATGGCTGTTAAACCCCTCCAGGGGTGGGGCCTCCACCCCTTCCCTGAGCAGCTGGGCCAGGGCTGGACAGCCCTTTCCAGGAGCAATTTTCCGACTATCCAACCTGCCCCTCCCCTGGCCCAGCCTGAGGCCGTGCCCTCTCCTCCTGTCCCTGTTCCCTGGGAGCAGAGCCCGACCCCCCCGGCTCCCCCCTCCTGTCAGGGACTTGCAGAGCCAGAAGGTCCCCCCTGAGCCTCCTTTGCTCCAGGCTGAGCCCCCCCAGCTCCCTCAGCTGCTCCAGCCCCTTCCCAGCTCCTTCCCTTCCCTGGACATGCTCCAGCCCCTCCGGGTCCTGTACCCGGGGACCCCAGAACTGCCCCCAGCACTGGAGGTGGTGCCTCACCCATTTCTCAGTTTAAAGAGCTTTATCAGAAACTCCTTAGGAAAAGGAGAGTTTTAAACAGAGATTGGCTTCCTTAGCTGAGTAAAAAGGAAAATAGTGAGGTTTGGGGATTGTCCATCAGATTTCTTTCCCAGTGAACAATTTAAATTCTTTCGCTGTTTGCCTGGGTTCTGTTCCCTGCCCAGCCAAGTGGGAATTGTCACCTGGGACCAGCAGTGCCTTGATGATTTTATTTATTTTGTGGCCTCAATCTGTGCTGTTTAGAAGAAAACCTGTGCTCTGATAACCTGGTGACTTCTTTCAAAAGAAAGTTTCTCTTTTTTTGCCTTAATCCTGCTGCTCATCAGTGTTGAGAAAAGTGGGATGTGATTCCTCAGAATAAATAAAAGCTCCAGGATCACAGAATGGGGAATTCTGGTCTGTTTAAGGCATTTATTTATTTTGTGTAGAACAGTATCAGATGCCTTGTAATACAAAAAATGTAACTTTGAATTTTCCATACTGACCTAAATCATTAAATGGTAACAAATGGGTAGAAGGATGGAAGTGAGCAAAAAGATTATAAAACGTGGAGCTTTGGGCAGTTCAGATGTGTGTTGTTATATTCAATTCTATTTTATATAACATATATATTATGTTATATAAATATATTTATATAATATGAATACATATTTATATAATAAATTATGTTATATAAATACATAATTTAGGTAATATAAATATATATTTTAGCATTGCACAAGTGGGAATAACAGGAAAACGTGAAGACTTATTAGCACTTTGCACATGATTTAAGGATATTTTAAAAGGAGCCCTTTGTTCTAGAAGCTGCAGATTCTAAACCACCTCAGCACCGGGGTTTCTCAGCGCTAAAATCATTTACAGTATTGGTTTAAAATATAAGTTCTTTAAGTGTGTCCTCCCAGACGTGTATCCCTGGAACTTTGCTGTCCCAGCTCACAATTTCAGATAACCCGAGGGTCTTGCAGTGGCTGTAACGAGCCCTTTGGGTTTGCTCAGTGATTGAAACTTGCTGAGCTGCCCCGGGAGGGAACTGCTGGGTCCTTTGTGCAGAGCTCAGGCAGATACAGCTCGGTGGGAAGAGCTCAGGAGAAGAACTGGAGGAGGAATTTCTCCCTGGAAAGGGTGGTGAGGCCTTGGCAGGGGCTGCCCAGGGAGGTTTGGAGTGCCCAGCCCTGGAGGTGCCCAAGGAAGGCCTGGCCGTGGCACTCAGTGCTCTGGGCTGGGGGACACGCTGGGGATGGGCACAGGGGGGATCCATGGGCTGGGAGGGCTTTTCCAGCCTCAGTGATCCTGGGATTCCGTGACCTCTTGGCTTTTCTAACCCCTGTCCCCTCCCCTGGCTGCACAACCAGTCGTGGGGCTGCTTGAGCAGAGCTTGTTTCCCTCCTACATGGCAGGGGGGGGATGCAATTTCTTGTTCTTGCCTTGGAGATTTGTTTTTCCCTTTTTTGGGATGGCTGGAGAGCAGTTCTGGGCATTATCTAAATCTTTGGCAAGATGCAAACAAGACCCTAAACTGAAGAAACTGGAGAAGTTGCCTTGAGTGGGGTTTGTCAGCTCTCCCACCTTGTACTGGCAGGGGACTGAAGCTCTGCAGCCTAAACCAGGCTCAGTTACCACAGGCCAGCCTTAGGGTTTGATCCTGGAACATGCCAGTTGGTCTTACCTGTTTTTGAGGAGGATTCCTGAGGTTTGTTCAATGTTTATAACTCTTTAAAAACGTAGGAAAGCCAAACGTGCTTTTTTTTATTGAGGCCACAGAATTAATGAGCCCTGGGGCGTTCCAGGGTCCCACTGGGGGGGTTGTAGAGCAGTGTGTGAGGGTAACACCAAGTTTTTGGGGCAGGGCTCCGTGAGTTCCGTGTCCCAGGCTCCAGACAGCTCTGTTTTCCTGAGGGATGAGCAGCCTGCACAGATCAGGCTTTTCAGCCTCCGCTTGTTAATTTATTTATGTTAAAAGGCACCGATGTGCTCCGACAGCACGGGCTGTGCTCCTGAGATTGTCTTTCCCCAGTCAGAAGAGGTTTAATCATCCATCCTGTCAGGCTCTAGCTGGTCCAGCTCTGCTTAAGGGTTTTCTTTCACTTCTTTCCTAAACCCGGGAGCAAGTTTAGGTGGGTCTAACATTCAGCTGGACCCCGTGGTGGAGCTGGGGGAGCACAGAGGGATGGAGAGGAGCAGGGAGATGTGATGAGCAGTTGTGTGGTCACCTTCAATCTGCCCTGGAATAAAGCTTTAATAACAGTTAACTTGGAAAATAGGTAGGAAAGGTGTAGCTTAGGGAGAAAGGGGTTTACTCTCCTTGCACCTGGGAATTCTGGGGTAATCCCCCTGTGACACTGTGGGCCTTACGTAACCGAAGGATCGCTTGGGGTGAGTGCTGCCTGTTTGCAACTGCCTTTCCTTAGCAATTCCAAGGTTCCAGGGGCTTCAGGACACTGTGGAGCTCCCAGCTGAAGTCTTGGAGGCTGCAGCACAGTTTCATTGAGGCGCTCCTGTGGTGGGATGTGTGAGCGTGAGGGAGGAGATGTTTGGGTGGGAGCAAGTTCCAAGGGAAGGGAAAACTCTGGGCTTTGATAACTTGCAGCAGAGCTCCTGTGGAATGGTTCAGTTTAGGCGAGGACCAGGATTGTCCTGAAAGGATTGTTCACTGGTGAGGGGCTGTGCAAAGGTAGGTCTGTGCCTTTGGCTCGTGGCCTTGTGCTCAGCCACTGTGTGTTTTGCATTCTTGGCATTTGCTCTCTTCACAAACTGTGGTGAGTTTTAACCTTGAAAGCAGTTTTTTATAGGGAACTGTCCTCATATGGGCTGGGATAGAGTTAATTTTCTCCTTAGTGTTTGGGGTTTAGTAGGAGAATAACGTTGATAACACACTGATGTTTTAGTTGTTGCCGAGTCCTGCCCACTCCGAATCAGGGACTCCTGGGTTTCTCAGGCTCTGGCAGTGAGCAGGGGTGCAGGGAGGGGGGGAGCCAGGAGAGCTGATCCCACCTGGGCAGAGGGCTGTTCCACAGCACAGAGTGCCCAGTATGTAACTGGGAGAGTTGGCTGTGAGGCACCAGTTGCTGCTGGGGATGGGCATCGGGCAGTGGGTGGTGGATTGGGCTTTGCTGGTTTGCCTTGGGTTTTACTCGGAGAATCACAGAATTGTTGAGGTGGAAAAGTCCTCTCAGACCATCGAGTCCAACCATTCCCCAGCGCTGCCAAGGCCACCACTGACCATGTCCCCAAGTGCCACATCCACAGGGCTTGGAAACCCCTCCAGGGCTGGGGACTCCAGCCCTGCCCTGGGCAGCCTGTTCCAATGCCTGACCACCCTTTCAGGGAACGAATTTTTCCTGATCTCTAACCTGCCCCTCCCCTGGCCCAGCCTGAGGCCGTTCCCTCTCCTCCTGTCCCTGTTCCCTGGGAGCAGAGCCCGACCCCCCCCGGCTCCCCCCTCCTGTCAGGGAGTTGTGGAGAGCTGCAGGTCCCCCCTGAGCCTCCTTTTCTCCAGGCTAAACAATTTCTTTCTCTTATTTTCATTGTTATTCTTACATTATTATATTTATTTCAATTATTTAACTGTTCTGGTCCCACGAGGGTTATTCTTTCCCAGTTCTCTCCAGTGGGATGGGGCAGTGACTGAGCTGCTCTGCGCTGGTTCCCTTCCAGCTGGGCTTAAACCACGACAGGACAGAAGCCCTGCCCAGCAATGAGTGCTGAAGTTGTTTTAGTGTAACAGACCTGGGCAGTGGCTCTGGGGCTCTTTGAAGCAGATGTGTCACCACGAGATGGCTCTGCTGGTGCTGCGCACGCTGCCCTGCCCACCCTCTCCTGCCATGGAAACACGGCTCCAGAGCCTGAACCCCAAGGCCAAACCACGTTTCCTTTCCCTTTTCCTTCCCTTCCCACATGAGGAATTAATGCCTTTCTTGCAGCAGGATTTGCTTCCGCAAAAGGGAGTTCAGACACCTTGTCATGTATGAAAGTGGGGATGGGGAATGTTCTGTAGACACTGCAGTTTCAGAGGGATCAAAGAAAAATCAGCAAATGATGAGATTTGCATTTTTGTCTCAGATGACACATTAAACTTTCTCCCCTTCAATGTCTGTCCAGCCCCATTGCTGCCCCAAAGTTGTTAAAGCACAGAATCCCAGAATGGTTTGGGTTGGAAGGGACCTAAAGCCCATCCAGTGCCCCCCCCTGCCATGGGCAGGGACACCTTCCACTCTCCCAAGTTGCTCCAACCTGGCCTGGGGCACTTCCAGGGATCCAGGGGCAGCCACTGCTTCTCTGGGAAATCCATTCCGGTCCCTCCCCACCCTCGCAACCAGGAATTCCTTCCCCATATCCCATCTGTCCCTGCCCTCTGGCAGTGGGAAGCCATTCCCTGTGTGCTGTCCCCCCCTCCCTTGTCCGCAGTCCCTCTCCAGCTCTCCTGGAGCCCCTTTAGGCCCTGCAAGGGGCTCTCAGCTCTCCCTGGAGCCTTCTCTTCTCCAGGGGAACCCCCCCAGCTCTCCCAGCCTGGCTCCATGTCAGAGGGGCTCCAGCCCTGGCAGCAGCTCCGGGGCCTCCTCTGGACTCTCTCCAGCAGCTCCACGTGCTCCTGCTGTTGTTCCCAGGGCTGGAGGCAGCTCTGCAGGTGATTTTGAGACAGAACATTTAAACCTATAAATTGAAATAGAATAAGCTCCTGGTGTAAGAGTCACCAGCTGGTTTTGACTCTGTTTATCAGCGTTCTTATTCCCACTCATGTTTTTCTGTCAGAGTTCTCTGTCAGTGGTCGATGAAATCTGTTCACAGCAATGTGTGCTGGGGTGATAAAACTGCAGGATGACTCTCCTCCAGCACCTCCCAGCCCACCTGTCCTGCCCCAGCTCCCTTTGCCCTCGGGGTCCCGTCCCTGCTGGGGGTGGGCCGTGGCCGTGTGGGCTGTGCCCAGGCACTGCTGGAGATTAGGGTGTTATATTGGCACTGGCCATTTGCTTGAGATTATCGGTTTAGCCAGCGCTGCCTTAAATTTGTTTATATAAAAACAATCCTTTGATCCACGAGCCAGATGCAAATACTATCTTGTGATTCTGATGGGGATTAGGTCGTTACAACATCTTGACATGTTTTTGGTTTTATGCAATTTAGAATATGAGGGGAGGAGACCCGGCCCTGGGAAGGTTCTGGGAGCTTTGCACTTGTGCTGTAGCAAACTCAAATCAGATTGATTTGCTCCAAAGGCACTGACCTTCAGAGACATAAAAATAACAACTGCTCGTGCTGCCTGGAGTTGGTTTGATATGACCTGATTTTTCTGGAAGCTTGTCTTCCAAAAAAGCTGAAACTGTAAAGGAGACAATTCTACCTGCTCTTTGTCCTTCCCAAGGAAAGACATGGCATTTCTGAGTCTTCTGCTTGTTTAGGAACCCACTTTTGAGCCAAACATCTCCTTTAGCTTTCTCCTGGTCAAGGGTTTGACCTGCTGATCCTGCTCTGTGGAGCTTGTGGAACACATTTGGCTTTGAGTTGCCCTTGTTTCCATCTACCACAGGGTTTGGGCAGCATGGCTGATGTTGTGGTAGGGTTTTCTTGTTCCAATTTTGCAGAGCCCTCAGTAGGGCAGGTGGGGGGGTCCTGGCTTTTTTTTCTGTGCCTGGAGATCAGTCTCTACATGAAACCCTTCTGCAGGTGAAGTGCTTGTTTTCTGAAGAGCTGAAATCACTGAGCTGCCGCCTGAGACACCCCTGGGTGGACCATGTGCAGTGCAGAGCTGACCTCGGGTGCACACAAACTCCTTCCAGGTGCTCCCAGAGCAGTCCTAGAGTCTCCCACACTTTGTGACCTGCACCAGTGCTGCCAGTGTGCAACACACTCCCAGAGCACATCTGGGGTGTTCAGCCACGTTTGGGATCGAGTCCTGGCTTAATGCATCAGTAAAGGTGGTGGCATCAGAGCCGTGGAAATCATCCAGGTTGGAAAAGCTCATCTTGTCCCCCAGCCCAGAGCTCTGAGTGCCATGGCCAGGCCTTCCTTGGACACCTCCAGGGTGGGGACTCCAAACCTCCCTGGGCAGCCCCTGCCAAGGCCTCACCACCCTTTCCAGGGAGAAATTCTTCCAGATGCAGGGCAAGGAGTTGGACTTTGATGATCTTGTGGATCCTTTCAACCTCAGGAGATTCTGTGATTCTTGCTCCTGGGCTGAGCTCCCTGGGTGTTGCCTGGAAGGTTCAGCAGGCCCTGTGTGGCTCCCCTGTGTCATTCCTCGGAGATCTTGTGGCTGTTACTGCTTGTGTTACCTCCTGGCATCTCTGACACAGTGGGGTATAACCACCCCATGCCCCCGATTCTCCTTGCCTGGACTGCTCAGGGAATGCAGGGACCGCCAGTACTTCTCCCAGTTACTAGTTAGGACCATCCCACTGTTCCAGTAAACACCAGACCTTGTAAAGCCTGGCAGCAGGAGGAGCTGATATGTGGAACTGCTGAGAAACAGGTCCAGGGATCCCTGGAGTATTTTCAGCTCCTTCAGCAGGGTGTAGGTGTATGTTTTTCTGTAAACTGGCAAGTTCGTGTAGAATTTTCCTGTAACACCACGATGAGCCACGGATGTGGCTGGGAAGACTTTTTCTTGTGCTCCCCTGAGGGCTGGATTAAGGTGTGTCTAAAGGACACTGGTACTGTGGCTTTGTTATAAAAGGAGCTCAGGGAAGGGACAGCAGCAGCTCCAGGTGACTGAGTGTGTGTCATGTTGGGAGTGAGCTCGTGTTATTTATTTACGGGATGTTTGAAGGCAAGGCTGAGTGTTCCTCCACCATGAGCAGAGCTGATGGCTCGGGGAGCTGAGCTGCTCTCGGGGCTTGTGCTGCTTGTGACTAGAACTACTCAGTGACATAAAGTCAGAGAGTCCCAGATGGTTTGGGTTGGAAGGGACCTGAAGGCTCATCTCATTCCAGCCCCTGCCATGGGCAGGGACACCTTCCCCTAGCCCAGGTTGTTCCAACCTGGCCTTGGACACTTCCAGGGATGGGGCAGCCACAGCTTCTCTGGGCAACCTGTGCCAGGGCCTCCCCACCCGCATTGTAAAAAACTTCTTTTATCTAGTCTTAATCTAAATCGACCCTTCTTCATTTTCAAACCCTTCCTCCCTGTCCAGTGCTGCCACGTTTTCCAAGCTCAGTGTGTAAATCCTGGTGCTGGTAAAAATTATCTGACCACCCTTTCGAGGGAGAAATTCCTCCTCACGTCCCCCCTGCCCCTCCCCTGGCCCAGCCTGAGGCCGTTCCCTCTCCTCCTGTCCCTGTTCCCTGGGAGCAGAGCCCGACCCCCCCCGGCTCCCCCCTCCTGTCAGGGACTTGCAGAGCCAGAAGGTCCCCCCTGAGCCTCCTTTGCTCCAGGCTGAGCCCCCCCAGCTCCCTCAGCCGCTCCTGCTGCTCCAGCCCCTTCCCAGCTCCTTCCCTTCCCTGCTCACGCTCCAGCCCCTCCGGGTCTTGTCCTGAGAGGCCCAGAATTGGACACAGCACCCGAGGTGTGACCTCAGCAGTACCAGCACAGGGGGACAATCTCTGCCCTGGGGCAAAACCAAACCTTATTTGTGGGAAGGAGAGGGACTTTGCAAGGGCCTGGAGGGCCAGGACAAGGGGAAATGGCTTTAAGCTGAAAGAGGATAAATTTAGGTGGGATATTGGGAAGGAATTCCTGGCTGTGAGGGTGGGGAGGCCCTGGCACAGGTTGCCCAGAGAAGCTGTGGCTGCCCCTGGATCCCTGGAAGTGTCCAAGGCCAGGTTGGAGCAGCCTGGGACAGTGGAAGGTGTCCCTGCCCATGGCAGGGGGTGGCACTGGATGGGCTTTAAGGTCCCTTCCAACTCAGTCCATTCCACTGAGTGCTCACAGGGTTGGGTTTAGGGTCTGGATTAAGATTGGCTGCATCCAGTGTTAACAGGTGCTTTGGTTCCCTGCAGACTCTTCAGCCTCTGGCCCCATGGTGGTGGAGAACGGTGACCATGGACTGGAAGATCATCGCACAGGTACGTGTTTGGTGTCCCGAGGAGACACAGCAACTCTGTTTGTTATTGGAGCACTAAAGCTTCACCATGGCCAAATGCGTCTTCTTTTTGAGTCTGATTTCCTCCCAGGGGGTTGAGCTTGGTTTAATGATCTTTTCAGAGAATTTCTGGCAGAGTAAAGCTTCATTTTCTTTGGAGTTTGAAGTGGCTCATTTGCACAAAGCCTTGCTCTGAAGGTGTTGGGTTTTTATCCATGGTCAGTGTTGGGAAGGCAATGTCCAGGGCTCTGATAAAAATGGTTTTCCAGTGAGTCCATAACATCCAGAGCTGAGCTCTCCCTGACCCGTGACTTCTGCTGTTCCCTGGGAGACTGACAGTGGTTTTTGTCCAACTCCACCATCCCTTGGTGCAGTTTTTCTTCACTGCCATGACCCTGCTGAATTCTGCAGCTTCTCCTCCTGCCCCAAACTGGCCTGCTGTAAACATCTCCCACCTCCTTTAGCTGGTCCCAGGTGCCATCCAGGCCTTCTGCACCTTGCTCTGTAGCATTAGGATGGTTTTGAGTGCAAGAAACTCGTGACTGAAGTGGAGAAATATTCCAGGCTTGTGAGGAACCTGGAAAATTATTGATCTTTCCAATCAGCCCGATGTGCTGAGGTTGGTCTTCTCTTAGTTATAGTTAAACACTGCTTCCCTTTGAATCTCCTTTGCTGTGAATTCCAAAATTCCGACCCATCTGTTTCCTTCCATGGTGAGGACTCTGACTGTGGGATCTCTCTTTTCTTGAGACGAAATATTCCAAAGTCGGTTGTCATCCTGGCGTTGGTAAGAACTGTTTGTTTGGTCTCTCTTGTCGTGCCCTCCAGCTCATCTCCAGTACAGATCATTGCTAAGCTTGTTTGGGTGCTCCCAGCATTGCACCCCTCCTGATCCATAGGTGTGGCCCCAGGGGAAAAAAATAATCAGGAAATAATGGTGAATGTTTGGGAGATGGGGATGAATTAAAACAGCTCTCTGTTATAATTCTCTTTAGAATATTAGAGTTTGATTTAGAGTGTGAGTGAGTTTCGTGTCCTTATTGAGGATGGGAATATGAAAATTGATCTTTGTGCTTAATTTGACATTGTAAATTCAGTCAAGATGAAGTTGTGCATCTTTTATCATTTAAACTGAAATGAAGAACACTTCTGAAGCTTCCTGAGGATACTTCCTTCCTCTTTTTTAATACTTAAAACAAGAAGGAAATAGAAATAAAGTCGGAATTATGATACTCTGGGTCTGACTAATTAAATGCATTGGCATTTTTGTATTGAACTTCTGACCTGTGTTTAAAAAATCCTTTATTTGCTTCCCTCTTGCTTTGTGGGGGTTTAACTCTTCACACACTGAATGTTAACAACTTTGATCAAAGATACTTTTATGTGTCTGAGGCTTTTTAATTTATTAATACGCTCCCTCTTTGTGGGGCAGAGCTGGATCTTTTTTTCCTCTTGTTAAAGTCTGTCTAAAAGCGACATCAAAGTGGTGGGAGCGGCACGTCAGAGCTGAGCAGTCGTGGGCATCAAGTTAATTAGGCTTTGCAGAATAACAGAGGATTTATACGACACCATTCCTTCACAGCATCTTCCCCTTACCCCCCTTCCTGGTGGAATATTGAAATATCCCTGGTTATCCATCAAGGAGAAGGAGGAATGCTGAGTTTCCATCCGGGTTTCCAGAGCTGAGCAGCAGCTGATGCTCTGCAGGAGCACCTGGACCAGGTTCTGCCGTAGCTGCTGCTGCCTAAAGCAGCCCTGGAGGCCCTGGCCCTGCGCCACCTCCGAGCCGTGGCTGGCTTGTTTCCAGCTGGATCTATTCCCCAAGCTGTGTGTGAAAGCTGGAATGATTTTTAGGGATGTGGGATGTGAGCCCAGTGCAGAGGTGGGAAATGGAGTGGCCGAGGGAGGACTAAGGAAGGTGATGCTCAAGGAAACCAGCATTTTGCTACAACCCCCAGTGTTAAAAGCTACAGAGAGAGCTTTAAAAAGCAGAATTGGGTTGGAGTCGAGTTGTAGAACAGACTCCAAGAAAAGGTGTTTTGAGGCTCTTTGATAACACAAATGTGGATCACTCTGGCCAGGAGCACA
Source organism: Oxyruncus cristatus (assembly GCA_013399855.1). Lineage (NCBI taxonomy): Eukaryota > Metazoa > Chordata > Aves > Passeriformes > Cotingidae > Oxyruncus > Oxyruncus cristatus. Next base: position 111,125 of record VXAY01005473.1, read on the forward strand.
GGAAGCTTTGCTGCACTTTTTTTTTTCACTAATCAAATAAAACAAGGTGATGATTTGATATTACGACTTGCAACATTATCTACAACATGTGGGGTGTGTCTGCAGCGCTTGGAATTAGTCAGGACTGAAATCTTGGCAGGCTGTGCTGCCTCCAGACTGATGCCCTGCTCCAACGTCCCCTTAATGCAGCACATGGCAGAAACCCAGCACTCCTGGAACTGGGGGGCAAAGCCTCCGCTGGTGTTGAATTATGTTGACTGTGACAGTGCTGTTTAAACCATTCCTGCAGGGATGTGCACAGGTCAGGGGTTTGGGAAGGGGGGCAATGGCTCCGAGGGGTTCAGTTCCTGGCAGTGCTGAGCTGTACGTGACCATTGGTGTCTGGCTTGGAGGGGTGTTTTTTGGGAATTTGAGAGCTGCATCTGGCTTTGGGTGCTCAGCACATCGGCTGCAAGTCTTGCTGTTAATCCAGTTCTTCCTTATAAGGATAAATAGAGCAGTTGGAGCAGCATTCCGAGGGAAGGCAAGCACAGAGCTCAGGGAATCTGCAAGGGAAATCGTTAATAATGTGTAATTCCTGATGGCATAAGGTACTGAGGGAGGGACCTCACTGCTCACCTTCACCACGCAGAGGTTAGGCAGGGCTTAGTAAAACTCTGACAGCGGGTTTAAAACAAAAAATTACGTGGGTAATTTTCGATTTGCAACTCCTTGTTGCAGGATATTTGCCTAGAGTTCAAAGGAATTCCATATTTAAAAATAAAAACCAACCAAATTTCTGGCCACAGATCCATGAAGGATGATGGCATGGTTTAATCTGGATGGCTCCTGTCCAAGGTGCTGCTCGTTGTCTTGCTGGCAGGTGAGAAGTGCCCAGGGGAAGTGTCCCAACTCCATGGTCATACTTCCCTAAGCTGGGCTTCCCCTCCAGCCAGCCGGCTTGGAATTCTCGCATCCAGGATTGGGTCACAGCGACACTTTGTTTGCAGTGCAAACTGTGCTTGTAAGCAGGTCCTGAGCTCTCCTGGCAGCCGGGTGTCACTAACCTTGCCTGAGCCCGGCCCAGCGTCGCGTGGGGCTCCTTGTGAGCGGCGAGACATTTCCAGACACTCCTAAAAGCAAAATTCCACGTGTCTCTAAAGTGGCTTTTGGCAAATCTCCTGGCTGCACTAAATGAAGTATTGCTTGTTGAGCAGTGTGTGCTACCTGGATGTTCATGTTTACTAATGACTTGCGCTTTCTTGCCCCTCTCCCCATCCCCTTTCCCTCTCCTTCTTCTTCCCCTCTCTTCTATTTTCTCCTCCTAGAAGCCTAGACTGTCTCCTAACACTGGGGCTGCCACTGACACAAGACCAGTGTCCTTTTCTACCTGCCATTACACTTCTAAAATCTTCAGCATTTTACAGAGCTCTTGCTTTGCCTCCTTGGAAGAAGCCAAAGGGTGGCCGTGCTGGCGGCGCTCCATCCTCCTCCTCCTCCTCCCCGTGCTCTGCAGTGCTTGTTGAAACCTTCCTCTCCTTGTGTAAGCACAAACGTGCATGATGTTCTGAACTGCACCATTCTGGTTTTAAATCACAACCACGGCTCCATTTTCGCTTTGATCACTTTTAAATTTAATTTCTCTCCGTTTTCATGGGTGCTCAACATCAGAAGGTTGGAGATTCCAAGTTGTGCTTTCCTAGCGGATGGGTCCATCATGACTGCAGCTCCTTCCCCTCCTCCCCACACTCACCACAGCCTTGTAGAGTTCCTGCCCTTATCCCTGCTGCTTTGAAACCTTCCCACATGAGGTTTTTATCTGTAATAATGTTGTTTTCTTCAAAAGGGGTGTTTCCAGGTGGTAGCACTTACTAGACTTGAGAAACAGATTAGGGAAAACCACGTTTCCTGAGGTACAGGTGGATCATCTCTGGTTCCTGAGGGGTGGATTAGGGGGTTCAGGCACTTGCCATCAACTGGGAGTAAAAAGGAAAACAACCAACCCCAAATTCCTGCCTTAGGAAGCTGCTTTGCTGTTTTACTCCTTCCAAAAAGCCCTGGAAGTAAGAAAGGGAATTGCCTTTCTTTAGCTTCACACCTCAGGCTTCCTTTGGGGAATGACAGCCTTGGATGGAATTTTACCTGCCATGAGGAATAATCTGAGAGAAACTAAAGGACTAAATTGTAAAATCTGCATGGAAATAATCCTGAAAATTTCCAACAACCCCAGAAGGCAGGAGCCTGTTTTAACCTAAAACAGAACTACAGGAGCTCAGCAAGTGCAGTGAGATTCCTACTGTGTCCATAGGGGTGCAAAGCTTTCCAAACACAAACCAAACCAACAGAATGTGAAAGGAGGAAATAACTTAGAGAGACAAGGCAGTATTTTACCTGAGACAGGCTCAGCCTGGGTTTTTGTGGGTGAGGGAATGTTCTCTGTGAGGGCAGTTGTGCTGTGGAAGGTCCTTTGCCTACAACACCTGATCACAAGGATTTATTGAACCCAGATCCAGTCTAAGGTAGGACTTGATTTCCAAGCTGTACAAAGTAAGCGTCCTCAGACCTTCATTTGCCTGAAAATGTTTTGTTGTTGTGAAAAGAGCAGGTTACACCTGAGTGCCCCTACTACCCTCTAGTGCCCTCTCTACGCCCTGATACTGCTCCACTCGTGATGTGTGGGCAGAGTGGCTCACCCTGAGTGGGTCCCACTCTTAGCACTGCTGTTCATGCCACCAGAGGATTTGCTTCCAGGAGGCCCCTCCATTAGCGACCCAGCCAGCCTGGATTGATTTAAATGATGATTTTCCTCCCTGTGAGGCCTCCCCCAGTCCCCATCCAGGGTGGCAGTGCCCAGAGCTGGCACTCACTGTCCTGTTCAGTGATGTGCAGCAGGACCTGACACTTTTCTCCTCTCGTTTGGTGCCGATTTCTTGCTTTACCCACTACTCAGGGCCTTGTGTAGTAGCTGTGACATCCTTGTGGTGCCAGTTTCCCAAAAAGTAGCACTGGTGGCTTCTCCTCCGAGGTCAATAGTTGTTGTTTCTGGGAAAACTCCGTTACCTGGAGTTGCCAGCTCCCAAAACTGGGCTCTTCCCTTCCTGAGCCCATGTGCCAACCTGGCCAGGACACCACACAGTTCACCGAGGCATTTAGGCTGGAAAAGACCTCCAAGATCCTGGAGTCCAACCCTTGAATCCTTCATGTTGTTCTTTCCTCTCGGGGGATTTTTGGTGTCTGTGGCCATGCAGAGAGATTGTTGTATTCTTGGTTTTACTTCTAAAGACCTTTCCATAGCTACTTTTTTGTAAATGAGGTTGATTTTGGAGCAGGGCAGTATCACTTTAACTCGGTTCCTCAGCCATCCTTTCTCACCTTTTGCCTTAACTCTCTGTGCCCTAGAAATAGAGAATAAATGATAATTGAGAGAGAGACGTTTCCAGATTGAATTGTAGAAGGTTTCAGGTTACCAAAACAGTTTATTGACATGCAATAATGCTTTAAGTCTTGGCTGGAGGGGAGTGTGTGGCCCCTGGAGCCTTTGGCTGCAGAGCGAGGTGGGCAGGGGAGTTGGGCCCCCCCAGCTCGGTGGGGTGGGGCTGGATGGGGCTCCCCATGCCCAGCAGGGTCTCAGCATTCCAAGGGCTGCTCCTCCAGCCTTGGGTTCAGTCACTGTCTCTCTGCAAACATGGACAATTCATTCCATTTCACCCCACTTTATTTTGCACCCCCACGTTTGCATCCCTGTTTATTTGAAATGCCATCAGGTTTGCTCGTGGGCAGAGGGAGAGCTGCTTGTTCTGTGTGTCTGGGCTGGTTCTTCCTCAAAGGACCCACCCAAAGCTCTGCCATGTCATGATTGTGCTTTTCCCGGGGCTGGGTGGGACGTGGGGGATGGCGGAGGGTCCGTGTGGGATCTTTTGTCTCTCCCAGAAGCTGTATCTCGCTGAAAACTCAGTGCAGTGACTGAATGTGCAGCAGTGTGTCTGCCTCCTTGGGCAGCTTCTCTTTCCTGAAAGCCAGGCAGCCACCAAAAGTGTTCTGCTGTTTTGTTTCCTGTTATCCATACCTTTCTCCAGCCCTTGGAGATGATCTCCTCTACTAAACCTCCCTGTGCTTGAGCGCTGTGTGTTGTCACTGCTGATTCTGAACCAATGATTGCAATGCTCTGTATGACTGAAGCTGTAACTGCTGTTGAATAAATCACCCTAATAAACATGTCAAACTAACCTCTACAGAGTTGTTCTGTGCTGGGAGTCTCTTGGGTGGTGCTGCTTGTCCATGGCTGGTTCCTGCAGGAGCTGCATGTCTCGATTAACCACTCCTGTGGTGCTGCTGGAAGAGGGGAATGGCTGAAACTGGAATGTTTGAAAACATGTCCCTCGAAGACAAGGATGTTGTGCAAAGTGTCTGCCACTGTCCCACACAACACCCTTGTCTCTGAAGTGGAGAGACATGGATGTGATGGATGGGCCACTGAGGGATAAGGAAGGGGCTGGATGGTCACGCTGGGAGTTGTGGGCGATGGCTCGGTGTCCAAGTGCAGAGCAGTGAGGAGTGGGGTCCGCAGGGGTCAGGGCCGGGGCCAGGACTGTCCAACAGCTCTGTCAGTGACATGGGCAGTGGGACCGAGGCCCCCTCGGCCACTTTGCTGAGGACACCGAGCTGTGGGGCCGTCACACCGGGGGGAAGGGATGGGGCACCCAGAGGGGCCTGGACAGGCTGGACAGGTGGGGCTGTGCCAACCTCGGGGGCTTCAACGAGGCCAAGGGCGAGGTCCTGCACACGGGTCAGGGCAATCCCAGGCACAGACAGACTGGGTGGGGAGTGGATGGAGAGCCCTGAGAAGGATTTGGGGGTTTTGGTGAACAAGAAGTTCCCCCTGCCCCAGCTGTGTGTGCTGGACCCATAACCCCCTCTGCCCTGGGCTGACCCCTCTGCCCCCTCAGGTGAGACCCCCCTGCAGAGCTGCCTCCAGCCCTGGGAACAGCAGCACAGGGACAAGGGAGAGATGGGATATTGGAAGGAATTCCTGGCTGTGAGGGTGGGGAGGCCCTGGCACAGGTTGCCCAGAGAAGCTGTGGCTGCCCCTGGATCCCTGGAAGTGTCCAAGGCCGGGTTGGAGCAACCTGGGGCAGTGGAAGGTGTCCCTGCCCATGACAGGGGTTGGAACTGGCTGGGCTCTGTGGTCCCTTCTCACCTGAACCATCCTGGGATTCTAAATCAGTTTGCCTTATTTCCATTTTAATGTATTATTTCCACAACCCTTGTGATTTTGTTGTTGGGGGGGGTTGGCATGAATCTACAAAGAGGGAAAAGTCCTTCCCACAGGGCATTGGAATAAAAAGGGAGCTGGGGATGGATGAGATGGATGCTCATTTCCATGCTGGACTCACAGGGTACTTTAAAATCTGCCTGATTTTGTGAGGATTCATGGAAAAATGACATCTGGGGGAATCCACATTCAATATTCCTGAGAAGATGAGGTATCCAATGGGAGCATTTAGCTGCCACATCAGCTGAGGTCCAGCCTTTGCTGCTTGTTGTCAAACCCCCTTTTGCTGGTGAGTTGGGAGTGCACGAAGTTCAAATACCCCAAACAACAAAAAAACCCCACAAGAAACTGACAGTTACAGAACCCCCCCCACAAAAAAAAAAAACAGCACAGCAAACCCCCTAAAAATTCATTCCTTCCGTTGAGCATTTTGTAAATAGGACACTTACAGCTGTGCTTTTTTAATTAAAACTGTTTTAATTAAAGCTGGGTTTCCTCTTTTACCTGCCTGTGTATTTCCCTCTCGGTGCAAGTTTTTATTGACAGAGGCTTTTGTATTTTCTGGGCTTAAGGGAGAGCTTTTTAGGCTGCTCAGGCCGGGGCTGCACCAGCCATGGTCACCAGCGGGGAGTTCACGTTTCCCGTGGCTTCGCTCTAAAAAAGGCAGCAGAGTGAATAATTGAGCAGGTTTGGTGAGTCCTCTGCCGGGGATGACTCAGGCCTGTGTGTGTGTGTCCCTCATCTTGGGGTGAGTGTTTTCAGGCCGGGGATGGTGGGGAAGGACAGTTGGGTGTCTGGAGGAAGGTGAGGTGGGAGCTGGGGGGTCTCTCTCACCCTGGCCCCAGTGAGGACCCTGGGTGGGGGCCAGAGACCTTTCCAGGGAATGTGCAGCTTCCCCCCAGCTCCTGGAGGGTGGGGGGGGGATGAGGGGTTGTCTCTGTGGGGCCCTGGTGCTCTTTCATCAGAGGAGCTCAGGGGTTCCTGCGGCTGCAGGAGCTGAGCAGCTGCGTCCTCTGCACTCCTGAGAGCATGAGAACCACGAACCAGCAGTTCAGAGAGCCTAAGGAAATGTTCCAGTTGTTAAGTGCTTATAAACACGGGGAATGTAACACACAGGTTGCCCACAGCAGCTGTGGCTGCCCCTGGATCCCTGGAAGTGTCCAAGGCCAGGTTGGACGGGGCTTGGAGCAACCTGGGACAGTGGAAGGTGTCCCTGCCCATGGCAGGGGGTGAGACTGGACGGGCTTTGAGGTCCCTTCCCACCCAAACCAGTGTGGGATCCTAAGATCAGGTAAATTGTTGTTTAGCACAGGATGTAGCTTTGCAAACAAAGAGCCCCTGCCACGCCCTGGGTTAGGTCAGGGTCCGGAGCGTTCGTGCAGCAGAACGAAGTCATCGAGCCCTCGGATCACAGGGAGATCACTGGGGCTCAGATCTGCCACTTCAGTGCACATTTATAGTCACAGCTCGTCTGTAGTGCCTGGTTAAGGTACCCGAGGGACACTCGAGCTCTTCTGCGCTGGGAAGGTGTTCGTGAGGCGCAGACAATGGCTCTGTAAGTGCACACGGTGTCCTGTAGCAGCTGGGAGACGAAACACTTCAGATCTGGGCTAAAAGTGGTGTGTTTAAGAGCTTCCAGGCCTTGAATCCCTCGTGCTCATCCACGTCTCTGTGAGTCAATAGTCATGTTTTGTGTGGGAGCGGTGGGGATGTGCACTGACCACAGTGAAGGAATGTGGCCTAAAAGATGGGAATTTGTGCTCCCAGTTTCCTAAATCCTTCCTTCTGTAAAGACTTTGGATGTCCTGGGCTGATCCCACAGCGTGGGCAGCAGGGGAGGGGGGGATTCAGCCCCTCTGCCCCCTCGGGTGAGACCCCCCTGCAGAGGGTGGGGAGGCCCTGGCACAGGTTGCCCAGAGGAGCTGTGGCTGCCCCTGGATCCCTGGAAGTGTCCAAGGCCAGGCTGGACGGGGCTTGGAGCAACCTGGGCTGGTGGAAGGTGTCCCTGCCCAGGGCAGGGGTGGGACTGGGTGATCCTTAAGGTCCCTTCCCACCCAAAGCATTCCATGATTCAGTACGTCAGGAGGCAAAGGGGGTGTAAATCAGCTGACCCTGGGGCTGGCCTGGAGCGCTGATTCCAGCCCGAGGTTCAGTGCTGGGCCATAAATCAGTGCCCTGTTTCCATATGTTAAATGACACACTCAAGGAGCTTTTCCCCGGGCCCTGCTCCTGTTTGTGTCAAAGCAGCTTAAGCTGTTGTGTAACGGGCTCTGCTGGTGGGAAGAAAGTGGAGCGGGGCAGCTCCATGGAAGTGCTCCGTGGAACTCGCCGTGTCCTCGGCGCCAGCAGGACTCTGCCCCTGCGGCTCCTACCGGGCTGAGGACATCAGTGTGGAATACCAGTGTGGAATGGCAGTGTGGAATACTTGTGGAATACAAGTGTGGAATGGCAGTGTGGAATACTGGTGTGGAATACCGGTGTGGNTGTGGAATACAAGTGTGGAATGGCAGTGTGGAATACGGGTGGGGAATACTGGTGTGGAAGGGCAGTGTGGAATACTAGTGTGGAATGGCAGTGTGGAATACGGGTGGGGAATACTGGTGTGGAAGGGCAGTGTGGAATACTAGTGTGGAATGGCAGGGTGGAATGGTGGGGGTGGACAGGGCTTGCTGAAGGTGCCCCTGCCCATGGCAGGGGGTGACACTGGATAATCCATGGGGTCCATTCTGGGATTCCCTGATCCTGGGCTGTGGCAGTGTCGGGATGAGGGAAAGCAGAGCGCTGGGATGAGGAAGGGAAGAGCTGGGAATTAGGATGTAGGTTTTTCAGGAAGCCGATGCTGTTCTGTCCCCATTGTCAGCCTGGGCCCCCAAAGGGCTGCATGGGTGGAACTGATACAGCTCTGGGAATGATGGGAAGCTCCTCTGATGGCTCCAAGGAAAAGGAGGGACCTTTTTTGTGTGAAAAGAGCGGTTGCCATGGCTGTGTCTCTCTCAAATGGTGCTTTCCCAGCAGCCTGCTCTTTGGCTGTTCGCTTTTTGCTTCAAACTTCACTTCAAAGGTGGGACGTTCCTGACCTGACTTGTTGAATAGGAAATTAAAAAGCTTACAATGAAGTCGTACATATGTTGAAGTCTATTAAAAGATTAACAGTGAGGCTTAGTGAGGTTTAAAAAATGGGAATACAAACCCTCTCGGTTTTGCAGCATGTTCAGGAGTTGTTCCAGCAGGGATCTGACAGCTGGGTGAATTAATGGGGTCTTACAAGGCTTGAATTTCCTGAGCAAGTAGCTGGTGCTTAAAATATTCAAGCCATAAACTTTGGAGCGTATACCTTGCATTTAATGTGTCATTAGTGCACTTATACCTACTGATCTGGGGGATTGTGCTGCAGAATTGTGCAGGCTGAGACCTGCTGGAAAATGGGAAGCCTTTTCTCTGTCCATCCTTGGAGCTCATCAGCCTTTGCACAAAATCAACTTGTCACTTCCCAGAACTTCATTTCTGTGAACCAGAATATTTCTGTGCACATAATCCTGGGAATGGTTGGACACCAGGGCAGCCTTTTTAAAATTTTGATGTTCTCAAGGGTTTTTGAGGCAGGTAGAAGAGAGACTGAGAGTTATTGCTGCAAACCAGTAGGACTGTTTACCCTCACTGCTTCTCATCCAGTCATGCTGTTATCCTACACTTACATTACCCAATTTTCCTTTAATTTGTCTCTCTGGAACTCAACTGCAGCTTAAAAAGATGCTTTCTTTTTTCCTCCTCCTCAGTGCTTCAAACAACATCGTGTTTCTTCCCTTGCTTGTTCCAATAACTCGTATGGAGTCATTGCAGTGGCCCTTTGGATTAAATTTAGGGAATTTCAATGCCATATGTGCTCGAGGGGCTTGTCAAGGCAAAATAAACAGCTGTAAAAGACAGAAAAAATTAATCTTACTCCAAGCACTTGATCATCACCCTTTTGCTGGATGGGGTTAATTCTCTGGCTTCATAGTAAGGATTTATATTTGTCACTGGATCAGTTGGTAAATATTTGCCTTGGAGTTGGGAGCGCGGCTGAGCCCCAGGGAGCAGCCACTGAGCTGACAGCGAAGAGCAGCAAGGCAGGGGCTGATGGGTCCCTCATCCTCAGGGATGGCGGGAGGGCCTTGGCAGCTGCTGGCTCCGATTCCCCCCGGGAGCTCCTGTGGAACCGGGGCCCGCCGGGAGGGTGGCTTTGTGTGGGAGGTGCTGCTCCAGCCTCTTCTCTCCTTCCCAGGCTCTCCCTGTTAAACTTTCCTTTTCCACCTTTTACTGCTGTTCCAAACCTGGAGGTTCTGCTTGTAGAGGTGGATTTGACAGGGGTTTATCCTGCTTACAAAACGTTTGGGAGGACTCGTGTGCTGGGGTGGCTTTGAGAGGTCGTGTGACACGGGCTAAATATGAACCTGGGGGATAGAAAACTTCCCTAATCCTGGCTCTAGTTGTAGCTCCCTCGGTGGCCTGAGCTCTTTAATCTTCTTCCAGTTCAGTCCCATCACTGCAAATAGGGTAAGGCTGATTATATTGTGCATTTTATCTTTTATAGCTGCGCTGCAGCTGTTGGTGCCGCAGCGTTCCCGTGGAATTGGTACCGGGGGTAATCTTGGATTAATCTGACCTTTTTTTGGGAAAAAGGAAAATTTTATAGTTAAGGAACGTATCTGGAGAGGCTGCTCAGGGGGTCTTTGGTGGTTGGGAGTGAGAGCAAATCTACAGCTCAGGGCAAGCGTCGCTTTTCAGTGGCTGAGCAAATGGAAACTGGGGCGAAATGCTGAGCAAGCTGCTCGTGGCTCCTTGTTGAACCCCCTAAAACTGCTCTCTGTGGAAATGGGTTTGAACAAACTGAGCTCACTTAGGCTTGCATGAGTGATTCCCTGAGAAATAAAGAAATGCTAAAGATGCTCAGCTATTTTGGTACAATTCGTGCAGCTCGTTGCCAGCTCCAACCCATTAATTACCCAGTGCACCTTCTGCAGAGTTGGTGTTTCTAAAATGCTCAGGCTTTTGTCAAGGACAGTATAAAAATTACCTGAATTACCCTGAGAGAGTGTCAGAACAGGAAAGCTTTCCAGCTTTCTGGAGTTACAAAGCTTGGAAGCAAGAAGTGAGGGATGCTCAGGATCCTCGTCCTCTCCGGGCTGAGGGAGCTCTGCCTGGTCCCCTTGGAACAGGCTCCTCTCCCTTTGCAATCCAGGCTCACCCTGCTCTTGGAAATGATGCAAAATGCCATGGTGCATTTTTTTTTAAGTATTTGCTCCTCCTCTTTCCATGTGATGGGTAAAAGCTCACCTTGGTACATCAGAGCTGGTCGCCCCACCTCGGGCTGCTTGTTCCTGCTGCTCCCTGCAGGAGCCTGTTGGAGGAGGAGGCTCTTTCCACTGATCCGTCCCTTCATTTCAGCAGCAGTGAAAGGCAAACTGAGCTGTTTCCTGGAGGTGACCGGGTGGGATGGAGGTTTCTGGACCAGACTCTGGCTCTTGGCATCAGTCAAGGCTCCCAAACAGAGCAGGATTCACAGCTCCCATGGGAGCGACAGTGGACCTTCAGGGCTGTGGATGTGTCTGTAGACAGTTGATGCTTTAGGCACCTATGAAATTAGAAGTGACTTGGCACAGAAGTGACATGACGTTCCAGGACATGGACAAAACACAAGTCTCCCCCCAAAAATATCTGGGAGGGATGCTGATTTTGTTTTGTTGTGTAACTATTATGGTGTTTAACTTTCTTGCTTTTAACCAGAGCACGGAGATTTGACCTGTGTGTTCTTAAAGAGAATTTTCTGTAGTTCTCTGTGACAAGTTCAACCTGTGCAGGGCCAAGAGTTTGATGACCCTTGTGGGTCCCTTCCAGCTCAGGATATTCTGTGATTCCATGAAGTTACATTTTCCATGCCCTCAGGTTAGTCTGACTTCCTGAAAAACCAGAGGCTGGGCAAACTCTGCTCTTTCTGAACTGCTGGGGATTTAGCAGTTACGGCCTTTCTGAGGGTTGGGAGTTCCCTGAGAGATGCTGTAGAACTGAAACCCAACATTTTATTCTTCTGGAGTCCTTTTTTGCCTGTGCAGATGAAGCTTATGGTGGGAGATGGCTGTTTACCAGATCCAGGAGGGAAATGCACGGGGAGTTAATGATGCTGCCACGTGGGGAGGGAGTGGGAAGGTTGGGAGGAGAACTCAGCTTTCCTGAGCCAACCATTGACATTGTTGCTTCCCAGCAGGACCTGGCAGTGGGAGCGTCAGGACGTGGGGAGTGCCAGTGTTTGCCAGCAGAACAGTGTCATGGGGCTCCTCATCCGTGTGTAAGGGCTGTGTGACATTCCCTGGTAATGGGATTTGGCAGAGGAGAGGGGTGGAGGTGTCTGGGGCTTGGTTTGATGCCACGAATTCTGCCTTAATTGGTGCTCAGCTTTTTGTGCCTCAAAATCCCTCGTCTTGGGACCGGGTTGGGATGTGAGGCTGGAGAGTGAGATCTGCCAGCAGGGGAGGAAAATGGAATCGTGGAATATCCCAGGTTGGAAAGGACCCCCAGGATCATCCGAGTCCAGGGGTGTTTCTGATGGCTTGGAAGGAGCATCTCATCTCTGCCCAGTACAGGCAGATAATACAAACTGGGCTGCTCAAGTCAGTCCTGAGATGTGAAGAATATTTTCTCAGAGAAAAGGTGCTTCTGCTTCTTTCGTATTAAAGTGTGGCTCTAAACCAGAAATCTCGTGTTGCAGTGTTGGTGTCACGCTGTCACCTCTCCTGGGTCAGATGGACAGAGCCACAGCAGCCTCCCACTCTGCAGGTACAGCTTAGGGCACAGGGACAACCCACATCCTAGGACCAGATGGTCCTTGGGGTCCCCTCCCAGCCAGTTATCCTACGATTTGATGACATCCAAGCCCAGGTAATGTAAAATTACGTTTTTAAGCAAATATTGTTGGCGGAGGAGAGCACCAGCCACGGGAGATTTGTTAACAGGGTCGAGTGTGGAATGCTGGTGGTGGGATCAGGCTTTGGTGGATCAAGATGAGAGAATCTTTGCAGCCCAGCGTGGTGTGACAGGTCCAGGCACTGGTTACCAGTGTGGGACTGGCTGCCTGAGCCCACCTTGCTGGTTGTTCCTTCCCTTTCCAGTTACTCCTTCAAAGGAGCCGGGGATGGCATAAAACACCATTCACTGACTTTGTCTTTTAACTTCATTTCCTCCAAACTCTTTTGGATATATAAGATTAAAAATAAAAACATTAAGCAAGAGTTATTTTGCCTGCTTGATCTTCACACTCTAATAAGTGGTTCTGTTCCTCCAGGAGGGTAATTCCCCTTTTGACATTGCTTTGCCACTTGTCACTTAGCCAACGCTTTATTTACCTTTGTGTCATTTCCTTGTGTCTGCACTTTCCTTAACATTTCCCCTGGCTACAGATAAAAATACTTGGCTTTCAGCTACGTCAAGTCTCCCAAGCTTTGTCTAGAAAATCTGTGATGTTCCATCATTAACACTCTCCTGCTCTCCAGTGATGCAAACAGCTTGTCTTTCAAAATGTCACTCACATGCAGCTTGGCAAGGTTTTGGGGACTCCAGGTCTCAATCTTAGAACCAAAAGGACTCTGCTTAAAGGTAAAAAAGAAAAGGAGAAAAGTCTTCATTTGTATGTTTGTCACTGGAAGTTTCAGGTAGTTTAGTGCAGCACTGTCCTCCACTGAAGCTTAGTCTCAGATTCAATATGAATGAGAACCAGATAATAATGGAAAGATCCAAATTGGGCTTGCCCAGTTTAGTAGCTGAGGGTTGAGGAAGGTTAGATTTACCTGCCAGAATTCCAGTTAGAAGGAAAGAAATATATAAATAAATGAGCCAAGTGATGGTCTGGGCTGCCAGTTCTGTTCTTCTTGTTGATTTTAGAAATACTGGTCACAGGGGTTGCTTCAGATTTTTACCTTCCTAGTCTTGTGCTGCTTTCCTCTCTCAGCAGTATCTCCAGTCCTGCCAAGGCTGCTGCATAAAGCTGTTTTAGCATCAAACCTCCGTGAATTGGACACTGAACCAGAGCAAGAGCAGGTTTAGCAGTGCCTGAAGAGAGCTGGAGAGGGACTTCGGACAAGGGCCTGGAGGGACAGGACACAGGGAATTTCTTCCCACTGGAGAAGTGGAGATTTAGGTGGGATATTGGGGCAAAATTCTTTCCTGTGAGGGTGGGACTGGAATGGCTTTCCCAGAGCAGCTGTGGCTGCCCCTGGATCCCTGGAGGTGTCCAAGGCCAGGTTGGACAGGTCTTGGAGCAACCTGGTCTGTGAAAGGTGTCCATGCCCAGAGCAGGGGGTGGAACTGTGGATGGGCTTTGAGGTCCCTTCCCACCCAAACCATCCTAGGATTCTGTTCTGATGTGTCTCAGTGTGCATCTCTGGTGAATTCCAATTTGGCATTTCAGGCCATACCCCCAAAGGGACTTTGGGGGGCAGTGGCATGATTTTTTCCCTTGTTGGTGTTCTTTGGAGTCACCTACTGCTGACCTGTGATGAAACCCTGTTTTGGAGCCTCCAGACATGCTCCCCATCAGTGCCCACAGACACCATCGCACCTTCTCCCTCCTCTGAGCTCCAAGGTCAGCCTTGCTGTGCGCTGGTGTGTTTTTCCTAAGCCCAGGCCAGCCCAGGAGCCCTGTCTGGCCCAGTGCAGCGATGCCCTGTGGTGTGTTCACTGCAGCTCTCCGTGTGGCCACGAAATCTCCCCAGAACCCTGGAAACGTCCGCTCGAGTCACCGTCAAACAGCGGGAGCCTCCGTGGTTCTGCTGGAGCTCTGAGCCCCAGCCCCGGCTCTGTCCCAGAGAGTACATCTGGGTGAGACAGTTCAGTGTTAGACCAGAGATCTGAGGAATAATTCCTGGGTTTTGTTCCTTCCATCTCGGGTGCCTGGTGTGGAGGTGGGAGCTCCCACCAGCTGGAGCAGCCTGGCTTTGAGGTGAGCTGCTGCCCTCAGATGTGGGTTCAACCTCTCGAGGCTTGGCCACGGGAAGAAGGGGGTTTGTTGCCTAGTTTTGCAGAGAGAAAATAGTCTTGGCAGGGTCTATTTCGCACCACAAAACATCAGAAACTCCTTAGTGAGGAATGATGAAATTCCTCGAAACCCAGCAGGCTCTTTGCAGGGCTGTAAATTAGAACAGTTTCCGAAGAGCAGCGACAGCGTGTCATCCTCCTCAGTCTCTGAGCAGAAGCTTCCTGAATAAACAGCAATAGAATTGTAGATTCTTCCAGTATTATGCAAATGGCTTCATGCTTTGATGTCCCTCGTGTCATTAGTTTGACACTAGCTGGAATTAATGCCCATAAAACTCTATTACAGACGTGGCAGAGCGATTTCTCCTGACTGCCTCGGATTCCTCCTGCGAGCTCAGAGCTCTGCCCTGGGATTGGGGAGGCACAAAAGTAGGTCACGGCGATGTGTGTGAACAGGGGCTGCGACAGCAGCGCTAAACAAACATGACTGTGGTGCTGAAGGGAAGGATTCTATTTTAAGCACTTATTTCCATTATCACCGTCTCATTCTGCACAAGCATATGGGCCCTTGTGCGTCCGTGTGCCCACAGATGGGATTGGGAAGCGGGAGGAAATATCTAAATATATGAGTATATGCAGATTGTATCTGTGTGTGTTTGTGTGCTTCAAGAGTGACAATAAATATTGTCACTTCGGAGTGGTTGCTGCACATCTCCCGTGAAGCCAAGTGCCAAGGTATGTAGGTCAGAAGGAATGAAGCATTTTGAATCCAAGCAGCAATTCCGGGCTGGAATCGCTGATCCTGTGCGGGGGAACGTGGGGCAGGATTACAGGGAGATTTTTCAGAGTTCCCACACTCCTTGCATATTTATAATTCATTCCTAGTCCTCAGAGTGGCTTCCTCCTTAACAGTTCCTGGGGAGAAGTGTTGGCTCACAGTCTGGAAATATCCCAAATAAATAGCTGGGATGTTCTGAACCCGGAGAAGGGTTAATGGTGGAGCTGGTGCTGTCCCCAGTGCATGGTTTTACTGGGGAAAGCGGGGTAAGATAAGGTGGAAAGCAAGAAATATGATAGAATTGGCTATTTTTAGGCAAATGAGCAGGAGGGAGAAAAGGGAAGTCAACTGAAATTCATCTCGGCAGTCAGGGATCTCAGGAGTTAAAGCTGTTGGGAAGACGAAGTGCTAAAAAACTGATGGAGGGAAGGGATTTGTGTGGATAGGCAAGAGTTCATCAACCATTTCCAGTGTGGCTGTGTTGAGTGCCTTAAGGGGTCTGGAAAAAAGGAGGAAATTAATAAAAATGGAAGATAGGACTTACAGCTTGAGAGATTTAAAACCCCCCAGATTATGGTGCTTCGTGATTTACAAGTCCTGAAGTGCAGGAGGTGAAAAGGAGAGGACTTCTGATTTATTAGACAAAAGAGAAGGTTGAAAAAAACTGTTAAACGGAGATGGAGGAGAAAATGATGCAAAAAAGGCTGCAGGGTCAGATCCTTGTCTGCTTTAGTTGTGGATTTTGTTATCTGGGAAGTGCTGCTGTTTAACAGGGCTGTAGCACAGGCTTTGTCCAGGCCAGAGGTCCCAGCACCTGCCTGGAGCTCCTGGGATGGGGATGGCTTATCCCAGGGAATGGAGAGGGTAAGCACCACACCTGGCTTAGAGGTGTGAACCACTATTAATTTATAAGCTAATTAATTAACGAGTGATGAAGCAGCCAGCCCAGAACCAGCTGGAGTGATGAACAGCCTTCCAAGCTCCTCCTGTTTGGCGAGGCACCGAACAAGGCGTAGGTACAGCAGGGTGAAGTGAGTGAAGAGGGTTTTTAATGTAATTTACTTGCTCTGACTTTTGAGGAGACTCAGGCAGTTCTGTGCCTTCCTCAGCTGCAGGAAATAGCTCTGCAAAAGTACTTATTAGTGGATCAATTAGCCCTGAGCACTTCCATGTGCTGGTGTGTGGACCTTGTTCTCCCTGATTCCGTAAACACTGACCTGTCAGGGGACACGCCTGGAGCTCGTGACCACCCAGCAGAGACTGTAAGTGCTGCTTCCATTTATTTTTGTTCCCTTCTCCAGCCATGATTGTATTTAAAATAGGAATTCAGCCCTTGGAGATTGTCAGGAGAGGATTTGGGATTTGCAGGAGATCGGGGCTGAACTGCTCAGTGGAGGGAAGGAACAGCCACGTCCTCCAGGAGTGACGAGGGCGGGGAGGTGGAAGCAGTCCTTGTGCTGCAGTCCTTCTGCTCCAGTTGCTCCTGCTGATGGCTGGGCTGGGCAGCTCTGCCCAGTGTCTGTCACACAGACACGTGGAAGAGTCTGGGCCAGGGGGAGTGTGTGGTGCCTTAACTGAGTCTTGAAAGACACCTCAAACTTGCACAAAGAGAGCAGAAAGGGGTTGGTCTGTCTGCTGTGGGGTGAGAACAAATCCTGTGCTTCCTTGTGATCTTAAAGATAAAGGAGCACTTTGTGTTCAGCTGAAGAGAAGTTTGCAGGTTTATTTTTCATGGTGGTTGGGTATATGTGCTCTGGTGTTAGTGCAGGAGGATACAGCTTAGAGAAGGTTGGAATTCCTCAACAGGAGTTACTAAATCATCATCAGACGGGAGGTAGGGGATATTTTCTGTAAGAATTTACTAGCTTTTTATACCTCAGGTATTTTTTAATCCACTCTGTGGCTCTTTGGTTTCCTGGGAGCAGGGGGCACTTTGCCAGTCCCAGTCCTATGTGCGGACTGGCAGAAGGGGGTGCTTCAGCTGCTCTTCTGTGTTTCTGGTGACCTGGACCCCCTTGGGCTGTTGGCACCAGTCCAGGCTGCAGCTCAGGGTTCCCTGCAGTGTGTTTGGGAACAGGCAAGAGTAGAACCAGAGAATCATGGAGTGGGTTGGGTTGGAAGGGACCTTAGAGCCCATCCAGTGCCACCCCCTGCCCTGGGCAGGGACACCTTCCACTAGCCCAGGCTGCTCCAACCTGGCTTTGGACACTTCCAGGGATCCAGGGGCAGCCACAGCTTCTCTGGGCAACCTGTGCCAGGGCCTCCCCACCCTCCCAGCCAGGAATTCCTTCCCACTATGCCATCTCTCCCTGCCCTCTGGCAGTGGGAAGCCATTCCCCCTTGGCCTGTCACTCCAGGCCCTTGAGTTTTCCAAACTGTTGCTTGTCTGGGGCCTGGTGTGTCTCTGGTGGCGTTTTCTCATCCTTCCCTCCTCTCCAGAGGTTCAGGGGAGACTTGTGTCCCTGTTTGAGAGACTAATTCAGTTTGCCTGGAGGAAAAGGACTCCCAGACCCGCTTTCCTTGAAAGCCAAAGCTCTCCCACCCCTCCAGGGGTGAGCAATTCTTGTCTCTGTATGTCCACGTTTGAAAGGTTTGAGCATTAAGCTCAGCTCTGACCTTTGCTGAATGAATCCTTGTGCTGGTTCCTTTCTGCTGCCTCTGCTCTTCTCCAAGGCTTCTGCTCTGAAGTATCCTGCACTTTTCCTGACCCTGGATTAATCTGGAGCCCGGGCAGTCTCCTCAGCGTGTGCAACTGCCCGGGCTGAGATGCTGCTGCAGCCTCTGCCCCACTGAAGAACTTCTAATGCAGCATTTGAACTGGAGCATTCCCTGAATCAGGATAAAGCTGTTTAATTTTGGCAACAGCCCTTTCAGGGGAAATAGCTTTTCCCTGCTCGGAACGAGGGCTGACAGCGCTGCAGGTCACAGCTCCTGCTGGAAACTGCAGTGTCACTGCTGGCTGGGGACAGAGGGAGGGACACGCTGCCCCTGCTCCGGGGGTGCCGGGCACGGAGGGGCTGCAGTTCCCCTCCAGAATACCTTGGAGTTCCTTCCTCTTGCTCCCAGGCTGCTCTGGAAGTCAGGAGAATTCTGTAGGATGTTACAGCAGCGCGACTCGGTGGGAGATTCTGTGGAGGGGCCGGAGATCCTCGTGTTACACTGACCTTCTGTGGCTTGGGATCGTGGTCTCATCGCCCCCAGACCTGTGTGCTCTTGGCCATGAGGTCTCTGTGTCCAGGAGCTCTGGCCAGGCTGGGCAGCAGGGAGGAGGGGAAATTCCACCTCCTGGCCCTCACATCTGGACAAAAGGAAGCTCGGGGGGACCTTCTCACTCGTTACAACCCCCTGACGG
This sequence comes from Oxyruncus cristatus, assembly GCA_013399855.1. Classification (NCBI taxonomy): domain Eukaryota; kingdom Metazoa; phylum Chordata; class Aves; order Passeriformes; family Cotingidae; genus Oxyruncus; species Oxyruncus cristatus. The sequence goes on from VXAY01005473.1 coordinate 129,512, forward strand.
GAGGTTGTAGCGAGGTGAGGGTTGGTGTCTTCTCCCAGGCAACCAGTGACAGGACAGGAGGGAACGGCCTCAGGCTGGGCCAGGGGAGGGGCAGGGGGGACATCAGCAGGAATTTCTCCCTGGAAAGGGTGGTGAGGCCTTGGCAGGGGTTGCCCAGGGAGGTTTGGAGTGCCCAGCCCTGGAGGTGCCCAAGGAAGGCCTGGCCGTGGCACTCAGTGCTCTGGGCTGGGGGACAAGGGGGGCATCGGGCACAGGGGGGACTCTGTGACCTTTGGGGGCTTTTCCAACCTCAGTGATCCTGGGATCTCGGGTGCTCTCTCCCGTTGCACCAGACACTGGGGTTTGGATGGGCCTCGTGTGCCCGAAGTGAGGAGTTGGTGGTTCTCTCACTGTGGGTCTTTGGGTACCCGAATTTTGGGTATTTCAGCTTCACACATTTCAGATGAGGCAGCCTGGTCAGGGTGTCCTCAAACCTTGTACTCCTTCTCCTCAGTTGTGAGCCTGGATCCAAAGCCAGGGGATGGGGGAGTGATTCAGCTGACTCAGTCTTGGTGTTACTGCTCTGGGGTTTCTGTACGTGCAGATGTTCTTTTATATCCTCTGCATCTCGTGTTGGGCTTGTTGAACAGGTCTGGGGGAGGTTTGCTGTGGCTGTGGAGTGAAATATTCCCTGCCAAGGACATCAGAAGGCCCATGGGTTTAGGCAGGAACCCCAAGTGGATCAGGGGTCTCAGCCGTATCACTGAGCTTCCAAAATCTCAGTTGAGAAAAGCCAATAAAAAGCCCAAGCAGGGACACCTTCCACTGTCCCAGGCTGCTCCAACCTGGCCTTGGACACTTCCAGGGATCCAGGGGCGGCCACAGCTTCTCTGGGCAACCTGTGCCAGGGCCTCCCCACCCTCACAGCCAGGAATCCCTCCCCAGTATCCCAGCTAACCCTGCCCTCTGACAGCTGGAAGCCATTCCCTGTGTCCTGTCCCTCCATCCCTTGTCCCCAGTCCCTCCCCAGCTCCCAACACCCAGTGTAGTTCCAGTGCTGTGGAAATAAGTCTTTAGTGAGTCTTTTGTTTAAAAACAAAACTTGAGGTGCCTTTGCTGTTAAAAACTGTGGAGTCTGTCGAGTGTGGTTCTGGATGGGGGAATCTGGAGGGGTTCCTGGTGGGAGCTGTCCTGCCTGGCAGTCCGGAGCGCTGTGGGATCTGGGAGACTTCTGTGACACCATCCAAGGTGTGCTAAAGGGTTGCTCCCTTCCCAAGCAGCTGACATTCCCAGCGGGAAGCAGGAGAACAAGGTGGCTTCTGGAGCAGTTGGAGCAGAGGGTGGGATTTGAGAGCTCTCTGCACCTCTGTGGTTCTGCCTTTCAGTCGATGACAAAGCAATCGCCACTGGAAAATGTCCCTCTGGGAAGGGTAAGCGAGGAAAAAAACTGGACAGGAAACTGTAACAACTGCAAGTTTTTTTTTCCTTGCAGATTTTTGTAAAAGGCAGAACATGAACCTTGTGTTGAACTTTGAAGTTCCTGACTTTGCATCTCCTGAGTTTGGAGATACCGGTTCTGACAGTCGTACGCACGGAGCTCTTTTAGCATTCCGGATTATATAACAGCGTGGAATTTCAGAAGGAAGGCAATAAAACCCTTCTTGAGCTGTCAGCATCTGTCTGAAATGCCCTGCAGCTTCCTGATGACCTGTAATAGATCCCTGTTCTTCATTTTCCCATCCAGCTCAGTGCTGGATTTTAATTTGCTTCTCATTGCTGGGTCTGGGGACGAGGGATGGAGGGACAGGACACAGGGAGTGGCTTCCCACTGCCAGAGGGCAGGGACAGATGGGATATTGGGAAAGAATTCCTGGCTGGGAGGGTGGGGAGGCCCTGGAATGGATTTCCCAGAGCAGCTGTGGCTGCCCCTGGATCCCTGGAAGTGTCCAAGGCCAGGTTGGAGCAACCTGGGCTAGTGGAAGGTGTCCCTGCCTGTGGCAGGGGGTGGCACTGGATGAGCTTTCAGGTCCCTTCCAACCCAAACCATTCTGGAATTCCCTGATTCTGAACCTCCTTTTCAAGGTAGCAGATGCCACACCCTGCAGAGGTGTGTGGGCTTTCATTCCCTTTGGGATCAGTGGGAATTTACTGTCCTAGCCTGTTCTGCCAACTGATAACACTGTTGCTCTTGGGTGGTGGTTCCAGCAAGGCCTCTTGGCATCCATGTAAGAACTGGAGCAGTGGGGAGATCAGGGCAGATTCCCCTGGAGATCCATATGGGAACGAAGCCCTTAAGGCTCTCCCTTCTCTGGTTGCTGGCAGGGGCCTCTCCTGGCTGCACATTCATTAATTTGGAAGATACTTAACCTCTCTCTGGAGCTCCGGCCAGTGACCTCCCAAGATTAGCATCTCCTGCAGCGAAAAGGCTTTACCCTGTAATCCCCTCCTGGGAGAGCTCCTGGCTGGACACTCCCTGGGGATGTCCTGCGGGGCGCTGGCTGCAGGGCTTCGCTCCTCCCGCCGCTCCGAGCCTGCCGGGGCCGCCAGGGTGGGTGGCCAGAAGGGCTCTTTGGGGTGGATTAGCTCTGCCCTGGGGGCTGTGGCCGTGCTGATCTTTGCGGAGGGATGAGAGCACAAACAAACCCACGCCGTCAGCAGCACCACTGAATGTCCTGCTCTCTTTGGGAACTGCCGTGGGATCAGTGCAGGGAAGGTGCTACTTGCATGGGATCCTTATTTTTCCTGTCAGAAGCAAGTTTGCTTTGTAAGTACGTTGTTAATGGTGTTTTTTCCTTTAAGCAAGACTTTGTAAGCTCTAATCCTACCCTGGTTTATATTATCAGCGCTCGTAACCGGATTTTCAGCTACCACTGAGCTTTAATACTCACTAAAATTGCTTTACAGGTTTGTGGGATCTGTCAGATTTGCATTTCGTGTCGAGAGCGTGATCTGCTGCTGGCACATATTAACAGGCACTTTCAGGATTGGTCCTTGGGAGAGCTTGGCTTCTCCTTTTTGTTGCCTTTGTGTCTTTTGTTTAGAGATCGGAGGCAGAACTTGTGTTTTAGGAGGGGCTGCGGGGCTGGGGTTCGAACTGAGAAATCCTCTTTTCTGAGTCCTCGGGATCACGTTTCTCATGTTCCGAGATTGATAAGGAGGAGCTGAGTATTGGGATGGGGTTGGGACGATGAATAAGCTGGAAGTGTCCAGTTTATGGCTGTAGGGCAAAGAACTTGGAAACCATTTTGGGAGTAGCAAGAGGGGTTTGCTAATGTTTATTCTGATCCAGCAATCTCTGTTCTCTGGGAAGGGACGTTTGTTGAGGCTCGGGAGCCTGGAACCCGCTCCTGGCCTGGCTCTGGCCTCTCGGCCCCCTCCAGAGCTCACTGGAGCCCTCCTTACGCTGGGATTGCTGGGAAGCAGGGGTTGGATGGGCTTTGTAATTAGCACCTGTTATGAAAATGTTGTCTGAAGAACATGCAGGTCTTTGGTTTAGATTTCGAAGGACTTGGCAGAGTCAACTCACAACTGCTCCTGAACCAGCTCTGATCCGGCTTTTGGGGCTTTGCTGGAGCTGAGGCGTCCGAAATACCAACGGTTTTGCTCAGCTTGGTTTCGTCTGGTGCCGCATGTGAATGTTTCCCTGTACAGTTCTGTCTCCTGTTCCTTCCTCCTCCAGCCCCGTGTGGGCTTGAGGGAGGTTCCCCCCCTCATGTAAAGACATGAACACGACCTGTCCACTGAAACAAAACCAGGGGGGAGCTTTGACTTCTGCTTTACCTTTATGACCTCTAGTTTTATGGGAGATCTCTAATCATGGCAGCATGCCAATGTGTTTTTGTGGCCTAACAAACAGATTTATTTAAAATATTTAGAATTCAAGCAGTGTGTGCTCTACAGCTGCTCAGCCTTAGTGTGGGTCCAATCCAAAAATCAGCTTTGAAGAAGTTCTTGTCAAATGTTTTTAACTGCTCCCAGGCTCTTCCTCACACTGTCAAGGACTTTTAGTGTCTCTTTTTTTTTTTTTTTTGCTTTAAATAGAGTTTTATAGACACACAAATGACAGGCTCCTGTCTGGAGGAATTTCCAGTACAATCTAATTAAATCCCTTGCTGTTCTGCACCACAGATAATCGTAAATAATAATAATGTCTCTTGACACATGTAGTGGCACTTTATCTTCAAAGCACTTTGCAGACAAAAATAAAATAGAATAGTATAAAAATCATATTATATTGCAAAATAAAATATTAATAAAATATTTCCTGCTTGAATTATCAGCCTTTCAGCTACTCCAGGGCTCAAGGCTCGGGCAGCATTCCCTGGGCCGGGTTTTCCGTGGGACACCGGGGGTTTTTCCTTCCATGTGTCCCCCCGTCCTTTATCGCACGGAGGAGGCAGAGCTGATGGAAAACCTGGCCAGGGAACCTTCTGTCTGGCCCTGCTGAAGTGAACCATGGCAAATGGAGCCATGTAGCAGAATAAAAGCTAAAAGCCACTGGCAGCAAAGCAGCGACCCCGTGCCAGATCCCACTGCCGGGGGGGCTCCCAGCGCCTGGGGGCAGGGCACAGGGGGAGGAAGAACTCCAGGGATGGGCACAACTGGATTTGTTCAAGGGCAGGTCTTCAGTGCTTTCGCTGGGTCCTGTTTATGTGGAAGCCAAGGATAGAAGACCTTGTGTTTACTGGAATTCAAACAAAAATGTTTGAATTCCCAATCTCTGGCTCTCCGAGTGCATATAAGCATAAAAATAAAACACACTTTATTTGTGTTTAGTTGGATCAGAGTCTTTATAGGATCTCATCCACAATTGCGAACTTCTGTTAGGGCATGACATTCCTTTAGTGGAAAGTGTCCCTGCCCATGGCTTGGAACTGGATGGGATTTAAGATTCCTTCCAACCCAAACCGTTCCAGGATTCATTCCCTAATATCACTTACAACATCTACGATATTCCTCCCCGGAGCCAGTGCCCATCTGGCCATGGTGTGCCAGTTGGCATTCTCCATATTTGGAATTTCAGGGGTGAAGAGCATTTTCCCAGCGTGTCCCTTGTTGGGTGGTCGTTGTGGGACACCCCAGTTCAAAGCTGGCAGAGAGGAAGCGGAGCCCGTGTCCTGCCCCCCGTGGGGGCACTGAGCTGCTGTCAGGTGAACCCTGGTGACACCACTGAACCCGCCCAGCCCTTCATGTGATGCCTCAAAGGGAGTTAAAGCTCATTAATTCTTCTGCTTTCCTGGGGATTATCTGGGAAGTCCCAGCTAAAGTGTATTTCTGTTATCAGCTCAAAATAGGGACACGCAGCCCGTCACACGCCTCTGACCCTGCAGAGCCCCAGCCCCCAGGGACAGCGGGGGCCTGCAGCTCCAGGGTTTAATTAGAAATAATAGTTAGGTGTTAATCACAGGTTCTGATGTGTCTCTAACTTCATGGAATCCCTTCCTGCTCTTCTGAGAACAAAATCTCTGAGCAGATTGCTGTTCCTGCTGATTGATTTGTACTGGTGGCATTGCCTTGTTTTATCAAGGAAACACAAAAGCCGTTTTCCCTCTCAGTCTTTCTCAGTCACTTCATTGTTACTGTTGGAATGTTTAGAGTCTCCGTGAATCTCTGCCCACTTTGCTGTTTTTCCTACCTGGTACCAGGTTGTTGCTTTATACCCCAGCGTTGTGTTTTTAATTAATTCTTCCCTTCCAGTCCCTCTCTGTGTTAACATTGGGGTTGCTTTTATTAACTTTTATTTAATTAGCCAGTTTTGCACTGAATTAAGGGTTGTCTTCAGGGGTATCTTTTGGGGCACACTCTGAATTTCCTCTCCTGAGCTCCAGGTACTGTTAGCCTAAGTGAAGGTAAAAATATTTAAAAAGGCATAAAAAGAGATATTGGCTAAAGAGCAGAGAATGTTGTTTTAGGGGATGCGAGAAGGAGTTGGGGTCAATATGTTTGTGTTTCTTTCCAGAAGAAACTGGAATCAGTTGCAAACTCTTATGTTGTCCAGAGAAGAGTTGAAAAATTCAGGTCTCCTTATAATAAAAACTAAGCTAAAAAGGCATTAGTCTGGATGTTAGTTTGGAGCCTTTCCACCAAGTTTGTCCAATTTAAAACTTTAGGACTTAAGGTTTTGTTTCTTTTGTACAACTGAGGGGGTTTGAGTAGTGCTGCACTTCTGTGTGAGTCCATTCCTGATCTTACGTGAGTATCAACACAGAATTCCCATTATTCTGTTTCTTACATTTGAAGAGTTGGATCAAAACAGTAATAAATGACTACTCTGGTCCCTGGTTTGACTCCCAGTTTGTGTTCCCTGTTGGCCTCTGAATGTCACATCGTCCAACAGTCTGTTTCAAATATTTTAACGTTTTGACTGTGTCACTTTCTTCTCCCGTTTCAGTATTCCCAGGAGAAATCATGGATGAAAAGCTGTCTTACAAAGAGTTCCTTGACCGCAACGACTCCTGGTCGACGGATGAGCGGGATCTGCGCTTCGACCCGCAGCCCGTGTTCAAGCCCATGGAGATGGCTGGTAGGGCTCCACTGCTTGGGAATCCAGAGCATCCCTGATTTCAGCAGCTCTGGGATGTGCTGAAGTGCCACAGGGGCTTCTCTCCTGCCTTCTACGGCCCCTGTGACTCGTGGTGTCCCCAGGGCTCAGTGTTGGGCCCAGCCCTGTTTAACGTCTGTTGATGATCTGAACGAGGGCATCGAGGGCACCCTCAGTTGGTTTGCAGAGGACACCAGGCTGGGGGGGATGTTGATCTGCTGGAGGACAGGAAGGCTCCACAGAGGGATTTGGATAGGCTGGATCCATAGGATTGATGGGCAAAGGCCAACGGGGTGAGGGTCAACAAGGCCAAGTCTGGGTCCTGCACTTGGGTCTCAACAACCCCGTGGAACGCTCCAGACTGGGGCAGAGGGGCTGGAAAGCTGGGAAATGACCTGGGGGTGCTGGTGACAGCGGCTGGACCTGAGCCAGGTGTGCCCAGTGGGCAAGAGGCCAGTGGCCCCTGGTTTGTACCAGCCATGGTGTGACACAGGGCAGTGCCCGTCCCTGTGCTGGCACTGCTGAGACACCTCCAGTGCTGGGGCAGTTCTGGGGACTCCAGTACAGGACATGGAGGGGCTGGAGCGTGTCCAGGGAAGGGAGCGGAGCTGGGAAGGGGCTGGAACAGCAGGAGNGGGGGGGGTCGGGCTCTGCTCCCAGGGAACAGGGACAGGAGGAGAGGGAACGGCCTCAGGCTGGGCCAGGGGAGGGGCAGGGGGGACATGAGCAGGAATTTCTCCCTGGAAAGGGTGGTGAGGCCTTGGCAGGGGCTGCCCAGGGAGGTTTGGAGTGCCCAGCCCTGGGTGCCCAAGGAAGGCCTGGCCGTGGCACTCAGTGCTCTGGGCTGGGGGCCAGGGTGGGGATGGGCACAGGGGGGATCCATGGGCTGGGAGGGCTTTTCCACCCCTAATGATTCTATAATTTGATGACAAGAGCAGTTTTTGGTTGACTCCCACAGTTTACCCTCTCCTGAGAACTGTGGGTTTCCGTGCAAACCTCTCCAAATCGTTGCCCACTGAACTCCAGTCCCCCTGGCTCTGGGAAGGGCTGGTTCCAGCTGTCGTGTCACTGCTCTGCAATGCAGGTCTGGCTGTTCCCGAGCCTCTGGAGCTGCTGACTCCCCTGAAAATTAGATGAAGATGAACCTTGTATAACCCTACAAAAAGATACACTTTCACCCAGCAACATCCCCTCAATTTTCTCTCACTTCCGATAAAGCTTTTGGGAAATTGCTCTTGGAGCACCTGAGAAATGTGGGTGCTGCCCAGATTGTCACACGGAAAGATACAGGATGGAACTTCTGGGTTTAATATGTTTTTGAGTACTGTGGACCTGCTTAATGCATGGTTTTCTTGTGATCTGAATCCTGTATTTACTAAGAGATTCTGTGAAGAAATGATGTATTTTTACAAGGGTAAGGAATGATTCACAGAAGAACTGGAACAGAGGAGCCACTAATTTGTAGGGTTTTCCCTCTCACTGCTATGTGGATGCAGGAATGGGATGTTGTTGTTATGCTCAAGAGCCAGATGTCAAAGCTGCTGATTAGGAGCAGTTACATACCTGGCCCATCACCCAGGGATCTTGTGGCCTGAGTAATGTGAATTTGTGGCTTATTTTTTGCATGAAACCACATTTTTTTTTTAGGTTTCATGTCTTTAGAGTGTCTTGCAACCAAAAAGTTCTTCCACTGCTCCCCTTCTTCCCTCTGCAGCAGAGACAGGGTTTCATCCGAGCTGCCCATTTTTCCTACATCATCCAACTGCTGGACAAAGAGGGAAAAACAGCAGCATCTCTTTCAGTTTTTAAATTGGTTTCAGTCATGATGTTTGGTTTGTTTGGTTTTTTTCCCTTTGTTTTTTGGGGATGTTTTTTCATTTGGTAAAAGGGCAGTTGTTCAGTCCTGGCAATGCTGATCTAAACAGCTTGAATTTAAAATATTCTACACGTTGCTCTGGGGGGAGATGTTGTCTTGGCATCTCAAATGGTCTGACAGGTTTATAATTCCCTCAGCTCACCTAATTTTGACATCTCTGAGCACTGTGGGCACGGGAACACCTGAAGTTGGGCTGCTGGCCCTGCAGGAAGCACATCTGGCATGCAAATGAGCAACAGCCTTCGACTGAATCCCTGTTAATTGGGCAACGGGGAGAAATCTGGGCTGTGTCTGGGAATGGGGTGTGACAGGAGTTTGGTAATCGGGGAGTCCTTTGGCTCCAGGGTAACACAACATGTGACAGAGACTGGGAAGTGTCCCTCACCTCTGAGAGGCTGTGCCTGTCCAGGGAAATGCCATGGACACCTGGCACAGACCAGGCAGGTGTGCCAGGAGTCCCCCATCCCTAGCCCAGGACGGGCTGTATCCCAAGTACAGGTGGGAACCCTCATCCTGGGCTGATCCCCCAGCAGGGCAGGGGGGGATTCTGCCCCTCTGCCCCCTCAGCTGAGACCCCCCTGCAGAGCTGCTCCAGCCCTGGGAACAACAGCAGGAGGACGTGGAGCTGCTGGAGAGAGTCCAGAGGAGGCCCCGGAGCTGCTGCCAGGGCTGGAGCCCCTCTGACATGGAGCCAGGCTGGGAGAGCTGGGGGGGTTCCCCTGGAGAAGAGAAGGCTCCAGGGAGAGCTGAGAGCCCCTTGCAGGGCCTAAAGGGGCTCCAGGAGAGCTGGAGAGGAACTGGGGACAAGGGAGGGAGGGACAGCACACAGGGAATGGCTTCCCACTGCCAGAGGGCAGGAATGACAGGAACCTTAAAGCTCAGCTCATTCCAACCCCTGCCATGGGTAGGGACACCTCCCAGGATCGAGGGTTGCTCCAAGCCCTGCCCAACCTGGCCTGGGACACGTCCAGGGATGGGGCGATGTGCCTGGGACACTGTTCCTTTCCCTTCTGCCTTGTAACTTGGTTAAAATACGGGCCCCTCACCCCAGTTCATGCTGGGATGCAGCTCTTGGCTGGGAGAGCTCGTAGGTTCCACTCCTTCCCTGGGTCTGCTCCGGATTGAACTGAGCCGAGCTCAGCCGTTGTTCCTTACTCAGGTGAACTGGATGTGTCCAGCAGGACACAAGCAGGTGATTCCTCCTGGAGAGGAGGAGGAGGTTCTCCTTGAACAGCCACGACCTAAATGTCAGTCAGCTTTCCCTGGGAAGCAGCCTGAGAACTGTCACTGTTGGTGGAGATTGGAACTGTGAAGGAGTTTGCTCCTGGTATTTAATCCCGAGAGCAGCTTTCCCTGGGAGGTGCAGTGGTGGGGTCAGCAGCATCTTCATCTCCTTTTTAATGTTTCTCTGTGCCGTGTCCTCCCCCTGGGTGGTGACACCGACCTCGTTGTGTCTCCTCAGACCCCTTCACCATGCACAGAGGGGAGAACCTGCCGGATTTATCCTTCCCTGCTGACATGAGGAATGTGCCGCTGTTCCCGGGCCATGGTGATGCTTCCAGAGACATCCTCAGTGAGTTCCTCCCCGGCTCTTCTCCCTGCTGGTCAAGCTGGGGGCTTTTCTCTGTTGACTTTCACATATACAGAAGATTATTAAGGTCTTAAGTTCACAGGCCTTTTTTCGTGCCCTTATTTTTGTGGCTAAAAACCAAATATACACAAACTGTTTCCACAGGGTGGTCTTGGGGTTTTGAGCTCTTGGATTATTGTATTGGTATTGGATTATTAAGTGATTATTAGCAGGAATTCATGGGAGCAGAAGCAGAAAGCCAAAGGGAAGTAATTTGCCTGTGCTTACTGTCTTACACCTTGTTAAAAAGTTCTACATAAATACAGAATTTATGGTTTTTAAAGCTGAAATAACACATTTGATACAAACTTGAACAGAAGTGCTTGTGAGGAGAAAGGTCCAAGCCTTGTGTAGACTTGAAATTTAGGAGAGGGGTCATAATTACATCAAGTAAATAATTTGATAAATAAAGTTAAAGTATTTTGTTTTAAAAGTTAAAATATCTATTTTAATAAACATGAACGTTAGTAGTTTAATGAAGATTTATTTTAACAAAAATAACTTTGAAAGATAAAATATAAAGTAATAAATAAAGCTAAAATAAACATAAATTAATAAATAAAGGAGATTCAGAAAAGCGAAGAGGGCTGGTGACTGACGAAAGGGCCTTGTCTCCTCAGCACCACACGGCCCCATGGTGGTACCTGACCAGCCTTTCTTGGGGCCCATGTATTCTCCTGCAGAGGCCCTGGACCCGTCAGCCTTCACGGGCCTGGATTCAAGCACAGAATTCCTGCAGGACAGAGCCGGTGAGAAGCTGGTGTTTGCTCCTCCTGTCTGGGTGGGCCTGGAGGGTTTGCAGCTGGGAAATCTCGGTTTAGGAGTCCGAAAGAATCTTGGGGGGGGAACTGATACCTAAAACGAGTCGAGATTAGGAAGTTCCCTCCTGGCAATGGCCGTTGTGGTTCAGTGTGAGTGTGCTGAGGGTGCTGTGAGCAGCCTCCCTTCCGACCCACACCGTGCTGGGACTCCACATTAGGAGATCCCAGAGCAGTTGGGGTTGGAAGGAGACTTTTCCAACCCCCCTGCTCACGCAGGGCCACTCAGAGCCACTTGCCCAGAAGAACTGAGGAAAGAAACTCCTCTTTTGGGTCAGTGCTTGTAACCCCTCCCTGGTGGAAGGTTTCACTGGCAGTAATCATGGAAGAACATGATTTCTGGTACCTTTCTTAGAGGGACCTGAAACATCACCCGGGAACGAACTCCCAGACCAGCAGAGTCCAGGCCTTCAGCTGGTAAAGTAAAAGCACTCCTGGGGCTGGACTGAGTGTGCTTGTTTTCCACAGGTCCTGAAGAATATTGGATGGGAGCTCAGCAGGACATGAAGGGACCAGATGCCTCTTTCTTTGTTGAGCCACCAGGTAGGGACAGTTTTGTCTTGATCTGCAGGAGCTGTAAGGATCTTCCCGAGCAGCAGAAGCAGCTTCTCTCCCTCTGTGCTTCCTCAAGGAACACGAGGCTGTAACAGCCAAGCGGGACCTGACCAAGGAGAACATTGTTCCTGCTTCTCAAATCACTGGAGAAGGGAAATGTGTGTTTGAGAAACTGGGAATGGCTTCAGACTGAAAGGGAGATGGGAGACCGGGAAGAATTCCTGGCTGTAAGGGTGATGACGGCCTGGCACAGGTTGCCCAGAGAAACTGTGGCTACCCCTGGATCCCTGGAAGTGTCCAAGGCCAGGTTGGAACAACCTGGGCTGGTGGAAGATGTCCCTGCCCATGGCAGGGGGTGGGAATGGAGGAGTTTAAGGTCCTTTCCAACCTAAACCATTCTGGGATTTTGTGATTAGGTTTCTGGTCACAGTTAAATCTTTGGAGCCCCACTGAGACATTATTCCATTGGGGATACATCTATGTTACAAACTTTGATCCGTGATGGGGTTTTTGTTGCTGCTTTCGATGAAGAAGCTGAAGGGAGTAGTTTGACACTAGTCCTGACGTTTCTGGAGCTGGTGGCTCCGCCTGGGGCTCGGGGTGGGTGAGATTGAGTTTGTAGCACAACACTCCTCAACTGTGTTACTTCCCTCAGGATTTAAGTGATTTCCTGGGTGTTGCACAAATTAGTTTCCTGAGAATGGACAATAAAAGGTGCTTCTGGTTTTCTCTGCCCTGAGGGGAGGCTGAAGGGGGGAGTTCACTCCCCGGGATGGCTGCAGGCACCGCCTGGGAGGGGGACTCCCATCCCAGGAGAGGAACCTGCTCGCTGGGACCTTTGCAGGTGCTCACTCCCCTTGGTTGTGTTTCCCAGTGCCCCCCGTAGCCACAGAAGCAATAAAGACGAGTTTGCCCGAGAGCCCCCCGGCCGTGACACCCAGCTCTGCTCCTGCTGCAGGCTCAGCATTCCCGGGAGAGCCCGGAGCTGCTGATGGACCAAAAGGTAAAGTCCCTCCAGCCTCAAGGTTGGTGCTGGGTTTGGGCCCTTTGGGAGCGAGTTGTGGTGGTGGGAAGATGTGGGATTAATGAATCTTGCTGTGACTGAAGGTTTGGGGTCCCTGGGGAGTGCTGGGGGGAAGCAGCAACTCTGCTGGACTTGCCAGCTCCTGTGTCCCAGTCCGGGAACTGGTTTAATGGTCCTTTGCTGTCTCCAGATTTTAGCTGCAGGAAAATACTGAGGTGTTTCAAGAATGTGGTTCCAACGTGCAATCACGGAATTGGGGTTGGAAAAGCCCTCTGAGATTGAGTCCAGCCGTTCCCCGGCACTGCCAAGGCCACCACTAAACCATGTCCCCAAGTGCCACATCTGCCATGAGCCTGATCGGTACAGAAATACCGTCAGGCCTGTCTGTGTTAAAGGCTCTCTTTAAAAAAAAAAAAAGGGTTTTAAGGTATTTGTGTAGAGCATCAGACTCGTGGTACCAGTCATGGTCCAGTTCCCTAATGCTTTATTCCACTAATTCCCATTATCCACCTTGGAACATCCATACTGCTTTTAAGACCTGTTTGTTTACAGTCTTATCCATCTGTAAAATCACAATCTTGAAATTTTGTTTTGGAGAAGATCGTGGTGTCACTTAAACCACAGCAAAGGCAAACCCAAATGAGGGTGGTGCATGATGGATCTTGGTTTGCTTCACTGAAATACTCGTTTGTTCTAAATGGATCCTGAAGTGCCATTTGAAAAGAGACCTTTTCCATTTTTCTTATTTCTTTCCTTCTTCAGTTTAAGTATCTAATATTCATTTTATCTAAATGCATTCTTAAGTACCATTTTAAAAGACATTTTCTCCATTTTTCTAATCTCTTTCTGACTTCAGTTTAAGTATCTTACCTAGATTTAATACATTTTCCATTGGTTGGGGAGGATATTTTTAGATGTGACTCAAAAAAAAAATCGGTAGAAATATTATTTTTGTGTAGCATCTACTCAGCAGTAGGTGGGAGATGTTCAGGTCATGGTGCTGCAGGACATGGAGGATGGGCAGAGCTCGGGGCTGTGGAAATTAGGAGCTGCAGAAGAGAAATCCAGTGCTCCTGGTGCTGATAATTTATATGGAATTGCGTGTAGACAAGAAATATTTAATAAAAACCATCTGAAAAACCTCCTTTAAGGGGATTTTAGAAAAACAGGAGCTTAAATGCAGAGGTTTGACTGTGCTGTGAAGTGACAAATGTTGGTTTGGAATTACCAGCTCAGTGTCTTAGGAGACGTTATGTAGAAAATGAACAAGGCTAATTTGGTCAGGAAGGAGTGGAGGGATTTGGGAATTCACAGGATGACTTTTGTGTCAGGAGTGCCTTAAGCTGCAGCACCAAAGCACCCACTGACAGCACAAACCATGTTTGAAATGAAGTGTGTGTGGCTTTGGAGTGTCCCAGGACTTTTCCTGCTGTTGGAATTCCCAGCTGGGCTCATAAAGGTGACTCCTGTCCTAGAGGGAAAAACAGGTTGTCCAGAGCAGCTGTGGCTGCCCCTGGATCCCTGGAAGTGTCCAAGGCCAGCTTGGAGCAACCTGGGGCAGTGGAAGGTGTCCCTGCCCATGGCAGGGGGTGGCACTGGATGATCCTTGAGGTCCCTTCCCAACCATTCTGGGATTCTGTGATTCTCTGCAAGCCCCCTCGCTGGGATTCCTGTCTGTTCTGCTGGAATGTGTTCCTGGCACTGGATCCAGCAGCTCTGGCCCTTTGCCAGCTCCGTAGCATCACAGAGGGTTTGAACCAAACCGATCCATCTCTGGCTGCTGCGTGTTGGGAGCAGATGGAGATTTGTCATCTGCAGCCCAGGATGCAAACAGGGCACGTGAGGCTGGAGCTGGAGAAGCGCTCGGGGTGACGGGAACACCGGGACAGCTGGAGTGAGGGGGAGGGGGCTGCTGGAGGGCAGGAGGAGAGACACGAAGTCACGAACCACAGGCTCAGGTGTTTCCATCTGCATTTCCATTGATCCCTGTGCCCTGTGTTTCCCGGGCAGGTGCAGCCTCCGAGCCCACGCCCGCTCCCGCAGAAAAAGCTGGCTCTGTCCATGCAGGACACACCGGCCCTGCCCAGGCTCTGGATGCTGGATTTGCCCCTTCAGCAGCAGCCAACCCTTTCCAGGCCGTGGATGTTGGGTTTTCTCCAGCCCCTGAAGCCAAGTCTCCCAAAGCTGTCAGTGACAAATCCAGCCCAGGGACAGGCCTTGGCTTCTCCCCCACAGCAGATGCTACATCCCATCATGCCATGGATTTGGGGTTTGCCCCAGCAGCAGGTGTGGAATCCCACCACGCCATGGATTTGGGATTTGCCCCAGCAGAAGACATGGAAGCCCACTATGCCATGGATTTGGGATTTGCCCCAGCAGCAGATGCAGAACCTCAACATGCCTTGGATTTGGGATTTGCCCCGGCAGCAGATGCTACATCCCATCATGCCTTGGATTTGGGGTTTTCCACAGCAGCTGGTGTGGATTCCCACCATGCCATGGATTTGGGGTTTGCCCCAGCAGCAGATAATAAACCTAACCACACCATGGATTCTGAGTTTGCCCCGGCAGCAGAAGTCAACCATCACCATGCCATGGATTTGGGATTTGCTCCAGCAGTAGACAATAAATCTGACCATGTTATGGGCTCTGAATTTGCCCCAGAAGTCAACCACCACCATACCACAGATTCTGAGTTTGCTCCTGCAGCAGAAGCCAAGCCTCTTCCCCCCGTGGATTCTGGAGCTGCCCCTGCAGGAGCCCAGCCTGTCCCTGCAGCTGACCCCAAAACTGCTGTGCCTGGAGAGCTGGTGACACCTGGGTCTGCCCTTCAACAAGACAAGTCTCCCTTGGACAAGTCTCCTGCAGGTGAGTCTGTGCCCGAGATCCCCGAGTGACGGGGTGATGCAGGTTGGGAAAGCCCTCGACGATCATCGAGTCCAGCCGTTGATGTGCTTTGCCTAAGGCACCTCGAGGAGAGCTCAGCTCTGCCCTCAGGATCCACAGGAGGTGCCTCACGGGGGCTTTTCACTGAGAAGATACAGAGCTAGAATTTCTTAATGGTTTTTGTAGTTTTCTCTGGGCGTTCTCAGCAGTGCTCTGTGGTTTTTAGGGCAGCCACAGAGACATGTTGGCTCATCCCTGTTCTAGTGGAAAATAAGAATCGAGGAAGTGATTTTTGTCTTGTTCCATCTAAATTTAAAATATGAATTTTTTTATTCTTTACAGAAGCAACAGCAAAGGTGGAACAAGAATCCAAAGTCCCAGAAGTCTGTGTGGATCATTTAGAGGACACTAAGGACACCAAACCCCCTCCCAGCCCCTCCAAGGAGCCCCTTCCCGGACAAACCAACCACTTCCCAGAACCAGCAGGTGGGAAAAGAAACCCCAGGATGAAACTGGGCTGCCAGCTCCTTCTGCCCCACCACAGACACTGGTTTTCTTTGCCCTTAGCAAAGAAAATGCAACAAAAGTTGAATTTCAAGCAGGTTTTTCGTGTGTGCTGACACTGGGCTGTTATAAATCCTTGTCAGTCTTAGCATTTGAAGTTACCTTCATATAACTTGTCTTTGTCTTCCTCATCCGTAGTTGTTGTACCAACGTCTGTCATCATCTTCCTTTCTACTTAGAATTTCAATAGAATTAATTACAGGGAGAGCTGTCCTCCCATGTAATTATAGCTTGTAAATGAAAATCGGGTGTAATTACGCATGGCAAGGGCTGGTGTAGTGTCTGCAGGAATGTTCTGTGAGGTAGAGATGAATTCAAGGTGCTCAGCATTAGCCAGGGACTCCAGACTGATAATGGAGTTTATTCTGGATCTGAATTCCAGTGGGAAGCTGGGACAGTCTGAATCAGGATGATTACAAAGAGGAAAAAACCTGAACAAACACTCACCCTGTGCTTAAGCCTGAAACAGTCTCTGCTTCATGTTTTGCCTCCACCTTGGCATGTCTTGCAAAATATAAAATTGCTGCTTAAAATCGGTTTGTGAGGAGATAATATATGGTGGAAACCCACGTCTTAGAAACTTCATTCCTGTCAAACATAAAATTAGCCCTGTCCCCTTCCCAAGAGCCTGCTTCTATCTGCAACCTCCCCTGAATTGCTGAGCCCTGAAGCTTCCTGTTCCTGTTTTTCATGTTCCAGCTCCAGCAGAAGCAAAAGAAGATGTTGCACTAGAAAATAAAGCCCTTCCAGAAAAGTCTGTCCCTGCTGTGGTTGTTGAGGCACAAAGGGAGGAGCCTGAGCACAACCACGTGGAACCTGAGCAAGGAAAGGCCCTGCCAGAGCCCACAGGTAGGACATGAATAATAACTCCATTTTTCCATGGAAATGGTCTCCTCTGTGAACTGCTCACCTTTCCCTCCTGGCTGTGGGGCCACCTGAGCAAGTAGGAGTCTCTTTGGTGTGGTTTTCTGAATTCCTGGTTCTGGCCTTGCACTTGCCTCTGGTCCCTGCCCTCTGAAAGACTCTTTTCCCCTCCATTTCCAACTGAAGCCCCAAATCCATGTGCTCCAAGGACTTTCCCACTGGGACTGGCTCACAGCTTCTCTGCTGGAGGATGAAAAGCTCACCAGGTCTTTGCCATCACCACTGGCTTTTTATTTTGGTGTTAAAAGGACCGTTAATCCTTAGTACGATATTCCCAGTGAGGAATTCCAAATTGAGTTGTGTAACTGCCAAGGGAAGGTGTCGCTGTTTTCCTGCCTCTCCAGGAGCTGGTGGTGCCACACTGGTCGTGGAGGTGGATTTGTGGGCCAGGGCTAAGTGACAAATGACTGATGCTCTCCTAAAACTCAGTGGCTTTGGAGCTGAGGGAGCCTGAAGGGACACAGCAGGTGACTTTGGGACAGAGGTTCTGCCTCCCACTGCTCCCGCCCTGGTGCTGGGGGAAACTTGGCTCTCATCCCCTCCATCTCTTCCCATCTTTCCACTAAACTTCTGTTTTCCCAGTCTGGAAGGATGCCAGCTGGAGATATAAAAAGTCTCTCTCTTAATCTTGTCTGCTCAGACAAAATGGATCCTTAATGCATTTTTAAAAAGCCGTAGCATGTCCTTACAGGAACTGGTGCTTTTTGGTGGGGTGAGAGCTTCTGGCAGGACTTTTTTTTAAAGGGCATTGACGATGTATTGGAAGTAATTAAAAAGGTTTTGGGGGTAAATGTCTCCCCCAGCCCTACCAAGGTGCCTTTAGTGTGCTGTCGGTGCTGGAAATCCAGCCCACGTGACTGTAGGGCCTGTTTGAGATGGCTGAAGTCACATAAATAGTACATTTATTATTTTCTTAGCAAGCAACTAGCGGCTTTGATGTTTGAGGAGGCTTCTGTATTCCAGGTCTTCCCACTGCACAAGTCAGGCAAGCTCCCAAATGCAGTGCCCGCGGGTTTGGCAGAGCAAAGGCTGCCCCAGTGCCTGTCCGAGCTGTGCCGGAGGAGCAGCCGGTAGGTGTCCCACAGCAGAAGAGCCCTGACCCCGTGGTGGAGCTCGGATGTGCTGCTGGAGCATCCCCTCGCAGCAGGGCTCCGCATAAAAAGGCAGCCCGTGGCCCCTCCGAGCTTGTGGAGAGCTGCAGGGATCCCCCGCGGGAAAACTGGGACTTGGAAGGTGCTGTGGTGAAGAAAAAGAAAAAGAAACCCAAACAAAGGAGAAACCAGCTGCCAAGAGCGATGGAGTTCTGGGATGAAAATGGAACAGGCTCCGGAGCTCCCAGGAATTCTCCGTTCGGGATTGCATCGCAAGATCCGGGGGTGTGTCCCGCGGTGCCGGGAGCTGCCTCTGGAAGCAGAGCTTTGGATGTGCCAAAGGATGCTAAAATAACAGCTGGGAGTCATATCCTGGATGAGCAAAATGCCTCCTCAGTGCCAGCACCAGGACAGCAGGCCCAGAACTCCAGAGCACTGGATGCCAGACCTGGGGATGGCGTGAAAACAGAGGGAAGGAGAGGTGAAAGCTGGACGCTGGAATGTGAGGGCAAGAGCAAAGAGATCCCCTTGGAGCAGGTGGGCAAGACTAAGGGGGGGGAATCTGTGCCAGCAAAGGCACCCACCAAGCCTCTGGAAAGAGATTTTCCTGATAAAAGCGACAAGAGGGAGGATAAGGAGCCCAGATGTGCCGACCTGGTCAATGTGAGCAAAGCAGAAACTCCCTTTCAGAGCAAACCTTTGGAACTGCCCCTTCCTGATAAAAACAAGGAGCCCAAAACCACATCTCCGAGTCGGGAGACACTCAGTGATGCTGTCCATCAGCCTTCCCCTGGGGCTCTGGAATTAGCAGCAAAGAAAAGCTGGGAAAAAAGCAAAGGGGTTGGGAATGAATCCCTCAAACAGGCTGGGCTGGAGGACAAAGTTCCTACAGAGCCAAAGGCAGCTGGTGAGACTAAAGCAGTGCCAGAGGGAGGACTGAAGACCCCAAGAGATGCTGCTAAAGGGCCTCTTGCACCCTCAGCTTCCCCAAAGCCTGAGGAAGCTCCTGCTCTGCAGGACAGAAAGGCCAACGGTGTTCCCGATGCTCCCAAACATCCCAGCCCTGCCGAGGCACCGGGTAGGGGGGTGGCAGCAGATTCCCCAGATCAGAGCAAAGGGAAAGGATTTAGTGCTTCAGAACAGCAGACTGGAAGAGAGCCTGGTTTTACACCTGGGGTGGACAGGCCCAAAAAGAAGCACGGGGAAGGGAAAGGCAGAAGAATGAAAAGCTTCCCTGAGCACACGATGCTCTCAGAGGACGGGAGCAAATCCCCTGACGGAGGGAGGGTGGGTGAGGCTGGGAAAGAAACAACTTATCCCGATAGAGGCCAAGGTTCCCCTGCCAGAGGACACCCCTCGGGCAGCTCTGCACAGCCCTGGTCTGCAGACAAGCCCAAAAAACGGGGCAGTGATGGGAGGAGTAAAAAAGGGGAAAGAGGTTTTTTCCAGCAGCCTTTCCTTGAGAATAAGATGGACCCAAGCGGTTTTCCTGAGCTGTCTGATAAAGTTAAGGAGGTCAGTGATAAGGGCAGAGAGGGGGGTTCTGTCACTGCTGGGTGCTTGCAGGAAGATACAACTAAAATGCAAAGGCCGACCGAGGTGGTGCCAGAGAAACCAAGAGAAAATGTTGGGAAAGAGGAAAACGCTGATCTGGGGCCTTTAGCCCAGCCTTTGCTGCTGGAGAGCAGGAGGGAGGAAGCCAAACATCCTGCCCTGGGTGACACCTTCAGCCAGACAAAAGAGGTGGTTTTGGGGAATAAAGGCAGAGAGGCCAGAGGGGCTGACAGGGAATCCCTTGGGCTCAGTTCCAGTGGGACACGGGTGCCAGAGAAACCCAGGAAGAGGAGCAGTGATGGGAAAAGGAAACAGCCTGACAAGACTCTGGGGCAGGCAGCCGTCCTGGGGGCTGAGGGAGAAACAGCCCAGGAGAAGGTGGCTGGAAGCAGGAAGGAAATGACCTTGGATAAAGAGGTGTCTGGTGTGGACAGAGGGAATCCGGCAGAGGTGCTGGGCAAGCCTGAACTGCAGGGTGGCAGTAGGAGTGTCTCTCATCAGCCAGTCCCTTCAGGTCATGAAGCAGAGACATCAGAGCCAGGAACAGGCAACACTGAAGAGACTTGGCCCATGAATACAGGGAAGGATCCAGATAGATCCCAGCCTCTCCCAGAGCACAGGGCAGGGATGCACAGTCCCACCAGGGAAGTGGGGATGGACAAGACCAAGAGTAAAACTAGAGATGTGAAAGGCAGAAAGGCCGAGGATAGTCCTGAGATGGGTCCACATAACGTCCCTGCAGTGGGAAACATTCACCAAACTCAGTCTGAGAAAGGCAAAGGGGCTCATTCCAGGACTCCAGAGGCCCTGCCGGGTGACCTGAGTGTTCCTGCCAAAGAACAGGCTCCTGCTCTGCCTCTGGAACCACAGAAATCACACACAGGGAGCAAAGAGAAGCGCAAACAGCTGGAGCCTGAGCCGCAGCAGCCGTTTGTGCTGGAGCAGAAAGCAGGAGCAGGGACGTGCCCTCCTCATGACGGGGAGATAAGGGACAGACCTGAAGGTCCCAGTCCTTCCAGCAGGGACAGAAATCCTATCCCAGAGCATCCAGCAGTGGCAGATCCCACTTTGACCCCTGTTACTGAGAAATCCAAAAAGAGGGGTTATGATGGAAGTAGTAAAAAAGCTGAAAGTGCCTCCAAGCAGCCTGTTCTTCCAGAGGCAAAACCAGACAGGGGTGAAGTGCTGCCTCCCCTGGGATCTGAGCTGGAATACGGGATGGAAGACACGGATTTTGTAGATGAAAACAGGAATATTAAAAACTTCCCCAGTGGCCCTCAAAGGCTTTGGAATAATAAAGGAAGTGACTTCCAATCCTTGGCTCAGAGCACAGTAACTGGGAATTCAGGAGATGCTTCCTCTGGCTTCCCAAAGCAGAGAGATGGGGGTGCAGGGAGTGGGGGGCTTCCTTCCCCTGCTCCTGCAGCTCCTCCTCCTGAAGCAGTGGCAGAGGAAAGCAGCAAAAAGGCCAGAGCTGGTGCTAAGGAGGAGATACAGACCCAGGAACGCTGTGAGCAGCCCATCCGTCTAGGACACCAAGAACCTGGAGGAGAGGTTCCAAAGAAAGGTGGGCAGACCAGAGAGGCTGGTTCCCAGGGTGGCAGTGGGGCAGGGAAACCACTTCCATTGGCTTCTGCAGCCACACAGGGTGTTCAGTCAAAGGAGGACGAAGTTCACCTCTCTCCTGTGGAAAAGGTGGGTGACAAAGAAGTAAGACCCACGGATAAAAAGCACACCACTGACAGGGCTTCCTTGGAGAATAAAGCTGGAGAGGCTGAGCTGGCTGGAGGCAGCAGGAGTGAGAAGAGCTCACTCAAACAGCCTGGGAGCGTGGCTGAAGCTGAGGCTGCTCATTTAAATGTGGCAGCTGCCAAAACAACCCAAATCAGTCCTAAAGAGAACAAAAAAGGTCCCTCTCAGCCTGCAGAGGAGGAGGATGCTCTTGGTGGCAAGACTCACCTGAAGGAGACTCCAGTGTTGAAGTCTGAGGCAGATAAACCTCAAGACACAACCAAAGAAAGGGAATCTCAAGACACAACGAAAGAAAAGAAATCTCAGGAAACAACCAAAGAAAAAGAAACTCATGACACAACTAAAGAAAAGGAATATCAAGAAAAAACTAAAGAAAAGAAATCTCAAGACACAAATAAAGAAAAAGGAACTCAAGACACAACCAAAGAAAAGGAATATGAAGAAAAGACCAAAGAAAAAGAATCTCAAGAAATAAACAAAGAAAAAGAAACTCAAGACACAACCAAAGAAAAGGAATCTCAAAGCACAAGTAAAGAAAAGGAATCTCAGGACACAAATAAAGAGAAAGAATCTCAAGACATGAGCAAAGACAAGGAATCTCAAGGCACAACCAAAGAAAAAGAAGAAGAATGTGAACAAAAAGCTGTGCAGGAGGCGAAGAAAGAGCGAGTTAAAGCAGCAGAGCAGCTCAAAGGCTACATGAGACCCACCAAGAGCCGGGGGGTGCCGGCGCTGCCAGCCAGGGCTGCTCCAGACAGAGCCGTGCCCAGGCAGCCGAGAGCGGCCGGAGCGCTCCGGCCCCGGCCAGACAAAGGTGTGTGCTTGCCCCCTGAGCTCCCAGCAGGATTAATCCAGGCCTTGCTGTTTGTCAGTGCCTTGGCATGACCCCGGCACCGTTAATCCGACGGGGCGCGGCGAGTGTGGCATGACGGGTGTTGTGGCTGATCTGGAGGGGCTCCTGGTGCTGCTTGCCTGTCTCACAGAGCTAATTCCCAAACTCCAGGGGGCTGGCAGCTCGGTCTGACTTCCAGAGCTCTGGATTACTTTTTTTAGTCGCTCAGCTTTGGTTTTACATCTGTTGGGGAACATTCCGGTAAGCCTGGCACGTCTGGGTGTCCCGGCACGCTGGGCCCTTGGCACCCGGCCGCAAAGGGCCCTTCCCTGTGCCCCCTGAACGGCCCCGTGTGCCACTGCAGGCAGGGCCGGCGTGTTCCACTGGCAGGGAATGTGCTGGGTCGCTGTCGAGGTGCTGGGTTGGTTTATCCTGCCTCAGACTAACTGCAACCAGCTGCTTCTCCTCCTGCAGCTGGTTCATGGCTTTGGCTTGATCTTCCTTGAACCACTTCATCTGCAAAACGTGTCTCCTTCTAGAGCAAAAATCTTTACTGATGCAGCTGTAAAAAAACTCAAAAAAAATTTTGAGATTCTGTCTCTCTATGGAGACTTTGGAGGGGCTGGTTCAGCATCTCCTTGCTGGTGCCCAGGGAACCAGGTCCCCGTGCTCGTAGGAAATGAGAGGGAAGGAGTTTCATAGAATTGAGTGAAGTTCATAGAAATTTTGAAACGGAGGATATAGTATGGACAGAGGGGAAATTAGAACTATTCTGGTACTTCTGCTCATTCCAAACCTTCCTCAGAAGGAATTGGCACCTCTGTGAGTTCCACTCTGCTGAGATGGGCTGGGAAGTCGATCCCTGCCCTCAGATGCTCTTGGTTTTTGCCTTGTCATCAGGCATGAAAGTTTGCTCCTGTTCCTGCGGAGTTTCTTGCTGCCAGTTTGCATGAGGCAGCCACTAACTCACCCAACCAGAGCTCCCGAGTGCCTTAACATGCTGCTCAGGTTTTTGAGAGGTTTTGTAATTTTAATGAGTGTTGCATAACCTGAAGTAGTTCTATTTTCGTGGAAGTGGTGTTCTCTGCATGAACTTGTGCCTGCAGAAGTGATGCTCTTTGGTGCATGATGCAACAACATAAAGGCAGAGCTGAAGGCAGCATCTTTTACAAAAAACAACATTTCTTCAGAGCCTTTCCATTGTGTGCCAGGAGTTTTTGTTCCCCCTCTGCTCACCGCTGTGTTCAAGGGAGCAGGATGTTAGTGGCAGATCCAGGCAAAAAGGAAAACTCCTCCTGAGCATCTCACACAGGTAACACGAGCACGGCTTGAAGGACTCCCGGTTCAGAGAGCAATGTGTGAGTAAGTTGCTCCACACTTTGCACCTGAGAGTTGCCCCGACGTGAGTTTGCTCAGGGCTTTGATAAGATTGTGTTGCCTTCATCCTTTCAACACTTCATAGATTCAACAGTTGGTTGGTTGGGTTTTTTAAGAGGAGCTCAGCATGACCAGCTCTGAATCCACCCAGAGGGAGGTTGGCACTGACCAGGCTCCCCAGGGCAGTGTCACAGCCCCAAGGCTGCCAGAGCTCCAGGAGGGTTTGGACACCGCTCTGAGGGACGGGGGGGATTGTTGGGGTGTCCTGGGCAGGGCCAGGGGTGGGACTGGATGACCCTTGGGGGTCCCTGGCAGTTCAGGATGTTCCGTGTTTCTCTGACTGAGCTTGTTTTGGAGCTGTTGGTTGCTGTGTTCCCACAGCAGTTTAAGGTGCTTTGCCATCCACAGAATCTCTGAGGCTGGAAAAGCCCTCCCAGCCCATGGATGCCCCCTGTGCCCAATGCCCCCCTTGTCCCCCAGCCCAGAGCACTGAGTGCCACGGCCAGGCCTTCCTTGGGCACCTCCAGGGTGGGCACTCCAAACCTCCCTGGGCAGCCTCTGCCAAGGCCTGAAATCCAGACGCATTAGCGAGGCTTTTGTCTCTGTTTCCATCACTGCCCAGCTCCCCACAAACAGCTGTTCAGTGAGTTGCAAAACGACAGCAAAACCCGTCCTGAATCCCTCAGTTGGCACAAGTGGTGTGGAAGTGCCCTGGGCTGGGACTGAGGGTGGAAGAGGGAATTTGCGCATCGGTTGAACCAGAAATCAGTGGAGGGAAAGGTGTTGAGATTCATGACCATGATGAATGTGCTTGTTTACTGACAGAGAATCAGGGAATTGTTAAGGTTGGAAAAGACCTCAAAGATTGAGTCCCACCATTAACCCCAGCACTGCCAAGGCCACCACTAAACCCCATTCCCAAGTGTCACATCCGATCCCTTCCAGGGGTGGTGATTCCACCACTGCCCTGGGCAGAGCTACAGAGATCCAGGAGGTCGTTGCTAAGGTCCAGGTGTCACTGGGCTGGTGGGCTCCAGGTATCTCTGTGCCTGTTTGTTTGTCCTCCTGTTATGGTAACTCTTGGATGCTCAGAGGTTTTACACTTTTACAGTTGCCAGAACTTGGCCAACACTCACCTGGGTTTGTCAGGCAGGACTGTGGAGCTCATACTTGACACCTGATAAAATGGTTTGGGCTGGAAGGGACCTTAAACTCCTCCAGTCCCATCCCCTGCCATGGGCAGGGACACCTTCCACTGTCCCAGGCTGCTCCAAGCCCTGTTCAACCTGGCCTTGGACACTTCCAGGGATCCAGGGGCAGCCACAGCTTCTCTGGGTAACCTGTGCCAGGGCCTTCCCACCCTCACAGCCAGCAATTCCTTCCCAATATCCCATCTGTCCCTGCCCTCTGGCAGTGGGAAGCCATTCCCTGTGTCCTGTCCCTCCATCCCTTGTCCAAGTCTCTGTCCATCTTTCTTGTCATCTCCCTTCAGGTTCTGAAGCCGTTTTTCTTTCCCCTGGTGGGCAGCCAGTGATGTACTCCCTGATTAAGGCACTTTGGAGGGTCTTCTGCTGAAGTTCAGTCATGAAATCCCTTTAGCCCGGCTGCCACGTCCCACATGAGTGTTCTGCAGTAAGAGGACACTTTCCTAAGCACATCAGCTCCTGTGTGTGCTGTTAAAATAGGTCCCAGCATTGTGATGTCCCTTGGGAGTCATGGCAACTGTGATGCTGCAGATTCCTCTCCCTGGCAGAAGTTGGATCCATCTTCTCTAAATCAGGCCTTGAACACTTCCGTAATTTTATTTTTTTCCATTTTTGGCTTTGCAGTTTGAAGTTAAGAAACCTTGGCTGAAAGGCTGATCATGCAATTTGAACTTAGTCCCTTATCCCTCTTTGGGATTTATTTCAGCGTCTCATTTTTGTTGTTGCCGTTGTAGGAACTGCCCCAGCGTCTTCTGGAAAATTATTTTGTACCTTTTCCTGTCAGGAGGCAGCTGAGATGGGAAACAAAACACGACAGACATTGTCAGCCTTTAATGTGACTGAACCTTTCTGCTGCCTTTGTGTGAATTAAAACTAAAATTGGGCATTATAGGTAAATAGCAGGGTCCTAAACCGTGTACTTCCAAGCGGGTGCCTTGGCCAGTGCAGGGCTAGGGGGGAGGAATGTTTGAGGGAGGAAATGGTGGAAAGTTCTCACTCAGCCAGGGTTGGACCTTTGATTCTGCTCTGCTGCCGACATCTCTCCGTTCCCTCCCCAGGCTGTATTTCCACATGGAGCCTCACAAAAGATATTTTTTCCTCCGATCTGTCCTTAGAGAATAGCCCATTTTAAAAGAAGAAATCAATTTGTTTCAGTGTTTTGGGGGCTGTATCCTCTTATGGATTTTGATGTGTGTAATCTGTTCAGCCAGGGGCCGTCTCGTGTCTGTGGCAGCGACGCTCCGGTGCCGAAGGCTGTGGCCACAGAACTCCTTGTGCTCTAGTCGTGAATTATCCCCCCAGATTTGGGCTGGAGGGGCCTGTTGAGGTGGTCATCTCGTCCTTAGATCCCTCTTTTCCTGGATCTCCCATCCATCCCATCCCTGGCTGATGCCAGGCTGTGGTGCAGCGCATTGCCACAGCCCCCCTCTGCAATACAGGGCAGATTTCTCAACATCTGGATCCCTTGTGTGTAAATAAAATACATTTAAAGGCAAGAAATCCCCATCCTTGTTTAATGACAGGATTTGCTTTTCTTTTACAGCCACAACAAAGCCCTTGCTCTAAATACTTTCTTTTCCTGACTGGTTTTCTTTGTATTAAGTGGGTTCAGCATTCCCACGGCAGCCTTTCATTCGTATCATGCCTGGAGCTCTCCTGGGGGACCCCAAACTGTAATTGGGTTTGTCTAATGGGAATAAATCAGCTGAGTGAACACTGAACAATGTGTAACTGCAGCCTCTTACCTGAGGTCATCATCAAGAACCTCAAATAACAGAGGTGCTCTAACAGTGCTTTTGAAATGGTGGGAGTGTCACCGCATTGCAGCCTGCTCGTTAATTAAAGACCTGTTAATTGTCCCAGTTAGGAGTGGGAGGGAGGTGAAGCCCAAAAGGAGTCACCAGGCAGTTCTGTCGGTGTTACATGTATTAAGGAGGAGAACTCTCCCCCTCCCAGCTTTCCCCCGACTTTGGCCCTCGTGGCTGGGTTTGATTCAGCTTTAACAGGAGGTTTGGTTGAGGTTCTGTCGGTTCTGTCCCTGAGCTGAGCTCACAGCACATTTTCCCAGAGGTGCAGCTCACTGATTCCAGGTGCTCAGAGGCCTATGTGCACTGATCCAACAGATTCACGGAATGGTTTGTGCTGGAAGGGACCTTAAAGCTCCTCCTGTCTCACCCCCTGCCCTGGACAGGGACACCTTCCACTGTCCCAGGTTGCTCCAACCTGGCCTTGGAACACTTCCAGGGATCCAGGGGCAGCCACAGCTTCTCTGGGCAACCTGTGCCAGGGCCTCCCCACCCTCCCAGGGTGCAATTCCTTCCCAATATCCCATCCAACGCACCCTCCTTGTCCTGTCCCACAGCTCCAAGTATGTTATTTAAGGCTTGCCCATTCCAGCCGTGTCCCACTGCACATGCCCATATTTTTTCCCTGTTGGTTTTGTGCTGTTTTACATCCAGGATGGTCTCGTGCCCAGCTCTCACTTTGAACTGGTGCCACCATCCTTGGCCATACTTCCAGGTTTTATTCCCTTCCTTTATTTCATATTCGTGCTCATCCTTGACACTTGGATTTCCAAGAGAAACTGGGTTTGAAATAAATACACTTTTCTGGCTGCAAATTCTGCCCAGTTGAGACTCTTGACCACGTGGTGCAGTTTAACTTTCAGGGAAATCTGAATTCCGAGTCTCATCTTTCTTGGCTGATGTTGCCCGTTTGTGGCTTTTGCATCATTCAGTGGAGTTTGCTTTGCCCCTTTTCACTTTCCACTGTCAAATACTCCCACGATAACATTCTACAGCGGGATTTGATTTGTAACTGACCCGTCCTGTAAATCAGGAGCCTGTTTAAGGACTGTACGGCTCCACATCTTTGAAATGTTAAGCTTGTGGTGCAAAGTTCTGATGGTGAGAGTCCTGAATATTCCAGCTTTATCCTTCCGCCTGGTTTCTTCCGGAGTGTGGGATGAAGTGAAGCGTGAGTTCAGCAGGAGTGGCAGGCTGGTTTTGCACTCTGAGCAGCACAACACGTGTGTGTGTGTGTGAACACCCAGCCCAGTGAGTGTGTAAACCCCAGTTCTGTGGACACACAGAGCGGGTCCTCGTGGTGCTGCTCAGTCTGATCACTGTTGTTGGGAATAACTCTTAATTGGAGTCACGGGGCCGCTGCTGGCAGGGAGGAGCTCAGCATCCTGGAAAGTGGTGTTGCCTTAGAAACCAGTGCAAGAGGCTGCACAGGAACGATTGTGGTAGATTAAAGGAGAAAAAATCAGAGGCATTAGCAGGGATAAGTAATAGCTTCAGGAGTGAAGCAAAAATAGAAGCACTAGGCTGATTCATCTGCTGAGGCTGGGAGCTCTCAGATTGGGCATTAGTGGTGACGTGGGATGTAGTGATGTGCCTGCTCCGGGGAGCACGGCCCTGCTCCACCTGGCCCAGGCCAGGGAAGGGCACAGGGATCCTGTGGGGATGTCTGCCCTTGGAAAAGGGAGACAACAAAAGCATCAGGGTAGGTGTGAGAAGCTCAGATAAACCACTGTTAGTGCTGGGATGATCTGGGCTGAGCGTGCTCGGCGTCCCTGACAGGCTGATTTGTGTCAGCTGGACCTGCAGGAAAAGACGGGATTTAATGACGATAAGAGGATGTGAACAGGGAAAACATCCCCTTCCTCCCCATGGAACGGGTCCTGTCTCCCCATGGGGAGGGTGTGAGAAGCTCCAGGCAGTGGGTGAAGCTCCATGTCCAGGAGCTGGACCAGGGCCTGATTTCCAAGAGCTCGTAACGATTTCACTGCTCTTATCTGCCATGGAAGATGGGGGAGAGCCCAAAGGACTGTGAACCCCCAGATTTGGTGTTTGAGGAATGTGAAATCTCCCTCAAAGTTGATCTGAGGATAAAAGCAGTGGTTGGGCTTATATTCAGGGTGTCTAAGTCACCCTTCCAACCCAACTCTGCTTCAGTGGGAGCCCTTTGTCATCTGAGTTGCTTTTCAAGATCTCTTTATTCTGAACATCCTCCCACCATTTCTGGCTTATCTTCACTGACTAGTTTCCTTTTAATTCTTCAGAAAATGTAGGGTTTGTAAGAATCCAAAGGAACAACTGGGCCCAAAGCTGTGAGGGCTGCTGGTCACGGCTCGGGAGTGGCCGTTCGTGGCCTTACTGGAAGCTCAGCCACCATGGCACAGCTTCAGGAGCAGAATAGTACTGAATTCAGATTTCAAAAAATTAATAGTAGGTAGAGGTTGGGGCACTGGAACTGGGGAGGAATCTGGAAACAGCGTGCTGTGGGCACATTGAGAAGCTCTCAGTGAGTGAACTCTGCATTACCTCCATTAATGTTCTGAGAGATTAAATATTAGATGAGTTCAGAGATTTTTCATGGCTAAGCATCCTCCTGCTTCTGAGGAGCCCAGGTATTGAATATGGTTCATTTCCTGCATTAACAAATACTATTTAATAAAGCAGCAGTGGTGGCTCTTCCTGGCTGTACATCGACACTGTGAGTCAGGCAGTTCTCTCCAGTGATGCACATCCCTTCCCTGGTCCCAGGCTCTCAGGTACCCAAAATCAAAGAGGGTTTTCTTCTCTCCTATAAATGGCAGATGTTTGCTTTAAAAAAAAAAAAAAAATCAAATACAAAGCCCCTGGGTGGTTTCAGAGAGCTCTCCAGACCTGCCCTCGCTCCTGGGGAAGTGCTTTAAGGGATCTCTGATGGATTGAGATTTCCTGTAAAAAACTCTGGGTTTGGATTGACTCAGTGGTGGAGGAATAACAGTAATTACACAGGATTAGAGACTTCCAGGTCTGCCAGTCTGGGGAGCAGAACAAGTACTTTCAGAGTGAGCAAGTGCTTGCAAACATTAGTCCCACATCAGCGAGGAGGGAGAACACAAGCCGTGAGCTGAGAGCCCATTTTCCACCAGCAAGACACCTCTGAGTGTTTTAGAGCAGAGAAAAATCATTGAGGTTCTTTGAGAAGTGAAGGTTGTGGGTGGAACTATTCTGGTTAATTAGAGGCTGTCAGGAAAGATTCATCTAACTTACAGTTCCTTAGTCATTGTTTTTAAATATAGCACTGCCTTAAATCCAAAGCTTAAATACAAGCAGATAAATGTGTGGATTGTAGCATTTCTCACAGCAGGTTCAATTCAGGGGGCGTAGAGGAACTTGCAGGCTCTGGGGATAAAAATACATTTCTCTCAGTTCAACTGGAGCAGGGGAGGCCTTTTCCATCAGCTCTGAGGACAGTGTTTTCTCCCCGAGTGGAAAGTATCGATATCCGCAACGGTCGATGGGCTGTGACCCTGGTTCAGAGAGAAAAGTTGCCTTAGTCAAGGATTAATCTGCATCAGGCACTTTAATAAAAGATGAATCTGCAGTTCGGTGCTAATGCGGTTTCCACACAGTCCCCAGCCCAGTTTGACTGGGGGAACAGTGTCCAGATCAAGGCTCCCAGTTAGAAAAGCCTTGTGGAGGTGCTGGCAACAGAGGCCCAGTAGTGGATGTCAGACATGTTGGGGCTGGTCTGGGACAGGTCAACACAAAATGAGCAATGCTGGGGGTAAATTAAGTGTGACAGAAAAAAGAAAATCTGTCTGCAACCAGGAAAAATGGCAATAAAATTTGTATTTTGGGCAACCGGGACCCGGGTTTGGCGTGGCTGTTTCAAAACACAGATATGTGGGATCTTTAAATCAGCTAAAAATGTTGTAAGATATGTTCCCATTAACAAAAAAATTTATATCAAGCTTGCAGTATCCAAGGCCTTTCCAAACATGTCTCACTCCATCCTTTTCAGCTTTGTCCTGTCGCTTGCAGGAGCGACCCCGGTTGTGAATTGTGAAATCCTCATTACAGCAGGACTTGTGATCACTGTTGACTCCAAAAGAATATATTAAAATTCAGGGAAAACAAAGGCCCTGTGCTGAAAGAGGTCATTCTGTGCCGTGGTGTCCGGGGCTGGGCGGGTGGGGGGTTGTGTTTCGGGTTTGTTTGCGGGCAGAATTGCTGACCTCGGTCCCTCGGAGTGGCTCAGCACAGGAGTTAATCTGATAAAAGCGTCGATCACAGCAGAGCTGGACAGAGCAAAAGGAGATGGGGGGATTCCCCCAAATGTGTAACAACCCCCCAGACACTTCTCCCAGAAAACCCCTTCCCCCGAGGCGGTTCAAGCCCCCGAGCCGGTGCCCGGGGCCGGGTGTGTGCGAGTGTCCGGAGTGAATTCCTCGGCTTTCCCACAAAAGGATGGAACCTGCCGTTTCCTTTTGAACTAGTGGCTGACTGCAGCAAATGAAGGCGACGGCGCAGGGGGTGGGGAGGAAGGAGTTTTGTCATGAATACAGGGGGCACGTTGTGTCGTCAGCGGCGCCGGCAGCCGGAGCTCGGCAGCTCCATCGCCGCTCCAGCCGCCCGAGGACGCGGAGCCAGCCGAGATGTCCCTGTCCAACAAGCAGCCGCTCTCCGAGTACAGCCAGCTGGGCAAGGGCAAGGGCGGCGAGAGCTTCTCGGAAGCCTTCCACTGCATGGAGTCCCCGAAAGACTTCGGCAAAACCGAGTTCGAGTGGCAGAGGACCGAGGGGAAGCTTAACGAGATTGGCTTGAATGTAAACTCAGGGGGACCGATTAAGGACGGGCTCGTTAAGAATGCCGGATTCACGGACGAGGACAAGCTCTGCTTCTTTGAAGGGAAACTAGACAAAGAGCTAAAAATAGCTCAGAAAGACAAAAGAGAAATTGAGGTGCAAGGCAAAAAATACCAGGCGGCTGCAGGTCACCTTGAGAGCTGGTCTCTGATTTCTGACACGTTTCCTTCTGCGGAAGGGAACTTTGCAAACCCTAAAGTGACAGATTTTCACGTGGGACAGGCAGGAGCTGAAAAACCCGGTCCCGGGCTGGGGAAAAATGAAGCCATCACCGATCAGGAGAAAGCAGTCGGTAAGGCTGGGGTGGAGACCAAGTGCCAGCCAGAGCCAAACCTGCCCCATCTGTCCGTGTCGGAGAGCGATCCCGGCAAATACGTGAAGGAGCAGGAAATCAGTGTCTGGAATCCCAATTTCCACCCTATCCTGCCTAAAGATTCGGGGTCTAACGAAGCAGCTGTGAAAAAAGATGGAGCCCCCAGCTATTGTGTAATTGGGGTGGTGAATGACAGCTATGGGCAGAGTGGATTCTCCCCTTCCTCACCGGCACCCAAAGCAGACCCTCCGAGGACCACGGTGGAGCTCGCCCAAGATGACTCCAAAAGTAGTTACTTCAACAACGGCGCCGAGCTGGAGGAGGAGATGGAGGACAGGCTGGGCTGTGAGGATGAAGGCAGTTTCCTGGACAGGGCTGCCCACCAAAGGAAGGCGATGAGGCGTGCGATGTCAGAGTGCTCTCACTTGTCGGTGCCCCTAACCCTTAACCTGGCTGATAAATACCCTGAGCCGGTGCTTAGAGAAGACGTCGCCACTGGGCTGCTCTCTCCTAATAGCAGCCTGACCCAGAGCTCGAGCCCCACGGCCAGGAAGCCGAGCGCCCCGATGAAGAGGTCAATGACCGTGGCAGAGGAGCAAACATCTGTCTGCAGCTCGGGCGCCGAGCAGAGCCGAGCGGGGCTGCCCAGCCTGGACGGGAAGCAGCTCCAGTCCCTGCCGGCCGAGGAGCCGGCGGCCAAGAAGAGAGAGGAGTGGAACGGCGGCAGCAACTCGGGCAAGAAAGACCTGGGCAGCCCGAGCGTCTATCAGAGCAAGCTGGAGCAAATCCCCGAAATCGGCAGCCAGGACAAAGAGAGGGAGGAGGCGGCGGGGAAGAAGGAGAAGAGAAATGCCACGGATGGAGCTGCCGGGGGCTTTGATTCTCCCAAAGGCAAAGGCGCCGAGGTGGACCCCGGCAAAACGGCTCCTCCGGAAAGAAAAGAAATCCAGGTCAGCAATGTGCAGAGCTCCCCGGCTCCCAAGCAAGGAGATTTACCACGTGATGGTATGTTACTAATTTTTACCTCCCTGGGCCGTGAGCAGACAGGAGCTGGGAAGCAACTTAGTGACTTTAGAGCCCGGAGGCGGAGGGTGGGCGGCTCGGGGCACCTGGGAGAGCGGCACGGTCCCCACGCCGGGAGTGGGAACAAAGGCTGCATTTTCAGCTAGATAGAAATGGAGGGGAAACGTGACAAATTATTGCCTGGCTGGTTGCATGGCATCTGTCGCAGCACCAGCTGTTAGTTGCTTGTTGGGATCCCAAACCTGACCGATGGATCTCAAATCTGTGGCAACCACAGGGTCCACGTTGGTCTCTTTTGGGTACTGTCCTGCCGCAGCCCCAGGAGCAGAGGTACCCTCTGATCACAAGCTGTTTTGTTCGAGCCAGGGCCATATCAAAGTTCAAACCTTTCAGCCCGTGCCAAAAAAACCTGCCAACTGTGCTTTTCCCCTAAGCCTTTGGCACCTTTTGGGATTTCTGTGTGAGGGGAGCAGCAAGAGTGATGGCTGCAGTGATTTACAGAGTTAAGCTCGTCCCTGTGCTGAAATTCAAAGCGGAATTTCCCCGTCTCTTTCTGGAACCTCTTTCCCCAACCTCCTGTTTCAATGGAGCTTTTCCCATTCCGAGGGTCAATAGCAGCTTGTTGTATTCTGTGGGGTTGTTGTTTCAATAGTGCTGAGATGTATGAGCTCACTCTTCCCGGATTTAAAATCTGTGAGAATAGTAATTAATCTTTGTTCTCCCGCCTGGAACAACATCTCTGTCCCTCTTGCCAGCTTCAACCAGCAATAAACCTGCTTTTCCCCCAGATTTTGGACGCGAGGATGGTGTTTGTGCTTTGTCTGTCGCCGCATTAACTGGAGCTTTGCACCGGGAGAGGAACGAGAATGTGTCAGGGATAAAGACAAAAGATTTGCATGAGGGGTTTTGCATCCAGTGGCTCCTTTTGTGGCTGGTTTGCTGAACCCTCAGAGGATATTCCTCGGAGGACTGATGTTGAATGGAAATGATAATGCGTCGTGGTGAGAGGGGAGAGTAAAGCACCGGGGTGGAGAGGGGTGTGCCGGGCAGGTAGAGCTCCAAAACGCTGAATTTGGGCTGCTGAGCTGAGCAGGGGAAGGGCAGTCTCTGCTACCCGTGGATTAGTTCTCTGCTGGTTCTGTGGTGTGTTAGTGACACCCCATGGTCACTCCAGCAGCTCCCGCTGCCCACGCCAGCCTCTGGTCACCATCCTTCGTCCAGCTCTCACTGATCACTCCCCAGGCCTAATTGGAGTTTTACTTCTCTCTACTCATTTCTCTGAGGTGCTTCAGTTCCCAGGTCTCATGGTTGGAGAGCTGTAGAACGAGGTTTGGGCAGTACAAAACTCCCCTCTCTGAAACGCCAGCGTGTCTCACCTTATCCCAGAATCCCAGAAGGGCTTGGGTTGGAAGGGACCTTAAAGCTCATCTCGTTCCACCCCCTGCCAGACCAGGTTGCTCCAAGCCCTGTCCAACGTGGCCCTGGATGCTGCCAGGGATGGGCGTTCAGGATGGGTGTTCAGGTTGGGTGTTCAGGATGGGTGTTCAGGTTGGGTGTTCAGGATGGGTGTTCAGGTTGGGTGTTCAGGATGGGTGTTCAGGATGGGGTGTTCAGGATGGGGTGTTCAGGTTGGGTGTTCAGGATGGGGTGTTCAGGATGGGTGTTCAGGATGGGTGTTCAGGATGGGGTGTTCAGGATGGGGTGTTCAGGATGGGCGTTCAGGATGGGTGTTCAGGATGGGGTGTTCAGGATGGGGTGTTCAGGATGGGCGTTCAGGATGGGTGTTCAGGATGGGGTGTTCAGGATGGGTGTTCAGGATGGGGTGTTCAGGATGGGGTGTTCAGGATGGGGTGTTCAGGATGGGTGTTCAGGATGGGCGTTCAGGATGGGCGTTCAGGATGGGTGTTCAGGATGGGGTGTTCGAGATGGGGTGGTTCAGGATGGGGACCTTCTCCCCTTTCCATCATCTCAGTGTTTCCTTGTTCCTTGCGGTCGACTTGATGGGCAGAGTTTGGGTGGCCCTGCAGCCGTGAGACGAAGCCGTGTCACTTTGGTGGCAGCACATCCTGGGGGGCAGACGTGGGTCCTCTGGAGCCTGAGCTCAGCTGTCAGGTCCTCTAGGCAGGAGGGATCCATCAGGTGTCCTGTGGGGATCACAGAGAGGTCCTGGCTGGAGATGGGATGAGACTTGGATGAGACGCCTGGGCACGTGTTGGCTCGGGCTGCACCAGCCCTGTGTGGTTTGTGTTCGCCTGTGCTCAGGTTGGGGTTTAATGTTGGAGGGTCATCAAGTGTCTTGAGAACTGAAGCATGACAGGAGTAGAGTGATGTCAGCAGCAAATGTGGAACAGAAAACCCACAAAATTACTGTATTTGTGCACACCTTTCATGCCCCAGGGGTTTTGGGCTGGTGGGGTTTGATCACACCTCTCATGTCCCAGGGGTTTTGGGGTGGGGGGATTTGCCAACACTTGCTCTGCCACTGAGGTTTAACTGCAGGGAGGCAAAGCAGCAACAGGGCTCACATTTTGGGCAAGTAGGAGCCCCAGCTTGGCTTGGCTGGTGAATTCTGTCCAGCTCAAGAGGCGGCTGCTTCAAAACGCAGGTCTGTGGGATCTTTAAATCAGAAGAACATTGAAAAGCTTGTCTGAAGAGGGTGGACATGTTTTCCCCAGCGGGGCTGAGCGTCAGTGATGAAGAGGTCTCGGAGAGATGGGAGCACTGGGGGTGCTGTGCCGGGGTTGGCAGGTGGCTCATTCCTATTGCCAAGGGTTTGTTTAGAATTTGGGTTTCAAATTTTGCTCTCACAATCTTTATTTTAAAAGCTCGTTTCTGTCCTTATGGCCACAGGTGTGAGTGTGCTGAAATGATCATAACTGAGCTGGCACACTCGGGCCCTCCTGGCCATGAATGTCAGAGCACTGTAACTTCTTTTTACTCTCTTTAATTTTTCCCCCTTAGTAATCTCAGAATTTATCTTCTCCTGGAAGCAAACAAAGCAATAAATGCGAATAAATATTTGCTTTGCTTTCTGTATGTGCAGTTCAAAGAGAATTTCTGGAATGCAGGAGAGACCAGGCAGAAGTTCCTCAGACGTTTCTGCAAAGCTTTCAAACTTTCTGTGCTGTTTTTTCCTGTCCTGTTGATCAGCAGAGAGGTGGTTTAAATACAATTACCTCCCCCAAGCAGGCAGTGCTGACTGGAAGTTGGAGTTGATGTTAAACTTTTCCTTTGCATTTATTCCGGGCTCAGTGACCTCCAGTATCCTGGGCAGCTTCTGCTGCCTCAGTCCTGGCTTTCACCTTCCAGGTCTCCGTCCAGTCCTGAGGCAACGTGTCCGAAGTGGCCAACTGTGGATCGATTTTATCTGATAGAAAGAGGCTTTTCCTGCTTTTTGTTAATTCCTCTCTTTTTCTGCCCATTCTGGCTGTTCATTCTGAACTTGGCAATTGGATCTGGAGTAACAAATTTTGTCACTCTTTTTCATCCTGAAAGTTCTTTAAAGTATTTGTTCCAACCTGGTTCCAGTCATTGGAATGGTATCTCCACCTAAAGCAGACTTCCCTGGTTCTACCCACCCAGGGTTGGGGAGTTTTTCCCTGAACACCTGCTACTCTTGGGTTTTTTAAGGTGGCCTAGAATTGCACATAAAACATGTCTTTCTTGAAGGTAGTTGGCTATTAGCAGCATCACAGAATCCTGGGATGGGTTGGGTCAAAAGGGGCCTTAAAGCTCATCCAGTGACGGCACATTTGGTTTCATTTCAGTCTGAAAAGGTGCTCCCAGTCCAACCTCTCGCGTGCCCGTGACAGGTGTTTTAGGCCAGGAGATCCTGCTGCAGATGAGTCCTGCTCGGAGCTGAGCCCGGGGCCTGCCCTGGCCTTCATCCCCCAGGAGTGCCCGCGGGTTCTCCGCAGGCTCTGCAGCGCTGAGGGCAGGCTGGGCTCGGTTCCTGTCGTGTGAGCTGTGTGGGACTTACTGCTCACCTCCCTGTGCCTCACACTCACCTGCTGGAAGTGCCGGCCTTCACACCCCCTTCCCCCTCTGCCTCTCCTCATCCTCTCGCCATTCCCTGGAAATATTTTCTGCTCTGGAGCACCAGGAATTCCGGGCTCTGCTGGACCCCACAGGTTGGATCTGTCACCTGTGACGCTCCCCAGCTCAGTGTGTGCATCAGAAGTTCATCTTGCTTTTCCCTTTTTCTTTATAATCCAGAAGCAAAGTCCAGCGTAACCCCTGACTCTCCTGCAGGGTTTTTTTAGCAGAGCACTCTGTGGTTTAGGTAAGTGCAGAATCTGAGGCTCCCAGCATGAGTGAGGCTGTGAGAGCCCGTGGCCCCAGGTTTGCACCAATTAAAGTTAATTACGGGGTGAGGAGTATCAGCCCAGCTACCTCATAGTGAACTGACATAAGGAAGAAAGGGCAGAAATGGTTGCAGGAAAGAGGGGAAGATGAAGGGGCTGGTGATGGGTCACTGGAAAGTCTTACCTGGTGTGTGCGTGTTCAGCCGTAAACATGAAATGAATGTTGGCTGAGTTTAAACTGAGTTTAAACTCGGGGGCTGAGTTTAAAACTGATGCTGAAGGTATTGTAATCCCTAAGTCAGTCAGGTGGTCCCTGGTTCCGTATCCCCCGCCGGGTTTTCTCAAAAATGGCAAAAGCACTGGGGTTTTTGAGGGACACGACCTTCAAACCGGTGTTTCACAGCACATCCTTCATCCCTCCTCTCCCCCTTCCTCTGGGGACCGAGGTGAGAGGAGCAGGGAGATGATCAGCAGCAGAATTGGGTTGGCCAGGGCTGTGCACTGCTCACCCCTGGGAATTCCTGCCGCAAACTCGAGGTACCAAGCATGGCAGGGCTTAAAAAGTGGGGATTTCTGTGGATGGGTCCTGTGTGGTGTAAAGGTCCATAAGCTGCTGGGCTGCAGGTCCGAGGCTGGGGGTGTATGAGCTGATCTAAGGGCTGGAAGGACCCTCAGCCCAGCTGCTGTGCCGGGGTGGAGTCGGGTGAGACACAACAACTTCACCTTGGACTGGTTGGGTCCTGGTGACATCTTTGTGTGTGAGTGTCCCGAGACAGGACTGGCATCATTTTGCATCTTAAGCAGTGTGGAAGAGCAGCTGTGGGCCTTCAGATACTGAAAAGCTGGAGAGGGACTTTGGACAAGGGCCTGGAGGGTCAGGACGAGGGGGAATGGCTTTAAGCTGAAAGAGGATAAATTTAGGTGAGATATTGGGAAGGAATTCCTGGCTGGGAGGGTGGGGAGGCCCTGGCGCAGGTTGCCCAGAGAAGCTGTGGCTGCCCCTGGATCCCTGGAAGGGTCCGAGGCCGGGTTGGACAGGGCTTGGAGCAGCCTGGGACAGTGGAAGGTGTCCCTGCCCATGGCAGGGGTGGGACTGGGTGATCTTTACGGTCCCTTCCAACCCAAACCAGTCTGAGTTTCTCTGAACTCTGTGTAAATACCCCAGGTGTCCCCCAGCCCAAGCACTGCCCAAACTCTGAGGTTTCCTCATGTTTAGACGAGCTTTGGGGACAGACTGAAGTACAAATTCAGGCGGTTTCTTCGCTGCTCCCACCTGACATCCCGTGTGGAACGGCTTCAGTTCCCGCTGTGGTTTTGCTGGTGGTTTCAGTTTGATGGGGAGGTGTTACTTGAAGCAGCTGTTTGGTTTCAGTTCATGCCCTGTGAGATAAACATGGAAAGCACTGTGGGTTGTTCTAGAAGAACAAGTTCTGATTTAGGATTTCCCTTGCTAGGGAAAAAATAGAATCTTAACAAGACTGGAGTCTTAGGTTTGCAAGATGCAGGCGAAGAGGACATCTGGTTTATTCCTCAATTCTGGATAACGAGGAAAAATGTACATGTTGATTGAGCTGCATTTGGTGCCAAATAAAATGCTGAGCTGCTCCGTATTTGGGTCAAGCAGGAGATGTTTTATTTAGCCTTTTCTGGAGGGGAGGAAGCAGCTCGAGGTTGTATTTCTGCTCAAACGGGGATTTGTTGTATTTGTGGATATTTTTGTCTTAGAGCCTTAAGCAGACAGGCTTTATCTGGGGGCGATTGTTGGGGTGAAGTGGCTCCTTCGGGGTGGGGATGGAGGAAGAAGAAGGAGCTCGTGCCTCTCCAGCACGGGCTGGTTTTGTTTCTGAGGTTGTTTACGTTCAAGAGGGAGAGTAAAGGTAAAGATGGTCATTGCCTTATTGCTTAATCTATTTCTCTTAATGGATTTTCAGCTGATGACTCTAATCCCGATGAGAATTATGAAGCTGTTTCATTGAATGATGTTTTAGTTCAGCTTAGCCTGCTGAATATCCCTGGTGGGGATCTGGGGGATGAGTGCCTGCCCTCGTGCACGTTGGGAGGCAGCTGCGGGTCCCCTTCGGTGACCGAGCCAACCCGGATCAGCCCCGGGGGCAAGGCAGGTGAAGCACAGGCCTGGAAAATGGGAGCAGGTTCCTCACCCAGAGGGACGGGGGGCAGGAGGGGCTCAGCTGAGACAGACTCGAGTGCCCACAGAAACGCTCCAGGAAAGGGGAGAAAGGAATCTCAGAATATCCTGAGTTGGAAAAGGGTGGAATCCCACCCCTGGCCCTGCCCTGGCACCCCAACAGTCCCCCCCTGTCCCTCAGAGCGTTGTCCAAACACTCCTGGAGCTCTGGCAGCCTTGGGGCCGTGACACTGCCCTGGGGAGCCTGGTCAGTGCCCACCACCCTCTGAGTGGGGAAAAAGGATGCAACGATCCTGAAAATGCTGCAGCTGCACGGGACGGAGTTACTGCCGTCCTCGAGCTTCACCTGGGCCTCTGCTCACCGCGGTGCCAGAAAACAGAAGTACTTTTTCTGTTTTCTTGGGCTGTTTCAGGCTCAAAATGTGTTCTGCTGCAGTCTTCACCTGTTCCTTTTGACATGGAGGGTGGATTTTTGGGAATGCTTATCCTTGACTAAGCTGCTGTTCGGTGTCTCGAGAAATACCTGCACACATTTCTGCTGAGGGCCGTGATTTATAAAACAGTGCAGCAACAGGGCTTAAGTTTGAAAAGATCCTCGTGGGCGCGTTTTTATAAGTGCTTTTTTCTCATTGTACTCCTTCAGGGAACACAGAGAGTAAAGCTTTTCAGTTTTAGTGCCTGTTTGGGGGTTTTTCACACACGGCAGCAGCTTTCACAGGAACTGTTACACAAACTGATGGTGAAGGGCTCGGGGAGGCTGAAGGGTTGTGTTTGCTCCCTCCAGGGTTCCAGCATCACCTCACAGAGCTGGGACCCTGCAGGGTTTGCTGCTGCACTGCGTTGGTAGGATGGAGATGGCGGGAGGAGGCTTTTGTGTGCCCTTCCTTCAGCAAGTGGAGTTCGAGGAACTCGGAAAGGAAGGGAGAACAAAATAGGAAAAAATGTATCGGTTTATAAATCCTTTCAACTTGAAAGAGGGGAAATTCAGGTGAGATATTGGGAAGGAATTGTTGGCTGTGAGGGTGGGGAGGCCCTGGTGCAGGTTGCCTAGAGAAGCTGTGGCTGCCCCTGGATCCCTGGAAGTGTCCAAGGCCAGGCTGGATGGGGCTTGGAGCAACCTGGGCTAGTGGAAGGTGTCCCTGCCCATGGCAGGGGTGGGACTGGATGAGTTTTAAGGTCTCTTTCAACCAAAACCATTCCATGACTGCATGATTCCATGTGCTTGCATTTGAGCACAATATGTCAATCCACAGTCTGCCTAGAAAAGGCTCTGTATAATTAGAAATATGATAAATAAAACATTGGATTGGAGACTCTCATCCAGGGAAGGGCCAAATAAACTCCAGCTCTGCAGCCTGGAAGGGAGGGTTGGAGAGGGAGGAGGTTGTGTTGCTGTCCATAGAGTCATCAATGGGTTGGGTCTCACAACATGAGAGTTGTGAACAAGAGAAGACAGTTCTGTTTTTCCAGGATAAGAATGTGGGTCATCAAACAAAAATAGCAGCAGCAGATGAAAGCAAACGGCGCTGGGTGACTTGTGAGGGATTCACAGCGAGGCTGTAAAACATCTTCTGCCAGGAATTTGTGAGCTGGGAGATGTTACCTTTCATTTTTTTGCCATCAGAGGTTCATCAGATACTGGGGGAGAAGCTCCAAGATGTGTGGAATCTCCACCCTTGGAGGATGCTCAGAGTATGACTGAATAAACTCTGAGATGTCTGGTATAATTGGGGCGTGGGATTGGGCTCAGTGACCTCCAGACATCCCTTCCAACCTACCTGGTCCTGTTATTCTAATGTGGAATGGCTACATGGGCTGAAAAGCTGCTGGACAGGAAGGTTGTTCCCATACTGGAAGTCACAGGATGGGGAGAGAGATCATTTTGGAGGAGTGGGATGGGTTTTTTTCTCCTTATGGCTAAGAAGGCTATTTATAGTTATTTATAATGAGGATTTGGCTTCAAGAAGCCAATGGATGAATCGTGGACATCGTGGACTCCCTCCTCTATGGAGCTGTAACACGAGTCACTTGGACTGGAACGGTTAAACCTCCACTCAGATCCACGTGGGAGCAGATCAGGTTGCTCCGGGGCCATGTGTGTCCCTTCCAGGTCTGAATGTCCCCATGGATGTGAGCCCCTGCCAGGATCTGACCTCCCTCACACGGAGGTGGCTCTTCCTGATACTTGGGGATTACATGGCCGTGGCTGTAGGGAGCTGGTCTGCTGGGACCTGCTGTGGGTGACGGGTTGGGCTGGTGACCTCCGAGGTCCCTTCCAGCCCGTCATTGCCCAGTGATCCCATGATGTCACCTCATGGATGTCCATGCAGGTGGAGTGCTGGATTCATAGAATTCCGGAATGGTTTGGGTTGGAAGGGACCTTAAAGATAATTTAGTCCCACCCCCTGCCCTGGGCAGGGACACCTTCCACTAGCCCAGGCTGCTCCAAGGCCCATCCAATCTGGCCTTGGACGCTTGCAGGGATGGGGCAGGGCAGGGGTGGAGTCCCCATCCTGGAGGGATTTCAAGGCCAGTGGATGTGGCACTTGGGGACGTGGTCAGTGGTGGCCTTGGCTGTGCTGGGGGACGGTTGGACTCGATGGTCTGAGAGGACTTTTGCACCTCAGCAGTTCTGTGACTGACTTGCAGGACGTGCTCGAAGCCTCCTTGGGATGTTGCTCTTTCGAGCTGGGCTGGTGCTGAACGGGAAGCTTTGGAGAGACTCGATTCCAAACAGGGAAGTTTTAAGGAAATAATAGAGAGTCTGTTTAATGATGAGCCTTGGAGGAACCCTCTGGGCTTTCCTGCAGCTGATAAAGTTCTTCTGTCTGGTCTTTTTGGGGAAAATGATATTCTCAAAACCTTCACATCACCCACTTTAATTGCTTCATATCATGTTGTATTTCTTCTGTTTCTTCTGGTAGGAACGACCTAGAGAGTGGCAGCGTTTAGAGAAGGAAGAGTTGAAGGATAAAACATGCCAAGGGTCTCCTCAGACACCAGAGTTCTCGTTACGGGTGGCTGCTAATGCCCCCAAACGGGGCTGAGTTGCCTCTCTGGATCCTGTCCCTTCTCCACATGCTTTGTGTGCGTCACAGTATTTATTGAAACTTGGCTCTTGGAGGCAGAATTACAAATTTCCTCATTAGGGGGTTTTTTTATGGCTCACTCTGCTCGAACAAGACAAACGTCAGAGTTCTATTTTCCATCATTTTTCAGATCTGGAGGAAGGCTGTTGTTCCCTTTTATCAGAAGGAGCTAAATCTTATTCTTCTGAGCGTAGTTTTAGCACAGATCATCCCATTTTTACTATTTATTCTGAAAAATCACCACTGCTTATTTATTCCGAGTCTTGCTCCCTGTGACTCTGGTTTGATCCGAACCCCCCATGGTCTTGTTTGCCGAGTCCTTCATCCAGCAACGGCAAATATCTGCTGTCTGGGGGCAAATTTATTTTAAAATTAGGCTTTTTAGCTCGTTGGCTCTGTTGGGCCTTTGCCAAATGAAGGTTATGGTGCTTTGGCTTCTCTCTGGCAGTGTGATCCTTCTGCTCAGGGAGGCCTGGGCAGGGCTGGGGTGGCCAACCTTGGCCATGAGTGCTCCGGCAGCTGCTGCAGGGCAGGAATCTGGTTTCTGCTGCCTACAACTTACTGTAGGTCTTGGTTTGCTCAGCTCCGTCCCCAGAGGCACCTGGAAGAGCTGGTTGTAGGCTGGGGATGGTGTGGGTGCAGCCTGGGAAGCACCAGGAGCTGGCCCAGGGAAGTGGCCAGCGCGGGGGTTCAACCATCAGGAGGGTCCAACTCCGGGGTGGGATTTTCCCAGTGGCTGTTGCTGAATTTGAGCAGATTTTTAGAGGAGAAGGCTCTGGTGTGACAGCAAGGCTGTACCCACCAGTGCCAAACTCCTCCTGCAGAAACTTTGCCAAGGAAAACACGGAAAACACCAATTATCTTGGATGGGCCGGACAGGTGTCTCTGGTCTTTCTCTCAGAACTGGCCGGTTTGTTCTTTCTGGTGCACTTACATCTGGAATGTCAGGCTGGTTTGGGTTGGAAAGGACCTTAAAATCCATCCAGTGCCACCCCCTGCCATGGGCAGGGACACCTTCCACTCTCCCAGGTTGCTCCAACCTGGCCTTGGACACTTCCAGGGATCCAGGGGCAGCTACAGCTGCTCTGGGCAACCTGTGCCAGGGTCCCACCAATGATACAAATCATTTCCTCCAGTGTTGCTCTTAGAAATTGTGCAGCAGAGGTGCCTTGTGGAGTTGTGAGACACCCCAAAAACTTGTATTTTTACTTTTAAAATCATGTTCAGAGAGTAAGGAATGGTGAGGAATTGGGATGGGGATGGATGTGCCAACAGCGCGGTGCCGCTTGCAGTGAGTAGCAGCAGGGGGAAAGTACCTGATGACAGGGTTATGCCTTGGAGTTATCCTGGAAGATCCAGATGGGAGTGTCCTCTGTGTCTCCTTCAAGCCCCTTTCCCTCAGGAGTAATTCGATTCTGGGTGCTGACTCAGCTCAGCTGGATTTTCCCCATCGCCGAACACCACGAGGAGCAGGAGGAGCCCAGCCCCTGCTACTGCTCCCAACAAAATGCCTTCGAAATATCTTTTGGGGGTTTGTTGCCAAGCTTGGGGGAACAAGCAAACTGAAAAGTCTCTTAAATTATTCTTTCAGACTAATGAACAAATTTGATTAAGGTTTGGCAGCTCTTCCCAATATTCCCTGTAACTAGGAAATGGTCCCAGTTCTCTGCTCTGCGAACACCCTCGTAATTAAACCATGAATGAAAGCAAATGTCCTGATGGGCACATTGGGCTGGGACTTAAATTGAGGCAAATGAATATCAAACCCCAAAACTATCCTTCTGTAATCCCTGGGGAATTGTGCAGGGTTGTATACCCTGGAATGTCAGGCTGTGAGAGAAGGAGCCTGAATTATGGCCCCTGAAGGAGGGAAGTTCCCTACCCAGCTCCCCTGGATTATTTTTTATTATTCTCATTCAGGCTCATAAAATTCCAGAATGCCTTGGGTTTGTGAGGAGACCTCAAAGATCATCCACCCCCTACCAGACCAGGTTGCTCCAAGCTCCATCCAACCTGACCTTGGACACTTCCAGGGATCCAGGGGCAGCCACAACTTCTGTGGGTAACCTGTACCAGGGCCTGCCCACCCTCCCAGCCAGGAATTCCTTCCCAGCCAGGAATCCCTCCCCAGCATCCCACCTAACCCTGCCCTCTGGCAGTGGGAAGCCTCTCCTGCTTGTGATTTCTGTTTCTGATTCACCTCCTATTAACATGAAATCCCCTGAAATTCAGGTTGGCTCAGAAAGTGTGGAAGCTGCTGGAGTTTAAATCTTGAACCTTTGGAAGTTGAGGGCTTTGAGGAGCATTCCCTGAGCCAGTGAATTCGTGGAGTGGATGCTGTGGTTTATTATCAGCAAGAGGTTTAGTGTTGCTGCTGAATTAGCTGGAATGATTCATGACAGGCAGTACCTGGAAGGTAAATTCCAGCAGGTGGAAAGGCACCTTGATGTCGGGGATCCTTGAGGCTGGCAGGGTTCCAGGGGAGCCATTTCTGGGAGCAGAGAGCAGGGAGTGGACGGGAGGTTGTTGTTCAGAACCACTGACAGACAACACCTGCTCCCTCTGCTTTTGCTGTGGGTGGAGCTGCCAGGTGAAATGAGGGAGGACGTAGCGGGTTATTGAAATGCAGGGGAGGAACC
This sequence comes from Oxyruncus cristatus, assembly GCA_013399855.1. Taxonomy (NCBI): domain Eukaryota; kingdom Metazoa; phylum Chordata; class Aves; order Passeriformes; family Cotingidae; genus Oxyruncus; species Oxyruncus cristatus. The sequence continues at coordinate 174,277 of VXAY01005473.1, forward strand.
AAGCAGAGAGGAGCCAGTACAGATCAGCTACAAAAACAAGGGGGCTTCCAGGTGAACAGGATAATGCTTCAGAATTTTGAATATATGTAAATAAATATAAATATATTTTGTATATATATAAATACCTTTTGAATCAAACCCCTGTCCAGGCCGTACATTTTGCTCCTTTTTTTTTTTCTTCCCAAGCCTTTTTTGTGTGTCCAGGATGCTCAACCCAGCGCTGCAAAACTTGGGATATAAATGGGTAGCAAGAGGCTGATGCAACACAAGGGGAAGAAAGCTCCTGAGCTTCTCCTGGAGTCAGGGAAATAAATAATAACAACAGCCAGCCCATCGTGCTGGGGAACGGCGCTGGGGTGGGTGGAAGGCACGGCTTGATTTTATGTGCTGGTTGGTACCAGAATTGAGATGCTCCTGTCAAGACTGACGAGCAAGAAAAGTGTGAAATATAAATAGTAATTTCGGAAGGATGTGGAAAACAACTTGTTTACTGTTGGAGTTGTCACTCCGTGCTCTGGTGGCCCTCGGCACTTCACAGTCTGTTGTGTGGTTATAAAAAACCCGTCCAGCACAGATAACGCCTGAATTTCAGCCCCAGATGACAGGGGGGATGCAGGAATTTGGGGTGGTAGTTTGTGCTTTCATAAAATCCCAGTACCCCGGGAATTGCAGGGAAGGGAGCCCAGAGCAGTGCAGCTGCAGAGCAACACCGCTGGGAATTGGGGTTTAAAGCCATTTATAGGGAAACTGGGACAAAGGTTTCCACACTAACGACGGTCGGTGGGACCCACATGTGGTGGAATGGGAGCTCTGTGTTCCTGCTTCCATGGAAATCCTGGAATACATCCTGGGGATGGGGCAGCTGCAGCTTCTCTGGGCAACCTGTGCCAGGGCCTCTCCACCCTTCCAGTCAGGAATTCCTTCCCGATATCCCATCTCTCCCTGCCCTCTGACAGTGGGAAGCCATTCCCTGTGTGCTGTCCCTCCCTCCCTTGTCCCCAGTCCCTCTCCAGCTCTCCTGGAGCCCCTTTAGGCCCTGCAAGGGGCTCTCAGCTCTCCCTGGAGCCTTCTCTTCTCCAGGGGAACCCCCCCAGCTCTCCCAGCCTGGCTCCATGTCAGAGGGGCTCCAGCCCTGGCAGCAGCTCCGGGGCCTCCTGCTGTTGTTCCCCGGAGCTGGACTCCACTTCCCATGGTCCTGTGTGACCTTTCCTGTTGTCAGTCCATCTCCCTTCGGCTGCCAGGAATCCTCCCTGCTCATGGAGGGCAGAAGAAAGTTCCAGAAGAAACAGCCCTAACAATAGGGATAGTTGGAAACAGAACCCCCCTTCAGGATAAGTCATAGTGTAAAACCTGGAAGAGGTCAGAACTTCACCATTAACATTCCAAGAATTAATTTTAATGGCTTGAAAGATGGGAAGATTTGCTATTTGAATTAAACCACAGGTTTCCTTCACCTGCTGTCTGGCTTTTCCCACTGGAATAATAGGAGAAATTGGATGCTAATGGCTTCTGGATGAACCTGTCCCATTACAGGGAAGATCTTTCTTCCTACAGATATTCTGGGCTTCGGGAAAATTCCCTGAAATACCAACCTGAAGCTGTCTCTCTCCTCCTGCTGCTGTGTTGAGTGATAGTAAACTAAAAAAATACATATATTATTAAAAAAATCTCAACCTTACAAAGTGTCCCTTCCTTCCCCTCCAGTGAAAGCAGAGGAGCCCAAACCAGCGGAATCTGTGACAGGGAACGACATCACAGCTCCTCCCAACAAGGAGCTGCCTCCCAGCCCGGAGAAGAAGACCAAGGTAGGACCATTCCATGTTCAGTGTCTCCGCTTCCATGGGTTTTATTTGCCAGCTTTTCTGCTTCCTCAGCTGTGCCAACCCCAGTTCTGTTTTCTGAGCTCCACTTGGGAACCCTTTTCCTGGACCAAACCCATCCAGTCCCAGAGTCACAGCTCAGCCACGTGACTGAAAGTGCCTTTGATAAAAGTGTGGAAAGGGTTGTTCACATGAGCTCGGGGTTGGTGTGGGAGTAGTAAACACAGAGGATAAACTCCTGCTGCACAGACACTCCCGAGCTGTTTCCAACACCTTTGTTTGCGTTGCAGTGGGCACAGAGGGATCCTGCTCGGGATCTGGGGCTCTCCTGCTGCAGGGAGCTCTGCTCTCAGGAGCTTCAGAATCCACCCCCAAATTGCCAGAGGGGTGGGGGGCCGGGAGCTCTCTCTCCCCTCTGGGGCAGGGGCCGTGTGACTGCGGGAGTTGATCGGATGAGGATTTAGGGCTCGCAATCCGTGTGTGCCTGTAATTGGAAAGCCGTGCCCTGCGTCCTGCACGTAGGACTGGAGGCCAGGAACACCCAATTACTAATCCCAGCTTTACCAGCCATTCCTTCTGTTGCTTCTGATGTTGCTGGAATAAATCCTGCTGGTTTGGGGTTGGGTGGCAGGACCCCCCCGGCCCCGAGGCCCCGCGGCGGCTGCTGCGCTTGGCTCGTTGTTGCGCTCAGAAAACAGAAAGCGGATTATTGTTATCATTTGTTTCCCTTAAAATACCACTTTTATGTTCTTGCAGCTCAATGTTTTGGTTCACAATGCGCTATTTTTTGTTGTATTCCTTTGGTTTTATCCCGGATTTTGCTTTCTGGCCCCACCCAAAGCCCTCTGCATCCACCTCCTCTCCAAAGCCGGCAGCAGCGAAGGCCAAGCCCTCGGCCACCACCAGCCCCAAGCGCCCGGGCTCGGCCACCTCAGGCCCAAACAAAAAAGCCACGAGCCCAACTGCAGGTCCTGCAGCCACCACTTCCAAACGCCCCGGCACCAGCACCACACGTCCCTCCTCCTTAGCTGCAAAAGAGACTAAACCAAAGGTAAGAACCGACTCGCTGTCATGGGGGAGCTCCCAGGGCTCGTTCACGTGGGAAATTACCAGCTCTTCCCAGGAGTCGGGACAGAATTCCTGTGCCAGCCGGGGGAGGATAAGGTCAGGATTGGGATTCAGTGTGACAGGAGCTGAAGGGTTCTTGGGAGCAGCTTCCATTAACCCATGGGTGGCATCAGGTCCCAGGCTCTGAACTGTGGCATCACAGAGGTGAATTAAACTTGACTCTGTTACTGTGACTTTCCTGGTGAACTGCCACGAATCACAGAATCCCAGGATGGTTTGGGTGGGAAGGGACCGTAAAGATCACCCAGTCCCGCCCCCTGCCACGGGCAGGGACACCTTCCACTAGCTCAGGCTGCTCCAAACCCCATCCAGCCTGGCCTTGGACACTTCCAGGGATCCAGGGGCAGCCACAGCTTCTCTGGGCAACCTGTGCCAGGGCCTCCCCACCCTCACAGGGAGGACTTTCTTCCAAATAAAACTCTTAAATCCAGACAAGAACATGGGAAAACTGATTGGAGACCTTTGATATTCATATCAAGGGGAAATAAATCCATTTGAACACTCCAGTGTTTCCCACTGGGTGCCTCCTTATGATGCCTGGTCACTGTAAGAGCTGCACAAGGAGAACTGAAAACACTTCTGTGCTGAGGAAGTGGTGGGGATTTGTAATTCCCCAAGAACAGGAGATTCATGGGCAGTTCTTAGTGTTCATCTTCAAGCTGAAATAGGAAATCCATGTGTTAGGAATGGGAGGTGTCCCTTGAATCTTCCCTGTGTTAACTTGTGGTCTTATATAGAAGAATTCAGGTTTAAAAGGGAATGTTAAAATCTATTTCAGAAGCTTCATTGATGGCTGAATGCCACTGTTTCTGCTATATTAAGCTTAAATAGCTGCATTTGAGTGTCTTTTAGAACTGACTGAAATGAGCAGGGAGGGTATGAAAGCCCAGGTGTAAATCTGTGCTTTTCTCTGAGCTGGCGTCTTTGGTTTGGCTCAAGTTTTCCCATCATTCTGAATCCCTTTTTGATAAAATCAGACTCTCATCTGATTTGTTTGCTCACAATAACTCTGTATTTTCGTACTTCAGACGCAAGGCAGTTGCCAAACAAGTGTCTTAGCAGGGACAGGCAGGAAACCAGGGACAGTTTTCCAAGTGAGAGATGAGCCACAGACGCCCAATTCTCATGTCCCCAGTGTTTAAATAAACTGCAGCTTAGCTCAGGAAGCATTCCTGCTCATGGAGGGCAGGGATGTCTCCCAGGAGTGCTGACAGTGGACTGATACATTCCATTTTGTCCAGAAATCCAAACCTCCTTCACACCTGTCAGTGCTGGGCCAGCCCTGGGTGGAATCTGCTCCTCCACGGGGTCTGTGCTCCGTGTTCTCCACTCAACACAGACACTTCTGCACGTCTTACTTATATTTTGATTTGCATTATAACCTCTCAGCAGTGCCAAGCTTAAGTGCTTAAGAGTTTAAACAACTTCAGTTTCTTTCAGCCTGGTGCTTTTCCCTCACGTGGGGTGCTGGTGACACACCGGCTCTAACAGCAGCTCTCCGGTTGCAGGTTGCGGATGCAAAGCCCACGGAGAAGAAGAGCTCACTCTCCAAGCCTCCTTCCTCCACCACTCCTAAAACTCCTCCCAAGAGCTCCCCAGCTGCTCCCAAGACGACGGCGGCGTCTCCGGTGACGGCGGCTCCTGCTGCCAAAACCAGCGCGGCCACTACTCCCAAGAGGCCGTCGTGTGAGTGTCCCCCTGCCCTCCTGCCAGGCTTCCCCTGCCCTCCTGCCAGGCTTCCCCTGCCCGAGGGGCTGTGGGTCTCACGGGCACCATTTGCTCCCCACAACTCCCTGACAGGAGGGGGGAGCCGGGGGAAGTCGGGCTCTGCTCCCAGGGAACAGGGACAGGAGGAGAGGGAACGGCCTCAGGCTGGGCCAGGGGAGGGGCAGGTGGGATAGTGGGGAAATTCTTCATGGGAAAAGGCTGTCCAACTCTCCTGGAGCCCCTTTAGGCCCTGCAAGGGGCTCTGAGGNCCCCACAACTCCCTGACAGGAGGGGGGAGCCGGGGGAAGTCGGGCTCTGCTCCCAGGGAACAGGGACAGGAGGAGAGGGAACGGCCTCAGGCTGGGCCAGGGGAGGGGCAGGTGGGATAGTGGGGAAATTCTTCATGGGAAAAGGCTGTCCAGCTCTCCTGGAGCCCCTTTAGGCCCTGCAAGGGGCTCTCAGCTCTCCCTGGAGCCTTCTCTTCTCCAGGGGAACCCCCCCAGCTCTCCCAGCCTGGCTCCATGTCAGAGGGGCTCCAGCCCTGGCAGCAGCTCCGGGGTCTCCTCTGGACTCTGGCTGTAGCTCAGACTTTTTCCTCTCCAGGGCTTCCTCTTCCAAACCCAAATCCAAATGACCCTCAAGGCCAGCTTGGACGAGCCCTGTGTGATCCAGGGTTAATGCAATTAGTGAACACGCTTGACTTAAGGGATACTGTTCCCTCTGCGTTTTGCCACAGGAACAGAATAAACACTAAAACCAAATAAAAACTTGGGAAAGCAAATCTCCGGGAGAGCACTTGAAACACCCGAACTGGTGCCTTTGAAAACCAAAAAGGATTGAGCAGAAGTTGAGGGGTTTTTACCAGTGCAGGAAGAATTTGGAGCTGAGATCACATCAGCTTCATCCAAAGGCTGTATCCCACTCCTGCTGCTGCTGAGGAGGGACCTTCCCACGAGTTCAACATGAAACACGAGCAGCATTTTAGCCTCTTGGAAACATGTTCTCACTCATTTTAATGGAACTCAGGAGATTCAACGTCAGATAAAATTCGAGCTAAATGGTCTCTTTTTAAATTACTGGACCCCAGTGGCAAAATTTGCCAATAAACGTGTAAAATGATACGTGTTGGTTGGTTTGGGCTGTGAATCCCAGAGCTTGGATTCGTAACCCAGTGTTCCCAAAGAAATAGTAGTGTTTGAACTATTTGAGGTTTATTAGGCTTGCTGGGCATCCCGGACTGTATGCTCTGGGGGAAAATATAATTAATCAAGCGTAGAGGAAGTGCTGAACTTTCCAAGAGCCATGTATCCCATCTGATCCCGTGGCCGTCCTTGTAAAATTCATTTTGTGTGGTCTTTGAGGCAAAACTGCAGCCCGGGAATGAGGAACCCGTTCTAATGAGCTCAGTTCATTCCTCCTTCCAAAACTGAGGCACAAACAAAGGAGCGTTTGCGGGTGACATTTGAAAGGAGACGGAGTCACCGATGCAGAGCTGCAGGAAGGTTGTTCCAAGAGGCAGGATGTGCAGAGGAAGAGGCTCCGGCACCGGCGAGGGCGGTGGGCTAGTGCCAAAGCACAGGGAGAACTGGGTGGGCGAGGGAGAGATGAGGTCAGCTGGAGCAGCTCCAGAGGGAGGCAAAGCTGCCTTGTCTGGAGCTGGAGACGCACGGGGGGGTCAGGAGTGGTAGAGGAAGGGGGTCCTGAGTTGGGTGAGGGGACAGCAGGGGTGTGACGGGCATGGAGGGCGCGGTGGGGCCTGAAGGGAACCACAGCGGGTCCAACACCGACGGCTGGGTTTGGGTGGAGCAGCTGCAGCTGCTGCAAGATGCAGAGATGGGGATGGGGGAGACCTGGAGCTCTTCTGATCCCAGTTCTGATCAACTCCTTTAGAGGAGGGGGGAGCCCAGGGGGTCGGGCTCTGCTCCCAGGAAACAAGGGATGGGACAAGGGGAAACGGCCTCAGGCTGTGCCAGGGGAGGGTCAGGTTGAGTACTAGGAAAATTCCTCCTGGGAGGGGCTGCCCTTCTGTGACAGGGGTGGAGTCCCCACCCCTGGAGGGATTTAAAAGACGTGGGGATGTGACACTCTGGGACATGGGTCAGTGGTGGCCTTGGCAGTGCTGGGGAATGGATGGATTCAGTGATCCTAAAGATCCTTTCCAACCTCAGTGATTCCATGAACTTAGTTTCTCATGACACAGCACTGAGCCAGGGAATAAGTTTGTGGCTAGAAATGCTGTTTCTGGATGAAGATGCTCTTTCAGCAGGACACCTGCTCTTGCTTCTCATGAGCCAGAAGACAGACACTGCCCTGTGATTCTCTCAGGTTTAGTTGTTGTTCAAAGCTGTGTGGAAAGACTGCTTTGACATTCTGTTGTTGCACTTTTTCAGGTATTAAATGTCAGTCACCTTCTCCACTAAAGGGGAGCCACGTGAGGCTTGAGATTTTGATTTTTAATTCTTAATTTTTGATTTTTTTGTTTTAGTTTTTGTTCCCCTCCTCGTGGAAATGACTGTTACGTTCGTACAGGACCACGCTCTGTCCTTCCCGTCAGGCAAAGATCAAGGTCTTTGCCTGTCATTATAGACCATTTTCCCAGGAGCTTTGTCGCCACACAGGCAGGAGGGTTCCAGCACTTGTGTCCCCACTGACACGAGCAGAAACATCTCTCTCTGTATTAGACTTATTAGTCCTCTGCCTTTTGTATGAAGCTGAGTCTGTTCTGTCCATACAGTTTCCCCAGTTGAAGGTGTGGTCTTGAGGAATGAAATTTGGTTGGTTCGACAGGCCCTTTTTTGAAATGTTTGGTATTAATTATATATCTCTCCTTTAGGCCTTATTAAATTATCCAAATGGATTTCACTTCATTTACCAGAATCTTATCTGGGGTGTTTAATTGAGTGCTTTTAGCAAAGTCAGACTGGAATAATCCAGACTAACTTGGCCTGTAGTTATCTGCCTCTTTCCCTTGGTCTTTTCCATGTTGATATTCCATAAATGCCCTGCCAGCTGCTGGAGTTAATCTAAAAATATGAGACTTAATGGAAATTAAATATTAAAAAATGAGGGCTTTCATAATTTCTAACTTAGATTTTTTTCCATATATTGTTTCTTTTCAGTGTTGCCTTCCTTTGGCTATTGGAATAAACCCGATTTTACCCAGACTTGCTCATCGCTGATAGTGAAAAACCTACAATTTCATGATCAAAGAACTCCTTAAAATAAAGTTCTGTTTCCATTTTTCAGTCGGTGATTTTTGCCTTGACCAGTTTTGTGGTTGGTTTTCTTCTGCTTGGGGAAATAGGGACGAATTCCTGGTTTAGGCTGTGCTCTGTAATCAGGTCATGATCATTGGGCTTTGCCCTAAGGCCTGGCTCCGTTTAGGGATTGATTTTTGGGTTTATACAATTAAAATAGGGACCAAAATACATGCGATAACTTCTGTGCAAGAAAATTGGCACAGGGTAGGTCTGGTCTGGCAATGAGAGCAAGGTTAGAGAAGGACAAATGTGAGGTTGCTTTTGCTGTTGAGTAAAGGAAGGAAATGTGTTTTGGCAGCTTTTTTTGTTTGTTTGGGGTGGGTTGTTTAAGAAATAAAGGTGGGGCAGGATTAAAATAATCTCACTGAGTGCTGTCATCTTGAGAAAGTTATTTTAAGAAAAAACAAAATGCAACCCATCCCCAGGTGTGTTCCGTCATGGAGTGATGGTCCTTTTATATTAATTGATCCTTTGGCCGGAAAATTCAAGTGGGTTTTGCTGTCAGGAGGAGGAACCCAGGCAGGGCTTCAAACAGGGCATTTAATTTTTGGGATGATTCCAGACTTCATCTGGATCCTGCCCTGAAATCCTGACGGCTGTGTTCTGTGTTGGCAGCAATCAAGACCGACGGGAAGCCGGCGGAGGCCAAGAAGACCTTGGCAAAGTCTCCATCAGGTAACTGCCCAGTTTCCCTCGAATCTTGGAGTTATGGAATCATGAGGCTTGGAAAACCCCTTTAAGACCATTGGTCATTCCCCCAGCACTGCCAAGGCCACCCCTGCTCCATGTCCCCAAGGGCCACATCCACACAGCTTCTAAGCCCCTCCAGTGGTGGGGACTCCACCCCTGCCCTGGGCAGCTGTGCCAGGGCTGGGCAGCCCTTCCCAGGAGGATTTTTCTCAGAACCCAACCTAAACCTGCCCTGACACGACTTGTAGCCATTTCCTCAGTCTAAATCAAATGCCCCTTGTTTGGGGCTGGGGTGATTAGGGAGGTCTCTGGGAAGTGTCCAAGGCCAGGTTGGACGGGGCTTGGAGCAGCCTGGGACAGGGGAAGTTGTCCCTGCCCATGGCAGGGGGTGGCACTGGGTGGGCTTTGAGGTCCCTCCCAACCCAAACCATCCTGGGACGCTGTGCCTCAGGGAGTTGGTACAAGCAGCCTCTGACCCGTGTTTCCCCCTTCCCTCCGACATTCCCGTGGCATCTGCAGCAGACTCGGGCCGCCCGAAGAGCGCAGCTGGCAATGCCACCAAGAGCAGCGCCACCACTCCTTCCACCGCGGCCTCCAGCGCCCCCAGCGTGCCCGGGGCGGCCACCAGCCGTCCCAAGCCCAAGGCTGCTGCGACCAAGCCCCCCTCGGCCTCCACGGCCTCCGCAGACGCCAAGAAAAGCGCTGCCAAGGCCCCCAGCAGGCCCAGCTCGGCGCCCAAGCCGCCCCGGCCCAGCAGCAGCGCCTCTGCCCCCGACCTGAAGAACGTGCGCTCCAAGATCGGCTCCACCGACAACATCAAGCACCAGCCCGGCGGGGGGAAGGTGAGTCCCCGCGGCGGGGCCGGGCCTGCGCGCGCGGGGCGCTCCTGGCTGGGGCGGGGGGCTGTGTCTCGCTGCTCTCCTCGTTTGCACTCTGCAGAGCTCCTCCCTGGGCTCTGGCGCTGGCATTAACGCGGTGCTGGGAGCGTGCGGAAGGAATCCGGCTCAGGGCCTCGCGGTGTCTGCTGGAGCGTGCCGGAATCCGGGCCCCCGGTTCTGTTTTCCCGTCGTGCACCCTGACACAGAAACTCGCTGTTGAAGGCCCCAAATCCTGTCAATGTTCCAAACCTGGGCCTTTGAACAGAGGAATCCAGAATGGGGAACAGTGCCCTGGGATGGAGGAAACCTGGATTCAGGAGCAAGTTCCACAGCACCTTTCCCATGTTTAACAGGCCCAAAGCCAACATGAAACGGGTCCGTTTGGATCACCCATGGTGGCCACAAGAAGAGGGCAGTGTTGAAAAGGCATGTACAGAGCTAGAACCTGGGGCTCTCAATGCCTCTTAGTGCTCTAAATTACGTGGTGAAACCATGAATATCTCCCATGGAAATGAGAAGGGCTTGGGGATAGACCTGCAGCTTCTTCTGAGGTTTAAATAGTGTGGCTGTGCATAATCATCAAACCCTGATGAGCTGTTGTACAACCCTCATCTTGGCCTGACCAAACATGTTAACAGCGCTCAGAGGGCTTTAATTCCCACCCAGAGGGATTTGCCCCCTTTGCTGCAGCCTGTGGGGCTGAATAACTCTGCACAGAACTTCCCTGGGCTGCCAGGGCAGCACGTTCCGTGCTGGGACCTCAGTCTGCTCCCAGGCACAGGAAAGTCAAGGGCACTCCTGGGCCGGCTGTGTGTCCCAGACAGCATCGATACCACATGGATTTACCCTCAGTCAGGACTGTCCTGGTGGTGATCTCACAGTACAGCCCTCCCTGTGTCAGCTTGAGGGACTTGATTTTTACATTTCATTGCACTGTCCTTAATTTTCTAAATATTTCCATAGAATTATTAAATTCAAACAATTTTATTTTTAAGCAAATTGTCCTTTTCATACTCTGATTTATGCTGAGATGTTTTTAGAGACTAAAAATGCTGTCATTGCTGAGGGGTTTTTTTGTTTACTGTACTTACAAAATTTGTGCTGAGCCCCCCCCCGAAATGCAGGTTCTGCTGCACCTCCCTGGATCTAGATTAGCAAAAGAATGGATATTTTCAGGTAGTTGCTGAATTTTTATGAAACCTGTAATTTTTCCCTCCATTTTTGCTCAGCTGGACTCGCTGGGTCCACCTGCATTTTTTAGATAGAAACTAAATCAGCTCTTGGGCTCCAACACTGAGTCAAGTCTGTGTGGGTGGAATCCCAACTGGAAGCACGGTGTGTGTGTGTCCAGCAGAGCTCCTGGAGCTCCAAAGCAGGGTTGTCTTTGCCTCCAAGATCTTCATCATGTCCTCCATGTGAAGGAGCTGCTCCTGCACTGCTGCTCTTGGGCTCCTAAAAGATTTGGGTTCGTTTTTTTAGAGTGTGTAAGTGCTGGGGTCGCTTGGAGCCTGCCAACGTGATCCCAAGGAAGGGGCACCAAGAGGTTTTTGAGGTGCGGAGAACAGGGTGCCCGTGCCACCCCCTGTCTGAGTGGTGTCGTTTCCCTCCCACTCTGGGCGTGGATGACGCCTTTGCCTGGGAATTGGAGCATGCAGGAAGTTCTCCTGGGTCACCTGCTCCGTGAGGTCTGCCCGGGCAGCCCGTGTTCCCACCCTGCTGCTTTTGCTGGTTGAAATCACCCGTTTGTCTCCATCCAGGGGAAGGTAGAGAAAAGGCCCGAGCCAGCCGCCGCCACGCCCAGGTCTGAGCCCAGTGCGGTCACTAAAGTGGCTCCTCCCAAAACTGCCGTATCAAAAGAGGGGGTCCCCAAACAGCCCAATGGGAAAGTGAGTTCCTTTCACACTTTTCTCTGGGGGAGATGAAGGAAAACGTTTCCGTTTTGAGTCCCCTTCCCTTCTCTTCAGCTCTTCTCTCTGTGCTGTCGGTGTCACTGTTCCTTGCACGGACACTCTTCCCGTTCCTTGTCGTACACCCCGAGATCTTCGCAGTGAAGCACCCTCAGGGGTCTCTCTGGAGGCACCTTCTCCACTCCTGCTGGGAATGTTTCCAGAATCCTCCAGTTCCTCTTTGAGCTTGATACAGGCTTAACTTTGAGTCCCTTCAAACCAGTTCTTCCCACACAGAACCAGTTTGTAACTAGGCAGAGTTTTAGCTCAGAGCTGCTTCTCTTAAGACTGGGGAGTATTAAGGAATTCATCTTTCCTGCAATATTCTCAACCCAGTTGTACCCAAACTCTGTAACTCCATGGATTAGGCCGTCACCATTTGATGGGTTACTCCAAAGCTGTCATGACGTGGTTCCAGCACGAGGGATGGGAGTGAGGTGGGAGTTTGATTCCGATATTACCAGGCAGAGCCTCTTCAGGAATGACCTGGATTTGTACCTCTGGAGGAGTCAGGAACCACCACACACTCCATGGCACGAGTTTTCAGAGCTGCTCTTGCCCTGAATCCAGCCTTTCTGAATGGCCAAGGAGCTTTGGGAAGCCGCTCAAGTGAGAATGTTTTGGGATTCCTTTTGTGCTCCAAGTTCATCACCTCTTTCTGGGAAGCAGGGCACAGCTTCTGCCCCATTTTGTGCTGTGGGGAATAACTCCCAGACTAAACACATGTTGTAACTAACCTTTGTAAACACGGGCCTGTCACTCTTAACTCCGTTCCTACTCTGTGAGTAAAGCTCACTTAGCTACTCCTCTTGTGTTATAAAAATCACAGGATCAATCAATGAGGTTGGAAAAGCCCTCGGAGGTCGAGTCCAACCATCAGCCCAGCACTGCAAGGCCACCGCTGACCATGTCCCCAAGTCCAAATCACTTCAGTTTAAAGCAGAACAATTCAATTAACACGTGGTCTGATGTAACTTAACCCAAGGTTTGAGGACCTTCGTCAGACAAACGTTTCTCAGCCCATCGGGGCTTCGCTGCCCGGGCGTTTGAGGGATGTTATCCAGGACTGGAGCCAATCCAGGAGCAGACACTGAGCAGTTCACTCAGAGGGCTGCCCCGTGGCTCCCAGGCAGCTGGGCTGGCTCTCCCTGCTCCAGGGAAGCTCTCCCTAGGAATATCCCGGGAAGCTTCCTGGGGGACATGGACAATCCCATGCCTTGGGGCAGGCAGGTCCGTGGGGTCCCTGGAGGAGCGTTTCCACCTCATGCTCTGGCACTAACACTGTCTGTGCAGCCTCTTGTCCTTCACTTTTTTTCTCACTCTCCTCCTCAGTTGCTTCCACCCTGGCACTGGAGTTGGGCTGAGTTTAACACGGCTCCTCGTTCCCCCTCGTGTCAGAGCCCCCACCTGCCGTATGACAACTCTAACCAGTCCTCTTCCCTTGTGTTGTTTTCCATTCTGTGACGTTCCAGGTCCAGATAGTCTCCAAAAAAGCGAACTACAGCCATGTTCAGTCCAAGTGTGGTTCCAAGGACAATATTAAGCATGTCCCTGGAGGTGGGAATGTAAGTATGGGCTCTGGGCAAGCTGTCTGTCTACTAACTCCTTCTCTTGTACCATGTTGTTGTGTGTCACTCTCAAGAATGCTCTGTTTGAGGCACAAAGGTGTGGCAGAGTCTCAGGGCTCCTGGAAACAAGGCAGGCTGGAGAATTGTTTCATTTTTCCCTTGGGATGCCAGGATGAACGTGAGTGTTTTGTTTCATAGTGCTCCAAGGACACCTGACCTGCGTTTCACCTGGTTTATGTGTTTTCATGGCCAAACGTAGGATGTTCACATCACTGACCCCAGGACTTAACTCCCCCTGGATCCCAGGAGTTAACTCTCCCTGGATTCCCTCTGGAGGCAGTGGAGGCACCTCCTTGTCCCTCTGACCTGCTGCAGATGTTTGGTTTTTCAGATCAAATTCATTATGGCTTGGAAGTGCCTGCTACCCTTCCCTGGCTCACAGATCCAGATGGAGCCAGACTCATTTCACTTCTTGTTTCACCAAAAGGACTTTGAAATAGGAAAAGACTCAGGGACTTAACCTTTAAGCTGCGATTAATTTCTAAATTTAAAGGCTGCTGGTGTCCCCGGCCGCAGAGCTGAGCTTGTTAAAATAGAAAGTTAATCTGGTGGTGTCTGCGACTTGGTTTGGGGTGTGAGATCCTGAAAGTGTCTGGCAGGAAAACCAGGTTAACTGTCAGTATCCTAGAGCTTGGGAGAGCATCAGTTTAGTTTGGTGGCTCTTGCCGTGGGGGCAGATCTGTGCTGCCTTAAACCTGTGCTGGGTTTGCTCAGGGGCAGTTTCAGAAACATAAAGTTTGGATGGTTTCAAAGGCACTGAAGTATTTAAGCCCAGGGGAGTTTGTTCCATAGGTGTTTAAATATTCCGGGTTTGTGATGTCCCCGAGTGTCTGGTTGGAGTCAGTGACACTGCTCAGGACCTGGCTGTGGGGACAACTGGGGGCCATTTTTCCTGGGAAATCAATGTCCACCTGTCTGAGCCTTTACACGACTGATTGTCCCTCAGAGTTTTGCAAGAGGGACCCAAATGTGGGTCCTTAACAAGCTGGTTCCCTTCAGGTTGTGTGCTGGGATGGTCAGAGGCAGATGCTGAAGTCACACGTGTGGTGGCCACTGAAGGAGGCCTCACTGCCCACTGGGCACACCCTCTGCTCCCCTCCTGCCAGGGGGTTTGGGATTTGCCTTGCTCAGCTGATATTCCTCATGTGGTATTTCCGTGACCTACTCGGTGTCCAGGGGGGTGTTTCCCCTGGAAATGCTCCCGCAGAAGCCTTTGAGAAGCTGATGGTGGGACCCTCGTGCCAGTTGGGTGCCCTCGTGTTTTCCAGCCCTGCACGTTCCTGTTCCTGCTGTTTCCCCTGGTTTTGTCTGCCAGGTGTGGCCCAGGCTGTTGCAGGGCCAGTGCTCTGTGGCAGAAGTGCCTTTGGCCACTCTGGTGACGGTTTGGGGGCAGCTGGTGCCATTTCCCTGCCCCTGCACTCCAAGGAGCTGTATTTTAGAAGCCGCTTCAGTTCTGCCACTCTTAGCCCCGACAGCCTTTCAGTGGCCAGTGAGCCCCGCACGTGCTTTTCCTTTTCTCCAGGCTCCCAGGAATGGGATTTAAAAGTAGGGGATATTTTCTTGCTTGATTACCTCCACCAGTGAACTGTTCTTCTGCTCATGAATCCCCATCCTGACCTTCCCTCTCCACTGCCAGACATTCCCAGCCCTGGGGACGAGTGTGTCCCTGCTTTCTTTTCCTCTTCCCCCACACTCTCCTTTCACCACTGCAGTTTTCCTCCTTGATCAGCTACTTAAGCAGCACTTTATTCTGTATTTTCGGAGCAAAAAGCTCATTCCCAGATTCCAAATGCCCCCTAAGCAGCTCCGGGCAGGCATTCCCAGCTCTCCCAACATCCCCAGCCGAGCACATGGATGTGATTATCTCAGTGACCTCTTCCAAGCTGTTTCCTTGCTCAAATAATTGTGATGATGTCTTCTGGGAGAATACTTCCCAGTGTTTAATTCCCTGACAGAAGGTCTGAAGGTCTGTTCTTTGTAGGCTGTGCCTTCAGTTAAAGCCTTTAGGAATCCTGTGGACCAGGCTTGTGGTTTAGTAGGAAATTATGGTTCAGCTTTAGGGTTGCTCTGGTAGGAGTGATGGACATGGAATCTTAGAGTGTTTTGGGCAGAAAGGACCTTAAAGCTCGTCCCATTCCAGCCCCTGCTATGGGCAGGGACATCTTCCACTTGCCCAGGTTGCTTTAATACCTGTCCAGCCTGGCCTTGGACACTTCCAGGAGTTGGGGCATCATACCCTGGCCGGTTCTCTGTTTGGGTGCCCATTTTGCCTTCTATACATGGAGGTAATTTCTTCTGCCCTCCAAGATTCCCAAGAAGCTGTGCCCAAAAATAGTAGATATTATTCCTGCTCATGTTCTATGTGCCAGACACAAACACAGCAAAGTTTCCTGGGTAAAAGCTTTTGCTGCACTTTGGAATTTCCCCCTCCTGGAACCACAGAGTCCTTTAGTTTGGAAAAGACCTCCAAGATCATTGAGTCCAACCTTCGACTGAGATTTGTCTCTAAAGAAAGCAGTGAAGAGGTAGATTGTGCAAAGTGCAGGTAATGTCTGTGGTGCTGAAGGTTTAAAGGTGATTTGGTGTCCATGTGTTTCTCTGTCCTTTGCCTTGACCTGCTTAGATGGGTTGGGAAGTGGTCAGAGATAGAAAACCTAAAATGAGTTGAGGGTCACAGTCCCCATCTGAGCCTCTGTGTCAAACTTCCTGCTCCAGAGTTCATTTCTGGCCCCAGAGTCTGTGTTTGGCTCTGGAAGTGCCGTCCCAGGCCGGTAAATGTGTCTCCCACTGCAACTTGAGTTGGAGATCTGACAAGAACTGCCCTTCGTGCAGGTGTGGTGGCTTGGATCTCCAGGAGAGAGGAGTCGAGAGGAGTCACAGCTGTGATAGTCAGCTGATAGTATCATGGTTTTAAAAGGCATTCAGTGAAATAAACTGAATTTCATCCCAGTCCCAAGCAAGCAAGAACTGCTGATTAAAGCTGTAGTAGCTTTACTAACAACCCTTGAGAAAATCCAGTTCAGTGGCCGGGGTGTCACCTTTGGAGAGTGTCCCTGAGTCAGGTCTGTGACACGGGACCGTGGCAGGAGCTGAGCTGTGCTGCCCTGCTCACCCTGACAACCAGGACAGCAGGGCTGGGCTGGCCCCTCTTCCCAAGCACCAGGAGGATCCAGGCTTCCCGAGGGAGATTTATTGCAAATTATCTGGTAATTATCAGTGAACTCTGGGAGTAGCTGCTGAGTGAATGAGTTCTGTCGCATTCAAACAGAAAGACTTGGATTTTCTCTGCAAACCAACCTGGAGCAGGACTTCCTGAGCACAGAGGGGCCAGCTGGTGGTTGGCAGCCACCAGTCACAACTGGGATTGGGGATTCCCTGCCATTCCTTCCCAAACCCCCCAGGTTTTTCCCATGGGAAGTTATAATGTCAGCTTCTTTAGACCAGATGAGCAGAAGCTCCTTCTGGTATAAATTATCTTACATTTGTATGAAGGGAAGGATCTCCAGGTGGTTAGACAAAAGTTCATTCTGGAATGGAGGTATTTTCCATCCACCTGCTTCTGTAGGCAACCTGTGCCAGGGCCTCCCCCCCCTCCCAGCCAGGAATTCCTTCCCAATATCCCATCTCTCCCTGCCCTCTGGCAGTGGGAAGCCATTCCCTGTGTGCTGTCCCTCCCTCCCTTGTCCCCAGTCCCTCTCCAGCTCTCCTGGAGCCCCTTTAGGCCCTGCAAGGGGCTCTCAGCTCTCCCTGGAGCCTTCTCTTCTCCAGGATGAAGAGGATGGTGGAGAGAAAAGGTTGGAGCTGGTGACACGTCCCTGGCCCTGCGGCAGGAGGTCCATGAGGTGACATCTGTCCTGGGGGCTGTGGAGCTGCCCAGGCCGTGGCTGTGTCCTCGGAGGCAGCGCCAGCACTGGCCGGGAACGGGCTGGGGAACGTGGCAACAGGACTGGCTCTTTGCTGGACCCTCTTCCAAGTGCCTTTCTATTCCATGGCTGTGCCACGAGCTCAAGGCCCCCATTTCTGGTCACTGTCCCTCTGTCTGTGTTCTCTGGTCTCAGTTTCTGTCCCTCACATTAACCCCTCCTGACCTTTGAGTGACGCCAAAGCTGCCGGCCGTGCTTGGCTGGGAATTGCCGTCAGACGGTTCCCAGGGGCTGGGAATCGGCAGGAGAACATAATGTGGTAGAGCAGGGCCACAGGCTCATGAAACACAACCCGGTGTTGGAGGTGGCCCGTCGTCCTCCGGAGTCACCGCAGACATTTCTCTGTGCTGAGCTGGTTCTTTTTGTCTCTCCAGGTGCAGATCCAGAACAAGAAAGTTGACCTTTCCAAAGTGTCCTCCAAGTGTGGCTCTAAAGCAAATATCAAGCATAAGCCAGGTAGGAGTTTTACCATTTCCTTGGGATTCGTTGGTTGATTTTGCACATCCCTTAAACGCAGTCCTGGATTGGGACTGAAACTGTTTAAGGGGTTTGTTGCTTTCTGGGGGTGTCTCCAGAAGCTCTGGAAATGCTCCTTTAGCAATTCCTGGTGGTTTCATGAGCAGAGAAGGGGAGTATGAGATGTGGGACGTCCTCAAAGCATCTACTGCTCTGACTCAGCTCTGCTTTTTCCTGCTCATTTGAAAAGAAAACCGTGCATATTTCCATGACCATTCCAGGAGGCTTCATCCCAGAGGGCTCTGGGGAGTTGGGAACATTCGTGTGCTGTGGAAGGATAAAGGAACTTGTCTCCAGTTCTTCAGAGCTCATATGAGGGTCCTTTTAGCCTCAAATTCGTGGCAGCTCCTGCCTTACATAAAACACTTCATTGACACTTTATGGGATGGGCGTGTGGGAGTTCTTTGCTCCCCACTGAGAACTGTGCAGTTACTCCGTGTGAATTCCTGGGACTCTCGGGTTTCTACCCAAGCAGTGCCCAGCCCAGGGCTCAGCTGGAGCATTGGGCAGGTCTCGCATCCGAGGTCCTGTGGCTGTAGGCCCCTTGTTTGGACAGTGGGATGGTCAGATCCGTGACCTTTCCTGGTCCGTCGGTGTCTGAGGACACTCATCCTCACGGGAACGCTGCCGGCCGTCAAACCCCACACCCGAGGGACAAAGGTCACTGCCAAAGCCAAGAGCAAGCGCCACAGGCCCGTCTTTGTCCACTCCTGGGAGTTCCCTGCACCCTCTGCCAGGTTGAAAGCACTTCAACCTCATCCACCCCACGCTCCAGTGCCTCCAAACGTGCTCCCGCCTTGGGAACGAGGTGCCACAGGCGTGACCTCTCCTGCTCAGTGCTCGGAAATAACGAGCTCAGAGCCACAATAGCTGCCCTTGTCCAGGGCTGATTAAAGCACAACAACCCATCCAGTGGCTGGCAGGGCTTTGAACTGGTTTTCCTGGGCCAGTTCTGTTGGTTTCCACCATTGGCCGTGCCAGGCTTCCAGAGGGCTTGGAGCTTCCAGAGGGCTGAGGGGTTAATGATGTCTCTGGGAGGCAAAGTTGGGTTCAGCAATACTTAAATTTGGGAGAAAGCTGCTGGAACATGGATTGAATCCAGTGAAAGGTGTCCCTGTCCACGGCAGGGGGTTGGAATGATCCTTAAGGTCCCTTCCAACCCAGGCCATCCATGACTCCACTCCGTGATTCCATGCACAGTCTGATTTATTAATAAAGGAGGCACCAAAATGTTCAGAGGGACGGGGTACCTCTGCTGTTGGGAAAGGCTGGGAGAGTTGGGATTGTTCAGCCTGGAGAGGAGAAAGAAAGCTGTGGGGTGACCAAATGTGGCCCTCCAGTGCCTGAAGGAGCTGACAGGAAAGGTGGAGGGGGACTTTGGACAAGGCATGGAGGGACAGGACAAGGGGGAATGGCTTCAAACTGACAGAGTATAAATTTAGGTGGCATATTGGGAAGGAATTCTTGGCTGGGAGGGTGGGGAGGCCCTGGCACAGGTTGCCCAGAGAAGCTGTGGCTGCCCCTGGATCCCTGGAAGTGTCCAAGGCCAGGTTGGAGCAACCTGGGCTAGTGGAAGGCGTCCCTGCCCAGGGCAGGGGATGGCACTGGATGATCCTTAAAGTCCCTTCCAACACCAACCAGTCTGAAATTCTATGATTAATGGGAGCTGCCGTGTTCTAAAATTTATCCCAGTCTAGAAAAGTCTTGATGGAGATCTGCAGCTCTTTTTTCTGACCTCCATGTTCTCCTGCACCTGAAGTGTCCATCCAGTTCCCAAACCTGGCTTCTCCCTGCCTGTGCCACAGGCTGGGCACATGGGTGTGTGCCAGGGAGGAGCTGATCCCAGTGATGGAGCAGGAGTGGGAAGGGAGGCAGGTACCAAAGAGGAGCAAGAGGTGTCCTGGCACCAGTCACTCCACAGATGGCTGAGCTGGAGGAGACCTGGGCATGGGACAGGGACAGCAGCAGCAGGAGACAGCCACTGGAATGGCACCAGTGTGGGGTGGGGTGGGGGTGGCATTTCACAACCCTGATGGAGGTGTCAGACTCCAGAGCAGATCCGGTGAGGATCAGTTCCAGCCTGTCCATCTGGACGTGCAGCGTTCCCTGCCCGAGGGACCTCCAGGGCTTTGCTGGCACAGGTGGGAGTCACCAACTTTGGTCCTGCCAGTTCTGAACCAAACTTACCTGGGGAGAGACTGAGCCAGTGAATGTGTTCCTTGGTCCTGTCCCTCCTCCAAAGGCTTCCCTGGGCAGGGGTGGGACCTTTGTGGGATCTCTCCTGAGCTCACCCCTGCACGTGTCCTTGCAGGGGGAGGAGATGTCAAAATTGAGAACCAGAAGCTGAACTTCAAGGAGAAGGCCCAAGCCAAAGTGGGATCTCTGGACAACGTGGGACACTTGCCGGCAGGAGGAACCGTGAAGGTGGGTGCAGGGAGCTCTGGCACACCAGGGTGGGGCTTCAGTGGGCTGCTCCTCCTTCTCCTGCTCCTGATGGAGAGCAGCTCCTCCACCCCCGGCCTGTTCCAGCCACATGCTTGTTTCTGGGGCCTCTGTTGTGCACCCCAGGGGTAAGGAGGGACCCCAGGGGTAAGGAGGGACCCCCGGGGTACAGATGAGTTGGAAAGGAGAGTGCTGGGAACCACCTTGGCCTGCCTGACCGGTGTCCCTGGCAGGCACTCCTGAGGGCTGGTGCTGCCCATCTCCATCCTTGCTGTTGGAATCCGGGAGCAGGGATCACTGAGCTGGGAGCCCCTCAGCGGGGCTGCCTCTGGCCTTCACCCCCAGTTAAAGCTGGTGAGATCCAAGTGCTCTGTGCTGGGAGAGAGCACCTTGCAGCTCTTGGGAGCACTTGGAGGACCATGGAATATCCCGAGCTGGAAGGGACCCACCAGGAGTGTGGAGTCCAGCTCCTGCAGCCCATTTGTGTGAGGGCGGGAACAGATGGTTGTGCTCTCGTGGCTGTGATTCATCCCTTCTCCCGTGGGAACACAAACTGTCCCCAGCCTTGGCTCGGCGCGTTCCAGGCCTGGCTGCAGGAGTGTGACATCTGTGCTCAGGGAGGGGAGACCGACCCACCGCGGCACAGCACGGTCAGGGGGTGCTGGGAACTGTGCTCAGGGAGGCACTGGGGCTGTTGTTGTGCAGTCCCAGAATGGTTTGGGCTGGAGGGCACCTTGAGGATCATCCCGTTCCAACCTCGACACGTTCCACTAGCCCAGGTTGCTCCAAGCCCTGTCCAACCTGGCCTTGGACACTTCCAGGGATCCAGGGGCAGCCACAGCTTCTCCGGGAAACCCATTCCAGTCCCTCCCCACCCTCCCAGCCAGGAATTCCTTCCTAATACTCCATCTATCCCTGCCCTGTGGCAGTGGGAGGCCATTCCCCCATGTCCTATCCCTCCAGGCTCTCATAAAAAGTCCCTCTCCGAAGGTGAGGTGTGAGAAGCTCCTTTTTCTGGCTCTGGAAGTGGAAAAAACACAGGTGTGAACACTCTCAGAGCTGTTCCAGTGGGAATCTTTGCCCCCAGATGGACACACAGACACAGGAGAAACCCCTCCAAGCACTGAGAACCCTTGGCTGTCCCAGCGTTGTTTGTTTGAGGACTTTTGTGTCAGAGAGGGTTCCAGAGCTGGACTCAAGCTGTTGCATGAAACACCGTGTACATTGGAAAGGAATGATGCCAGTCCTGAGGAGCAGCTCACAATTCCCAGCTGGATTTAGTGTGTGCTCAGTCATCCCTGGTAAAACGAGGGGACGCTCAGTGGGTTCACTGGGCTCACTCAGGACTCTCCTGTCTCCAGCCCTTTATGGAAACTCCAGCCTGGCAAATCGGGGCTCAGGGGAAAGCTGGAAGGAGCTGGAGATGCTGCCGGTGCCTTGGGAGGGGTCTGGAATTCCCCGTAACAGTTGCAGTGCACTGGAGTGTCTGGCCCTTGCACTGGTGCTCTTTGCTGGTAACTGGGGCTTTCCCTGAAGTTCTAAAATCTCACCTGCTCAGATTTAGTCTGATTTTGGAGTATTTTCCCCCCTTCTCCGTGGGTGTCTGAGGTGGTCTCAGAGTCCAAGTGACTCTGTAGCTCCCAGCAGGATCCCAGCAGTGTGTCAGACTCTCCTCCAAGGGCAGGAGGACCCAGCTTTCCTCCAAAGCCAATAAAACCTGGTGACTCCAGGTGGGATGAGCAGCTCTGGTAGAACAGACCAGGATGGAGGTTCTCTCTAAATTCCACCCTCCCAGTTCACAGTGCAGCATCAAGGGAGGACGAGCTTGTGTGACCTTGGCCTTCCTGCTTTGGGACCCAGTGTGTGTTCAAATCGTGGAATCCTGGAATGGTTGGGGTTGGAAAGGACCTTAAAACTCATCCAGTCCCATCCCCTGCCTTGGGCAGGGACACCTTCCACTCTCCCAGGTTGCTCCAAACCTGGCCTTGAACATTTCCAGGGATGGGGCAGCCACAGCCTCTCCATGTCCCCAGATCATGGGAGCAGCTTCCCCACAGTGAACCCAACCCACCCTCCAGCTCTTGACCCCAAAGCATTGGACCCTTGTCCCCTCAGCATCCCCTGCTCCACCTTTTCCAGGGCCATTCCTGGGTGTCCAGGTGTATGTTTGGGAAGAAGCTGCTGAGCTCCAGAGCCCGCAGCAGGGCTGGTCAGGACATTGTTCTTCCCAGGAGCAGAGGGGCTGCTTCCCACTTCCACATCCCCCCTTTGTCCCTGTGGCAGCCGGGGAGGGCAGAGGGGACTCTGGGATCCCTCCCTGCACCCCCACATGCCCCTGCACCCCCT